>JAJKFI010000011.1:21108885-21143936 GCA_029204185.1 Lerista edwardsae
TTCTTTCTTTCTTTCTTTCTTTCTTTCTTTCTTTCTTTCTTTCTTTCCCCACCCTCTCAACCAGACCTCCTGCCCTCCTCTGACCTCCTCAGAGGTATAAACTCCTCTGACCCCTCTTAAACTGTCTTCCTCCCAAGGTGCTTCCCCCAGCAAGTCCTCACAGAGCACAATCCTAATCTGGAGTTAGGCTGGCACAGTTAGGCCAGCAAAATTTAGCCTGCACAAGGGACACCGTAAAGCATGTTTGGACCACTCTTGGAGTCAGGGAGGATGGCACACGTCTATGTGCTGGCCTCTCTGACTCCGAGGGTGGTCCAAACATACTTTTTGGTGTCCCTTGTGCCGGCCAAACTTTGCTGGCCTAACTCCACCAGCCTAACTCCAGGTGAGGATTGCATTTGCAGTCTCTTTCCTGCAGACTCCAGCTTAAGCCTCTCTCTCTTTGGCCGTGCTCACAGTGATCGCTTCCCTGCATGAATACATATCGAGCATATTGACAGAACGCAGATCTCGGCTCCCATTGCTGCAGGTCAGTGCGACTTGCATTCCTGCTGGCCCAGGATGCCAGTTGCATTGCACAAGCTAAAATGCCTCTTGGTATGCAACTGCAGAGGAGCCAGACTGACTTCCCACAGGCAGCTGCGCTGCAGCGTCCACAGGATGCTGGACAAGGTGGGCTTTGGCCTCAGCTAGCTGGGCTCTTTATTCATCCGTCTGTCTCTGGCCACCCTGCTTGTGGACTAATGAGGAATTTCTGTGCCGATTATATTAAGGAAGCAGGAATTTGCACTGGGATGCTTTTGCATTCCAAAGTCCTCATCCATCAGTGAAGCTGACCCTGGACGAGGCTCATTTTGATCATCTCATCGTTCTGGGGATTAGCAGGTATCCAAAGCGCAGTCCTACTTATTTAAACAGCCCCTTGAGCCAATTGGGACTTATTTCTGGGTAAACATGGATATGATCGGGCCACAAACCACAGCTGAAGTTTCAGTGCATATTTGCAATGGAGAGTCAACGCTGTGGATTGTTGGACCCTGGAGCCAGATCTTCTGCTGTCGCCATCCTGACTCTGCTTATGCTCAGAGGCCGGTGATCTGTCTTTGCCTGCCGGACGGGGTTTGTTTTGACAGCTGATAAAGGGGAAGAGTGTCTCTAGTCTGGCTGGCCTGTTTGTTGTGTAGCCAGTCCCCTTCACAGAAGGGTGTGTGTGTGTGTGTGTGTGTGTGTGTGTGTGTCTTCCCTGCTCTATCTTCCTGGACTGGGGGTGTCAGGGCTGAGGCCAGCTGTCTGTGGCAGTGGTGAGCATTGAGAGTGTGCGCTATGGTGCGCAGGGGTGGATCTCTGCCCTGCCCAACTTTGATGCAAGGGTGATGCTGGCTGAAGTCTGGAGGCTGCACGTTGAATGATGTCGTCCCTTACCTGGCTGCTCACCTGCCTGCCTCCCCGGCTCCTCCTCCTGCTTCCTGGATTAGAAAAAGGAAACGGAGACAAAACAGACAATGTAATGTGGAGGAGTGGACATTCAAACATGCTGCAAAGACATGCGCTTCTCAGGCAGCAGCGACAGGCTGCAGCAGGATCCTCCTGGGTGTGCACTCGGTGGCAGACCTGGGTTGCCTCTGTATCATTCGTGAAATTGCCAACTTCTCCCCTTCCTCCTCCTGCCAGGACCAGAGTGTAGCTTGGCTGTGTTGATGCCAGTCCCTGCTGGGCACAAACAGGCCCCACAGCCCAAGCCATAATTTGTGTCTGATCGCAAAATAGCACCAGGCAGCCTTTTTTCCCCTCTTAACCTAATTGCTCCTTAATGTAAAGCTGTCGTGGAATTAGCCTCTCTCGCTCCACCCACTCCTCTGCCCTCCTCCCGAGTCAGGCACTTTCTTGATTCTGCCTGATTCTCCAGCACAGAAGTGGGTGTCTCTTGGGGACCACCTTGGAGTGGAGGTAAGTGCCGTCGGATCATCTCCCACAGTGGAATCCAGGGGATGTGAGCCTCAAACCTGCTTCCGAGACTCCCTCCCCATTCCCCCCTCCCCAACTTTTCAGTCTCTGGTGGGCTCTGTGGGGGTTTCAGATGCATTTTAATGCCCTGAGGTTCATCTGCAAAGGAAGCCCTCTGTGAATGCTGAAACCTCTGGCTGCAGAAAAATGCAACATTTTTAAGGGTGGGTGGGAGGGATGCTCTGGAATCAGCATCCCTGTGCACAGTATGCACATACATTTGTCCTGTTTGTCCAGATGAAGAAAGGTTTGCAGGGTTTGCACCTCTGAATAAGGAGCCGCCGATTCAGACATTTACAGCTGTAGTAGGATCCTATCGACTAGCTCCTGTAATGTCATTGTAACAGACTAGTAGCCCGTAAGGCTTCGTGGTCAGCTGGAACTGTGTGACATAATAGCAGAGTAGAAACTTGGAGTGGTGGGAGAATGTCCACCCATCAGCCTCTCTTGGGCTTTTGCACCAAGGATCCTTCCAAGGATTTGAAAGGCAACCACTTAAAATACATCTAACATTAAAAGCCAATCAGAAATAGCTGGTTCCATACCTTCCTCCTCCTCCTCTCCACCTATTGACCTCATTTGCTCATTTTGTTGTTATGGAGAGTCCTGCTGACGTTCCTGCCACTCTGTTGCATTTTGGTGCAGTTGTCCTCCTACCCCGCCCAATGTCCGCCTTTAAAGACCTGAGTTCCTGTTGATGGTCCTGTTCCTGTTCATGGTCCTTCCGTCCCAGGAAGGGAACTGCAGGAATGGGACACCCTCTTGCTGGGAGGATTTGCTTGTCACAGACATGAGCAGATCTCAACTTGTGGTGGCAGGCAAAAGAAGCACTTGAGAACAGGTGTTCCCAGAAATAAGAACATAAGAAGAGCCCCACTGGATCAGGCCAAAGGCCCATCTAGTCCAGCTTCCTGTATCTCACAGTGGTCCACCAGGTGCCTAAGGGAGTTCAGTAGACAACAAGATGCTTGCATCCTGTTGCCACTCCCTTGCACCTGGCATTCTGAAGTAGCCTACTATTAATGTAAGGAGGCTGTCCAACCCATCATAGACCATGATGGACTTTTCCTCCAGAAATCCATCCAGTCCCCTTTTAAAGGCATCTAGGCCAGGTGCCATCCCCTCCTGTGGCAGCGAGATCTGTTGGGGTGAGACTTTGCTTCTCTTATACTGCCTCTGCCCCACTTCCCTTCTCTGCACTGCAACCAAATACGTTCAGTGTGGGGTGTGGGAGTGTTATATGTCAGACTGAGGGTGCAATCCTAACCAGGAGTTAGGCCAGCACAGTAAGGCCAGCACAGTTAGGCCAGCAAAGTTTGGCCGGCACAAGGGCCACCATAAAGTATGTCTGGATCACTCTTGGAGTCAGAGAGGCCAACACACAAACGTGCACCATCCTCTCTGACTCAGAGAATGGTCCAAATGTGCTTTATGGTGGCCCTTGTGCTGGTGAAACTTTATGGGCCTAACTACTCCAGGTTAGGATGCCGGTCTAACTCCAGGTTAGGATTGAGTGTGGGGATGTGGCATTGGGGCCCTTATTTTGCAGGCAGAAGTGCCCCAGATCCTTTCTGGCAGCATCTCCAAGTAGGGCCGGAACAACAACAACAAACCTTTTCTGCTGGAAACTTCTCGGGAGGACTGCTGCAAGCCCATGCTGAAACTACTGAACCAGGAGGACCAAAGACCTGACTCTGTCTGGCAGGCAGTTCCCTGAAGACGTGGAAAAGTCGGTTGTCAAGTGTCTGTGGCTAACCTTGGCAATTTGTACTGCAATATCAGAGACATCACTTGGGATCCTCACATATGCTGATGCCTTCAGCATCCATCTGGCAGGACAATTCATTTCTGCTTGATCATTTGGGGATGGTCCCCACTTTGAAAGCAGCCCCCCCCTTTCTGGCCCACTGCATTTTTCTACGGCCATCTGTTGTTGCCTTTTTCTTGTACATTTCCATTCCATTGCATGTACATTTCCATTCTGATCTGTTCTCCTAAGTCATTGCAGCACAGCCTAGGATCAAATGCTTTTGGCAGGGGCCGCATCAGTGCGCACTGATTTCAGCAGCAGTGCCGGCAGCCTTGTCGAGCACCCGCTTTGTGGGTTGTCTGTGAAGCTACTATGAAGCCTAGAAGACACTATGAAGCCGTAGCATGTGGGAAGTGATTGAGATGTTCAGGAAACAGCAAATGATGTGGAGACAAGAGATGAAGGCTCAAGTATTCTGTCTCTTAAAGCACCCTGTCCATCAGGGCGAGGGGGGAGAAGAGGGTGTGTTTCCGCGAAACTGATTGGCAGGGCATTCGCAAGAAGAACCTTTGCTCTCCCCCCCCCCACCTGTGATGCGTAATTAACTTATGGGATTCATCGCCACAGATTTGTTCTGAGGTGGATGGGCACAGATGGCTTTTTCAAAAGGATTAGGCCAATTTGGGGAAGAGCAGCTGATAGGTTTATGGAGTGGGGCCTCCATGTTTAGAGGCAGTGTATCCCTAATGACCAGGGGCTAAAGCAAGTGGTGCCCGCTGAATCTCGGCACATGCCTCTCAAAACAGCAGTGCTGGCAGCCCTGGGGCAGAAGCCCTGCATGAGCTCCACAGTCGTGTGCTTTGTGCTTAAGTGCACCACGCTTTCCTGCTGCGGTGTGTAGGTACCAGCCCAAGTGACAGTCTTCCTCTCGGTTGTCTCTGCAATTCCAGGTGGCTAATGTGATGGAGGATTTGAATCCATGACTGGCCCCTGCTTCCCATTGCTCCCTGGAAAGCCTCCTCATTGGGCCCTGGACTCCTGGCTGGCT
This sequence comes from Lerista edwardsae, assembly GCA_029204185.1. NCBI lineage: Eukaryota > Metazoa > Chordata > Lepidosauria > Squamata > Scincidae > Lerista > Lerista edwardsae. The sequence goes on from JAJKFI010000011.1 coordinate 21,113,688, forward strand.
GAGTGGGAGATAGTGTGGGGAACAGTAGGAGGTGCCAAAGGGTGCTGGGGGGGGGGAAAGAGTGCAGCCACCTGCTGTGGCTGCTCCCCCCTAATCACCAGACTGACATCCCCTTGGGCCTTGGTGTCCTATATGGCAGTGGGGAGCAGTGGGGCCTCCCCATCTCATAAGAATATAAGAAAAAGCCTTGCTGGATCAGGCCAAAGGCCCATCTAGTCCAGCTTCCTGCATCTCACAGATGCCTCAGGGAGCACGCAAGACAACCAGATACTTGTGTCCTGCTGCCACTCCCCTGCATCTGGCATTTTAAAGTAGACTATTACCCTTGCACCACCCCCAAGGAAGACACCAGACTGAGGTTGGGGTTTAACTTTATTAAGCACAATGTAAATCATGTAACCTACTGAACACCCATCCCTCCCTCGCCAGTCTGGGGTAGGCAAAAAAACTGCCATCCATACTTGGCCAATTTGGCTGACAGAAAAAAATTCCTACCTGGCCCTCATGATGAGCGACCAGCTAATCTCAGACTGGACATACCCATCAAAGTGTGTAACCTGTAATGGAATTTTCCTCCATAAATTTATCCAATCCCCTTTTAAAGACATCCAGGCCCAATGCCATCACCACATCTTGTGGCAAGGAGTTCCACATTCTAATTACACGCTGGGTAAAGAAATACTTTCTTTTGTTTGTTCTAACTCTCCTAACACTCAGTTTTAGAGGCTGTCCCCTGGTTCTGGTATTGTGTGATAGGGAAAAGAGATTCCCTTTATCTACTCTATCCACTCCGTGCATAATTTTGTATGTCTCAATCATGTCCCCCCTCAGGCGCCTTCTTTCTAGACTGAAAATCTCAGGGGCTGGTTGGGCACAGGTGTGGACCCCTGGCATGTGTGTACCTGTAAGGACACCCCTGCTAAGGACAGTCCATCCTTGTGATTGTATTCTGAAAAAAAATGGATTTTATCTGTTCATGGATGTGCCTCAGAGGACTTAACTACAGGCAGGCGATGGATGGGTGATGACTTCGCTGCGTGAACCTCCCTGCGGGAAGGGAACAAACACAATGTGATGGTCCCAAATGAAGGGCCCAGTCAATTCCGAAAGAAGCCCTGCACCTTCTGCCCCAAATGTGCCCCATTTTCACAGCCGTTTTCACAGCCAGCCGGATCAGGCTGAGACCCAGAGCTGAAGGCTGGCTTTCCTTTCAAGCCCGCAGCCCCCCCTCCTGACCTACACCAGAGCTCTCGCCTTGGCAAGGGGGAAACGGACCCCACTGGAGGGCTGTTTCCTGTGGCTGCTGCCCTGCTCGCTGGTGGGGCCGGCCAGCCCACCCCGCATCCGGGGCTGTTGCTTGGCTCCTTCCTTTGGGAATGTGGGGATTTTTCCAAAGGCCAAAAGAGAAACGGTTGTTTAGGCTGGGAGCCTCGGCATGGCCGCCACGAGCTGTTTTTCTAGGCAGCCGTGCAGAGCCGGCCTGTTTGTTGGGATGAGGCAGGTGCTCACGGCTTGGACGCTGAAAGAGACACAGGCAGAGTTGTGTCCTTCCTGGCCTGCCACTTAGGGGGAGAAAGGCAGGGACGTCACAAATGGCTCGGCGCTGGGGTGCCTAGCAGAAGTGAGGTTCCTGATCACAGCTACGCTTGTGTTGTGCTGCACGACTCTGTGCATGCAAAGGGCAGGCAACAGGAGGTGTGACTTCACCCACCCTTCCTGAGTGCTTCTGGGGTTTCCATACACAGAATAGGGTGTGCATAATAGAATCTGTGACCTGGTGTCAGAGATGAGCCATAAGGCTGAACTGCAGATCAGGACACCTCCAGTTTGAACGCTACAAATGTGCCTATATAGGTAGGCAAACCGTGGTCTGCTGTATCTCCCCCTTGCAATGTGGAGATGATAGAGCTGGCCCATTAGGAGGCAAACTGAGGCATTTGCTTCAGGAGCTGGATTGCCAGTGGGGCGCCCGTCTCATCCACCCACCACTGCCACTTCTCCTCTTCCTGTTCTGTCAATTTGGAAGGAAGCCAGGAAGAGGATGTGTGGAGGAGAGGAGGGGAGTGGGCCTGACTTGTCTCTGACACCTTCTCTCCTTCACTTCCTCTCCCAATCCTTTCATCTCTTCTTTTTCAAATACAGGAAGAGAAATGTGGGCAGACGTGCTGTTGTATAAGGAAGAGTGGCCTGCCTGCTGTAGGCAATGGAGAGGGACTGTCCATGGATAAATGCCAGGATAGTAGGGCAATGATTCTTGAAATAAGCCACGGTGCATATTTTATTGGCTTTACCTTGTGTGATGGCTCTGGAGGACCTTGTCAGGTCCACGATCTGACCTCTGATTCTGGAATTGAATCGTTTGCCTCGCGTTTGTGCTGCTTCAACCCTTCCGATTGGACGGGACATGCACATCATAAACCTTTATAAAATGACACGTGACAACTTTTCACCCTCTTTTGAAATGCTTGTGCTCTTTGAACACCTGATGAAAGTGATGGGTCAGAGACAAGTGGAAATCCTTCAAGCTGTAGTCTGATGTCTGGGGAAGTAACGTCCATCAAACTCAATGGGGCTTGTTTCTGAGCAGACATGCCTAGCTTTGCACTTATTGCCCCACCTATATTTCATGCCTGAAATTTGCTGCTGCAACCATGTGGTGGTGGGGGCAGTCACCGGCTCTAAAAGGAGATGTGTCTAAAACTTGTCTCAAGTTCCTTGAAGGGGGATGCCCCGGAGAGGATTTTCCTGTTTCAAGCAGGGGGATGATGGCCTTTAAAGCTCTTCTGTTCTATGATTCTGTGAAATGTCTCTTAGCAGAGTTGGGGTATTTGGTTTAACAAAATGCCCCCTGATGGTATACAGTCTACTTGCCTTCTCTGGACGACAGACTCCCTTTATAGGAGTATCTCACCTGAGAGCATCTCAAAGTCCAATGTTCTGTGCATGAGTGAAAAACTCACCCAGGTTGAGAGGTGATTCCAGGCCTTGGCAACATTTGCTCCTTACCCTCTTGCTTGGTGCACTCTCAGGTGGTGGGCTATTCCATGGGCACCATCCTGTCAATTCCTCGTGAAGAGTGAGTACTGGAGGTTTTTACGCTGCTTGTGAAATATCTGTTTATTCAGAATTTGGAAGCTGAGGGAGAAGCAGGCAGATGGTTCTAGCCTTGCAAAAAGGATTTGCTCCCCCACCCCCAAAGCAAGAGAAGTTCCCATGCCAGAGTTTTCCCAGCCAGCTGCACAGCCTAGAATCTGCTTCTCTTTCGCTGGCTTCCTGCTAAGCACGGAGTGATTTTCTTTGGCCCCTCCCTGCTGCCCAAACAGGTGGCACAGGTTATGGGACAATAGCTGCTAGTGGCCACTAGCCATCAAAGGCTATCAGAGCACCCTCCACTAGCAAGAGGTACACAATTACCCAGCTGGTAATTAATCTGTGGAACTCCTTGCCACAGGAGGTGGTGGTGGCCTCTGGCCTAGGTGCCTTTAAAAGGGGATTGGACAGATTTCTGGAGGAAGCATCCATCATGGGCTATAGGCCATGATGGTTTGTACAATCTCCTTAGGTTAGACGTAGGCTACTTCAGACTGCCAGGTGCAAGGAAATGGCAACAGGATGCAAGCATCTTGTTGTCTCATGTGCTCCCTGAGGCAACTGGTGAGCCACTGTGAGATACAGGAAGCTGGACTAGATGGGCCTTTGGCCTGATCCAGCATGTTCTTAAAAGCTTTGAAATGAACATAGCAGTGGTGTCATCTAAATGATTTAAGAACAGGTACTCACTTTTGATTGGCACGTGTCAGGACCCGCCCACCGGAAGTGACGTCATAAGCCAGAAGTGAGGTCGTGGCAGGAAGTGACACGAAAAAAGCCCTTTTTGAGGCCTCAGACGATTTTAAACTGACCCAACAGTTGCAACAGTATTCCACAGCACCCCCAGAACATGTTAAGGAGGCCTGGCATCATGTTAAAACCCCAGAGCAGCTCATTTTTCAGTGGCAAGGAAAGGAAAGGCTCCGCTCACTGCCTGCCTGTCTGCCTGGCTCTGAGAACATGCAGGCAACTCAAACATGCAGGAAATTCAAACGTTGCAGAAGGCGGAGTCGACGAGTGGGCGGGTGAATGGGCGGGGCCAGCTGTAATCCTAGAAACCGGTACTCGCATACCCCTGCGTATCCCCTGCACGACATCACTGGAACATAGGTGTGAAAAGCAGGGATGACAACACTGGGGCCCAAATCCTACCCAACTTTGCAGCACTGATGCAGCTGTGCCCATGGGGCAAGCACTGACTAAGGGGGCAGTCAGGGAAGCCTCTTCCAGGCGAGGGAATTTCTTGGAATGTCTGTTTTCTTGGCACTGCATTGTGGCTGCACCGGCGCTGGGAAGTGGACTACGATTGGGCCCTGGGTCTGCTGTCTTGGCGGGAGAGGACAGGGTTAAAGGTCCTGTTTTTCACCCCCCTCCAGCAGTTATGCAAGGAAGCGGGGAAGGTTGTCTGGAACAGCAAGGAACAGCAGGTTCCTGCTACAGCACATGGCCCCTCTGTTGAAGTCCATGTACACACTGGGAAGTGGCAGCATCAAAAAGGATTCTCTGGAAGGTTACGGAAGGCAGCCTGCCATCTCCTGGGCGTCTGATCAAGTGGATTTTGGCTCAGATGCAACCTGCTTCCAGTCTCCTCCCCCCCCCACCCCCCACTCTTTGCTCAAATAGAGGTACAAAGGGCATCAGGTTCAGAGGGGGGCCTCCTGCCCATGACCACGGGAGGAGGGGGAAGAAGACGGGCCAATTTGCTTGCCATCTTTTTCTCCTGGCTCTGCTCCTGTGCTGTTAGCATGCAGAAATTAAACAGATGCTTGAGGGACAGGAGGCATTTCTGCCATTTTTTTTTAAAAAAAAATTAAAGATACATTTTTCCTTATTTGGATTATTTGAAGAAGAAGAAGAAAACCCCACTTTGGTTTGTATGTGGGAGTGGGGGTTAATTCCTTTGGTGGCGTTTGTTTGAACACGAATACCCCTCCCTTTGCAGGAGGCTGGTTTTGGGGAGGGCAGGTGCCCCTCCCTTGCTGCTGCCTCCAGTGAGTGGTCCACCCCCTCCCTCTCCAGCTGTGCTTCAGGCAGGACCACTGTAGCTCTTCCACCTAACATGGTCATTTAAGCAGAAAACCGCTGTGGCCTCACTCTGAATCCTTGTTGTTGCAAAAAGCCTTCTGTTAGCATTTAGGCCAAATGCAATGGTTAAGAAATCAAAGCAAGTATTTTTGTTTTTCCCTTTAGCTGATCTAAACCAGCTTGTTCTCCTGGTCGGGAGCTGACATCAATATTTTGATTCTTGGCCTGGAAAAGGGATGCCCCGCCTGTGACTAATTGCCTTGTCTCTTAGCTCTCAACTGGTGTCTTTCTGCAGCAGAGAAAGAGAGAGAGAGAGAGAGAGAGAGAGAGAGAGAGAGAGAGGGATTATAACTTCACCTGCTCGGTGCTGCAAAGGCAGAGGAGCAGGACCAGAAAAAAACAGTGGCAATGGATTGCCAAACAAGTGTCCCCCCAACACAGATCTGGGCAATGGAAGTGCAAGGTATGAGTTTCAGGGCACAATCCTAAACTGAATTTAGGCCGGCACAGTTAGGCCAGCAAAATTTGGCTGGCACAAGGGTCACTGTAAAGTTTGTTTTGACCACTCTTGGAGTCAGGGAGGAAGGCACACGTCTGTGTGCTGGCCTCTCCTCTCCAACTCTGAGAGCACAATCCTAAATTAGGCTGGCACAATTAGGCCAGCAATGTTTGACTGGCAACAGGGCCACTTAAAGCCCGTTTGGACCAATCTCAGACTCAGGGCGGATGGCACACATCCGTGTGCTGGCCTCTCTAACTCCGAGAGTGGTCCAAACATACTTTTTCGGCCAAACTTTGCTGGCCTAACTGTGCCAGCCTAACTCCAGGTTAGGATTGTGCCCTCAGGCTGGCATGAGCCCCAGGAGCCTCTCTGCATTGGAATGAAATACTCTTTCACGTCCTGGTCTCATTTCCATCCCATTGCCAAGGCTCCGGGCAGCTCCTACCGATGTTTACAACCTTGAGTGTTTTCTTAAGAAAAGGGATAGGTAAAATGAAGCAACAGAATGTTCCCCAAATAATTTATCCGCTCCAAATGAACCAAATTTTTGCAACTTCCTGCTAGAGAGTGGGAAAAAGGCCAACATGTGAAGCAGGAAGTGCCCGGACCAGATCTTACCTTAACTGCAAGCTCACCAGGCGGCCTTGTGCAGACCAGTGTTTCTCAGCCTGGCCCATCTGCACTTTGGGGATAAGGATACATACAGGCCTACCTTGCAGGGCCATTGTGACGACAACCAGTGGTGTCATCCAAATGATTTAGGAACAGGTACTCACTTTTGATTGGCACTTGTTGGGGTCCGCCCACCGGAAGTGACGTTATAAGCCGGAAGTGATGTCATGATTGTTGCCATGGATGTGATCATGTTTGTAATAACTTCAGCTTGTGGTTAGTGTTGATTTAACTTCTATTGCTTTGCTTTCTAGAGATGTGTATATACATATTTTGCTTCAACTGTTCCCTGGTTAAATAGCAGGGGCCAGCTTCGAGTGGGCGGGGCCAGCTCAACTTCTAGGAACCGGTACTCGTGTAGTGGTGCATAGTGGGTGCATGACATCACTGAGGACAACTGACGTGCTAAAGACAATGGCTTGCCAGAGCTGTATCAAGTTATTTCTAGACATGGGGTAGGATTTCTTCTCAGCTACCTCTGAGAGTAGAGCTAGGTCCAATGGAAACAAACGGCTGCAAGAGAGGAGATTTTGGCTCGACATCAGGAAGAGGTTCTTGATGGTCATGATGGTTCGGCAGTGGAACAGGTTGTCGAGGAAGGTAATGGATTTTTCCTCCCTGGAGATCTTTAAGAAGAGGCTCAGCAGGTACCTGCTGGAGATGCTGTTTAAGACAAGTGTCCTTCAACCTTGGGGTTGGGACCCCAATGTGGTCGCGAAGCCCCAGTTGTGGGGTTATGGCAACATGGGAATGAAGTAGGTTGAAGACCACTGAATTGGAGCCCCGTCATCTACCAGAAAATTGTGTCCCAGTCCAGCACTGGTTCTTGGCAATTGGGCTATAATAGCTTTCACTAGTGCCAAAGTTCAGGGTAACCTTTTCTGTTCTCTCTAATAAGAATAGTTGGCTGCAGTAAACAGTGCTGGGAGGTCGTGACAGGGTGGTGTTGGCAGATAGGGTCCCAGGAGGGGGAGCGAGATTGACCATGGGCTCCCAATCTCAAACTCGATTGATTTGATTGAATGAGGTCATGGGGAAGAGTGAAGACCACTGCTCTAAGAGGCAGGCACGGGACCAATGAAAAGCTGAAGCAGCCCCTAACCAAGATGGCATTTTGCTTTGTGTATGTGCATGTTTTAAAACTGTCGCTATATCAGCTGATTGCTGTCCATTTCCATCCTAGTCCTGATTCTGCCCAGAGCAGCCCCCTTCCCTTGTAACCCTCCCAGTGCTGTAATGAGAGCCATTGTTTGAACTACCACCATGTGCCAGCAGGTGGCAGTGTTTGTTCAGAGCAGTCCAGCATAGATGGCTTGAGGCACACTGGAAATGTGGGAGAATCTGGTACATCCTCTTCCAACATCTTCAGCAGATCATAGATGGACAAGCTAGTAACCCCTCTGTTCCCCTTTCGTAGGTCTCCTCTCAAGCCTCCCCCATTACTCATTGCTGAAGGTTTTACTCTATCTGTTGTACACTGTTGGTTTCCACTGCCATTTTGCTCCTCTGCTGTTTTCCAAGCTGGAACTGTGGGTGTATTGGGAAGAATCCATAAAACTTCCTGATAATCTGCAGTCAGGATTCAAAGCCTACATCAACAGCTACCTTGTGCAACATGCCAGGATGTGCTCTGTAATGGTGACACTGTGTTTGTGCATGCATGCGCGTACACCCATGTGCCCTAGATACAAGATATGCTCCCCACCCCATTTAGAAATGTAGCTTCCAGACCAGACTGAAGTCGGTTCCTGGTTCCTTCTTCATCCCAGAGACAACCAGTTGAATGACCAGCCTGAATAAGGAGCTCAAGTTTTTCTCCCCTTGCACCCCAAAATAAGTTTTGGGATACTCAATACTGTATACCTCCATTACCAGAAGTCTGTCCTCCTTGAGACGGGCAAACCCAGCTGCACGATGCTCCCAGGCTAGCTCAACATCTTGAACAGTCTCCCACTCAAAGGATGAACTAGAGAGGGAGAGCACTGGGGAGGAGGACATTTGCCTGCTTCTGGGAGGTGATGTGGAAAATGTCCTGTTTTGATCTAGGACAGGGCGGCCTAGATCAACTTGGGCAGCCAGGAGGCCTCATGACTCTTGCATGCCTCCAGCTATGCCGACTTGGAAGTAATTGGCAATGACATGATGATGTCACCGCCAATTGCTTCCACATTCTGAGCCTGCCAAAGTCATTCGGCAGGCTCAGGACACAAGCAGTGGAGGTGTGGCGGGGCTTTTCAATCTCCCTGCTGCACCGTTCTGACTTCTCCTTCTCCATACTCGTTGTGGAGTCATAGTTGTTGTCTTCTCCATCTGTTGTGGCAGAACGGAGTCACTGTGGAGCTGATTAGCCAGTGCAGGAATGTTGTGAGAAGGCCAGCCAGCAAATGAACGGAGTCCAACCCTTGAGGACCTGTTCCAGGCTGGACTTACGATCACCTGCTGAAGCTCAATGTCACACGGCCAGAGGAGAGAACCACACTATGAAGGCTACATCTGGGACTGAGGATTAGGTGAATCGCAGAATACTATATAGTTGTAAAAACCCCATTGAAAAATGGTGGTTTAGACTAGCCTGCCCATGTAAGCCGCCTTGGGCATTTCCTTTGGCATGCGAAAGGCGGGGTATAACTTCTTCAAAATAAATTAAATTGGAGAAGGTGGAATGGCACAGCAGGGAGACTGTACAGCTCCTAAAGTGGGAGGAGGCAGGGGGCTGCAGCGGGGCTTCCAGGGCCCCCCCAAAAGGCTGTGTGTTGGATAACCATGATCGAGGATGATAAGGCCAGAACTAACTGGGGAGGAGGCATCAGCTGGGATGCTCTTTCTTTAAGCACATGACACCCACACCGCATCAGGTGATTGCAGTGAAGCTCCTATGCTGCTCCTGCAAAGTGGGGGGATGGTTATTTTTCCTCTGCTTGGGGGCAGAACATGGCTGCCATGGCCAGTAGGTGTCCCATGTGCTGCTGTTAGTCCCAGGAAGTGCAGGTAGGAGAGGTGGGCACAAGCCAATCAGCGAGAACACAGAATCGAGATGAGGGAGAGCAGTGCCTTTGGATGGGTGAGGACTTCCCCTAATCCACTCCCAAGAGAATCACAGTTCCCAGAGGAGCAGAATGGTTAAAACCAGACCGTTGGGTACGTCTCGCTGTAGACCTGTGCGCTTACATCTTATTTAACCTTGCTGGGCTGTTCAATCTGCCAGGCTGAGAATTGGCGGATGGGTTCTTGTGTGGCATGTTTAATAATAATAATAATAATAATAATAATAATAATACATGTATTTATATACCGCCTTTCTTAAGATCACTAGATTTCTCTAGTGATTACAACTCAAGGCGGTTTACATAGGCAGACTTTTTCATAAACCCGAAGGTTTTTACAATTTACAGAAATGTTCTGTCTTTCAAGAACTACACACATTCAGATCTTCCTTTCTGGATTTAGCCTTCTTTCTTTAGCCACCCGTCTGTCTTCTGCTGGCTGATGCTTCCCTGCTCACACCAGAGAAGCAGCTGACCTTCAGCACACTCCTCCTCCCACGAGGCAGCTGAAGCTCAGCTTCTAATCAGCCGCAGTTGCAAGGTCTGCCGCTCTCAGAGACTTCCTGCAGTCCCGAGCTCACTACCTTGAGATCTTCAGGTGTTATCTTCGGGCAAACGGAGGCATTAACCCTCTCGGCTAAATCTTCTTGGATGGGTGAGGACTTCCCCTAATCCACTCCCAACGTCATTGTTATTTTAATGACGTGTCTCACTGGGCAGGCCCAGCTGTGAGGCTGACTGAGGAGGCTGCCTCAGGCAGCAGATGGGGGGGCGCTCAATGTCTGCGGCTACCCACTTATTTAGCACATATTGATACTGCCTTTCCTCCAAGGAGCTCAGGGCAGGGTACGTAGTTCCTTCCATGCTGTGACGTGGGTTAGGCTGATACTGACTGGCCTAAGGTGACCCAGGAAGCTTTGTGGCTGAGCAGGGATTTGAACCTCCAACACCAGAACTGCCATAATCCTTATCCTTCGGCTTTGCCTGCTCCTCCTCTGGCTCCCTGGATTCGAAAAAGGGGGCCAAAATGGAGAATGAAATGAAGAGAGGAGAGGGGGTGGGGCGTGATGACAACACTGGGCTTGAGTGTCTGCAAGTCAGACTCAGCAGGCAGCAACTTCTCGCTGGTGTCGTGTAGCCTGGTGCAGAGTACAAAATGATACTCTGAAAGTGATGTCATGACTGGAAATGAGATCACACTTGCATTTTCATTTTCTTATTTTTGGGGGCCATAACTTTTGATTGAAGGAAGATATTATACTCCTATTTGTTTCGCTGCATTCTGCATTAAATTCTGCATCGAGTTATAGAACAGTGTTACTCAAACTGTGGGTTGGGACCCACTTGGTGGGTCGCGACCTGATGTCAGGTGGGTCATGGAAAGCTGGGAGCAGCCATCTTGGAAATTGCAGACCTTACTCTTGTTACATTCCTTTTGTGGGTGTTAACAGTTTGAATTTTCAAGTAAGGGTTTCTTTACATTTTGTTTTTAGTTCAGTGCTTTTACATAATATTTTGTCCCAATCTTGCTTTCTGTCAGGGATATTTCATGGTTGTACAATTGCTGCAGTCTAAGAATGCCAATTTACATTTCAGGAGTGTCATTTTATTATGATACAATGACAGCACTTCCTGCCATGACATCACTTCCGGTGGGTCCCGACCCGAATGCCATTCTCTGAAGTGGGTCCCTGATTAAAAAGTTTGAATACCACTGTTAAAGAACATGATGGTATTCGTACTTATCAAGGTTTTCACCATTTTGGTCACTAGTGTCAAGCTCAGCTTGTTGCCCCCCTAAAGCTTATTGCCCGATGCAACTGCACCCCTCTGCACTTCTTTAGTTATGCCCTTGGAGCTTCCTATGGTGTGTCTACTGCCTTCACAGCTGCTGTGGGTGGCAGGCTCTATGCATTGGTTGTCCTGTTCAATTTGTTCTGCAGTCCCATGGTTGCTCTGTTTCACCAACTGCGAAGTATGTGAGGGGGCGCAGACTCGAGAAAAGAAACACAAGGCAGATGAAAAGAAGCCTGTGTTTGGGGAAATTGCTCAATGTGCAGACATGGGCATGGAAAGGATGGTGAGGGTGGGGTCAAGTAGGAGGAGTTTTGGAGTGACATCACTCCTTTGCCAAGTAGCTGCCTTATGTGGCCACATTTCATCCAAAGGATCTTTTGTTCCTTAACAAATAAAATGTTTACCTCACCAATCAGCTTAAAGAGCCTCTAAGGCAGGCTAGGACATACATTGTCATAATTGTTATTACCATCTCTGTGCATGACATTTTACATAATAATAAGAGTGTAAAATTAAAAAAAAAATTAAGATCTCTGCCCCAAGGAGCTTACAATCCAATCTGCCCATTTGCCAGTCCAGATTTGTTGGAATTTGGCACAATCCACGTTCAGTGGGCAAATATCCCCCAATTTGTTGCTGATGCGGAACTTGTACCCCATGTTGCATCAACACAGGCTGCAATCCTATACGCACTTTCCTGGAGTAAGCCCCACTGAACACAATGGTACTTACTTCTGAGTAGACATGCATAGGATTGTGCTGACAGTGTATTTTTAAAAATTGCTTCTAGAATGTCCAATCCTTGAAATGCTACTTTTGAGAAATGTTTTTAGACAACTAAAACAGTGATGTTTGTAGCTGGCTTTGGTGAGGCAAAGATGTTGAGAACCAGTATTTGCGTATTTGAGACTTCCTCCTCCCTAACATGAACGCAGTAACATCTGCAGTTTGGAACAATGCAGAAAATGAAGTGGGAAAATGCGGACAAAATGAGGAGGCTCTGCTTCCTTTTTTCAAATTCACTGCACCTTCAGTGCTGACTTCAGGTGCACAATTGTCTTGCAGAGGGAGAAGCTTCCATTGACCAAAATGCTAATTTGCATGACAAATACCTCTCTTCCCCCTTTCTCTTCCTGACAATCAGGCACACATGCACACACACAGGCACACCTGTGCCACACCTGTGCACGCGCACGCGCGCACACACACACACAGAGTGCATCAGGGCCTGCCCATCCACGTGGGCACCTGTAGCATTGCCCCAGGGGTGTAGCTAAAGAACTGTAGGGGGTGCAATTGCACTGGGCAACAAGCTTTAGGGGACCAACAAGCTGAGCTTGACACTATTGGCCAAAATGGTGAAAAATCTTGGTATATATGAATAATACCATCATGTTATGAATCACTGGAAAGGTAATTTAATGCAGAATGCAATGAAACAAACTGGAGTGTAATATCTTCACTCTTTCAAAAGATATGACCACCCCCCTCCCCAGAAAACAAAAATACAACTGTGATATTTCCAGTTGTGATGTCATTTTGGGGGCAACATTTTGCCCTCTGCACTGGGCTACGCTTTCATTAGCTACACCACTGCATCCCCCCCCATCTAGTGGTATGCCAGTCTGCCCCCCTCTCCTTGAATTTGAAAAGGAAGGGAAGAATGGACAGGAGGAGAGGGGCGTGATGTGGGCTAGACTGCTGGCGACACTGCTCTATCCACAGTTCTTCTGTTCTGTCTCCTTTTCAAATTCAGGGGGAAGGAGGAGAAGTGGTGCAAGTGGGCAGCAAGGCCCACACATGCTACCTGAGGCAACCACCTCAGTAGGCCACATGGAAGAGCTGGCCCTGGAGAAGGTGTCTTAATGCCACCTTGCTCTGCTCTGCAGTCTGGGTGGCTCTGTTTGTGGTCTGAGGCCTCTGGTGGGCCACTGTGAGATACAGGAGGCTGGACTAGATGGGCCTGATCCAGCAGGGCTGTTAAGTCTGCTTTTCTTGGGGGAAAGGCAGTGCTTCTCTTCCAGGAAGTCTGTCCTTGTGTACTCCTGGCTTCCACCCTGGCACTGAAAGCAGACAGCGGGGGGCTGAGTGCCAGAGCAAATTCAGCACATGAAGTAGGCATGGCTTTGCTGGAGGGAAAACAAATCACCATGGAGAAGGAAAACTTGTTAAATTCCAAATGTACCAATTTCTGCATACCTGCATAAGGTCCCAGTTCTAGGATATCTCACAGGGATCTTCGGTGTAGCCACATTTAGAAGGCTATGTACAGTTAAAAAAAAAAAGGGAGATTGTAGAGCTGGAAAAAGTTCAGGAAAGGAGTGATCAGAGGGCTAGGGCTGGGGCTGGAGCAGCTTCCTTATGAGGAGAGGCTGCAGCATTTGGGACTTTTTAGCTTGGAAAGAAGATGATGTGGTGGCCAGGGACACACCCATGATTGAGAGCACAGTTCTAATCTGGAGTTAGGCCTGCACAATTAGGCCAGTAAAGTTTGGCCGGCAGGAGGGACACTGTAAAGTATGTTTGGACCACTCTCGCAGTCAGAGATGCCAGCACACAGATGTGCGCCATCCTCCCTGAGTGGTCCAAATGTGCTTTACAGTGTCCCTTGTGCCTGCCACACTTTGCTGGCCTAACTGTGCAGGCCTAACTCCAGGTTAGGATTGCAACTGTGCAGGCCTAACTCCAGGTTAGGATTGCGCCCTAAGACTTATAAAATGATGCACAGTTTGGCAAGAGGCTTTTTCGCTCTTGCGGATCAATACTAGGACCAGGAGTCATCTGGATAGTAGAACCAGAAGAAATAACAGAGGCCGTGCAGCCACCTGTCTGGGACGCTGTAGCTGCCTGCACTGAGCAGGGGGTTGGACTAGATGACCTTCACGGTCCCTTTCAATGCTAACGTTCTATGATTCTCTGAAGAGGGAAGCCTTCTTCACACAATGCAACATTGGCTTAGAGTCCTCTGCTGGCAGATGTGGTGAAGGCCACTGGATGGCTTTAAAGGGGGGAGGGGAAGGAAAAAAAGGAGGGGTTATGAAGACCAGGGTCAGTTCTTTGGGAAGCCCTGGGCCAAAAGCTGTTCAAGGGGCTCTGAATGGAGTGCCCCATCAGGCTCAGAAAATGCATGCACACACCAGCTGCCCTCTTATGGTGCCAGGGCACTGGGCAGCAGATGGACCTGACCAGTGGTGAAATTCAGCCAGTTCTCACCAGTTCTGCAGAACCGGTTGTTAATTTTAGGTTGGGAGAGGGAAGAAAGGCAGCGGCCGCCCTGAAGGACATAGAACCGGTTGTTAATTTATTTGAATCCCACCACTGGACCTGACTCCTCCTTTTGTGCTTGTGCCAAACAGCTACAGTGCCAGTGGTGGAGGTTGCTTATGAATCTGCTGCCCAGGTAGCTTTTCCACTGGACACCTAATGGAGAGGCTTAGTGGGAGGCAATAGGAGCAGGCCATCCTCATCTGCTCCCCTCCCTGGGGCCAGTGGCGTAGTTAAGGGGGTGCAGGGGTGCAGCAACTGCACCTGGCAGCAAGCTTTAGGGAGGCAACAAAGCTGAGCTTGTCACTAGTGGCCAAAATTGTGAAAACTTGGTATGTATAGATAATACCATCATGTTATATATCTTTGGAATGACAATTTAATGCTGAATGCAATGCAATGAAATTTAATACATTGGAATTTCTGCATTCTATAAAAAGTTATCACCAGTTAACCAGAACATTATTTATTTATTTATTTATTTATTTATTTATTTATCAACCAGTACTTAAAAAATTAAATTTGATTTCATCATGTAGGGTGGGAGGCTGCAGAATCATCTTTGTAGCAGATGCCTTAGATATGTCACAGCATGGGGGCTATTTCATAGTTGGCCCCAATTCAATGTTGAAGGAGAAAGTCTGCTGCTCTGTTTCAACCCCCCCCCCCCAAATGTCTGGTGAGAATCCTCTTCGTTCCTGGCTTACTGGGCAATGGCAAAGCTGACTTTTGCTGCCCCAGGGATTGGCTTGGTGTGGGTAAGGGCCCTGAGCATCTGCCCCACTAGACAATCACCTGTGGAGGCACTCTGATTGGCACTCTGTGGCTATATGGAACAGCCACACTCAGGAGCAGTCTACCTCTGAACACCAGTGGTTGGGAGACAAATCATAGGGGAGGTTCTTGCCTTCATGCCTTGCTTGTGGGCTCTCCGAAGGCATCCGATTGGCTGCTGCAGGGCAGAGAATGCTGGAGAATCTGGACCTTTTAGGTCAATTGAGAAGGACCCCTGCAACGCAATCCTATCCTTATCTATTCAAAAGTAAATCCCATTGTGTTCACTGGGACTTACTCCTAGGAAGTACGTATAGCAGTGGTTCTGAAACTGTGTCGGGACCCACTTGAGCCAATTTCAGGTGGGTTGTGAAGCACCTCGAGCAGTCCTGTTGAAAATATGGGAAGATGGGATGCTGGAAATGGAAATGGAAAGGGCTGGGTGGTTGTTTTGCTTGTGTCAAGGTTCTAAATAGGCTTTTTTCTTTCTGATTCAATTTGCTCTTAGAAAATGACTGAAAAATAACCCAACCTTTTGCGGTATTATGAAGAAAGCAGCAGGCTCTGGTGTCACAATGGTGACACTTCCGGCCATGACATCACTTCTGGTGGGTCCCGGACGGATTTCATTCTAAAAAGTGGGTCCCGGTGCTAAAAAGTTTGAGCACCACTGGCGTATAGGATTGCAACCTTGATTCCTGAGTCCCCGCCATATTGACTAGGGGAGTCCGTCCCCTTGGTCTCCGCAGGACCGCATGATGTACAAACCGGGCCAGCCTTCCCTAACCCCTTGGCTTAGAACATGATCCGGGGAAAATCGCAGACAGTCGCTCGCTCCTCCTTGCTCGTAAGCACGCCCAGGATCGGGCTGCGCGCATGAAAACATCCGTTCCAGGCTGCCGGCGATGTGACTTTGCAATTCCAAGCCCCAGGAGGCCGGTGAGGCGGCCTTTGGCTCGGCTGCCGCACGGCGAGTCCTTTGTTTACTTCCCTCCGGAGCGGCGTACCTTTTCTCCGCTCTCCGCCGTGGAGAGCGCGCACCGGCTCCCGTCCCTCTTCGCCGCCGCTGCTCTTTTTGCAGGGGGAAAAATGGTACGCTCCGGCCTCCTGCCCCTCCTTGAGAGGTGAGTGGTAGATTCCGACAGTCCTAATTATCCGGCTGCCGGGCTGGAACATGGCTTTGTCTCTGCGGAGTCTCCTGCCTGCACGTCTGGGCCGGCCGGCCGGGAGCGCGGCTTATATTAAGGGAGAGAGGAGGGAGAGGGCGATGCGCAGGGACCCGACCGAGCCAAGAGGCGCTCGCAGACCGCAAAGCTTGAGCTTTGCGGGCCGATTTTCTCCCCTGGAGCCGAGCCGGGCGATTTCCCCCAAAATCCCGTTTTGGAGGCGACCATGAGGCAGCGTCTAGGGGATTTCAAGGCGTTCGGCGAGGGCAGGGGTACCCCCGAGGGGCTGCCTGCAAGGGGAGGCCACATCAAATGGGTGAGTGTCACAATTGGGGGGGGGATCTTGATGGGCTCCAAAAGAGGCGATGGAAGGATGCGTTGGCTGGCGTGGGCATACAGTCTCTGGTGCGGAGCTCAGGGCATGTGCCCCCTCCCGCCTCGCGGAGACGGTGTGCCGTCTTCTCCAGCCGCATGTGAAAAGAGAACCGATGCTCGGGGACTGCGGGACCGGCGTGTGCAAGTCTATGCGTTCCTGGGTCTCTGTATGGGGTGGAAATGGCCATTGTGGTCGCTCTGGGTCAGGGGTAACTGGTTTCCCTCAAGCACAGGGGAGAGCGCGAGCGACTCTCCCTCCCTCCCCGTATGTGTCTGGACTTGACGGATATCCTTGGAGACCTGAGCTGATGATGCCTTTGGCGGCTTGAACTTGCACGCCTCTGGTGAGCAGTGCTGGTTGCGGAGACCGTGAAAACCTGGAAGGAAGCGAGGGAGGAAGGGCTGCTGCAGCATCACCACCACAGCATGGAGGTGGAGCTGTGCGTGTGCGCGCAAGAACACCTTCTGGACAGGTGTGTCTGTGGCGATCGCGGCAGGAGCTTCCTGAGCCCCCCTCCCTGAGGAAATATCAGGGACAAGTGGAAGGAGATCAGGGCTGTCAATCCAGGTTGGTGGGAGGTTGACCTGAGATGGGGGGGGGCTTGTATCTCTCACACAGCCCCAAGGATCAGCAAATGATGTGACAAGCTCAGTCAGCAGCGCAAGTGATCTGAAACAGAAAGGCGCAGTTCCTCTTTCCTCTGGCTTCGGCTGTGAGAGGCTTTCCCCAAGGCAGCGCTGGAGTTTATCGCAGGGGTCATCTCCAGAATGCCAGGGGCTGTGACTGCAGCCACCCGGGCCATGAGACGCCACGTCACCGAGGCCGGGGTGGCAGGTGCCCAAGAGCAAATCCCAGGGAGGACTGAAAAACGCATTGATTCAGAGCCCGCTTTTTGTGTTTGCTGTCGTGGATTGAACCCCTTGGCTATTTCTTGGCAATTGTTGCAAAATATTGTTAGACGTCGGCAGCTGTGATGTTCTGCTCCCCTAATTTTTTGACTGCTGTGCTTTATTCCTCCAAAGATTGGTGCTGGGGGAAGGGGCAGCCAACCTTTGAGATCCAGTCCTTTGTGGGAAAGGTGCCAGAGAAGGCAGCCAAAATGATCAGAAGGCCCTAGCGCTTTCCTTGGGAGGAGGGGTGGCCAGGTTTGGGGCTCTTAGGGTGGATAAAGGACGATTAAAGAAGGGACCCGACTGAGCACTATGCACTGCTTTCTGTTGTGAAGAGGATGGAAAAGGAGATGCTTTCCCCTTCTCCCACAGCCCTAGAACCTGGGTCATCCCAATGAATCTGATTGGTGGGCGATGCATAGTTGGTGGAATTCACTGCCACAAGTTGTGGTGCTGCATGGCTCTCTCCATGGCTACAGTGTGGAGCCTCCAGGCCCAGGAGCAGTCTACCTCTGGCTAGGATGTAGCAGGGAATATCTGCCTTCACATCTCTCTTGGGGGCTTCCCACAGAAGCACCTGGTAGGCCACTCTGGGAAAACCCTTGGGCCTGATCCAGCAGGGCTTTTCTCATGTTCTTGCTTCCTTGCTTCACAGGGAGGAGGAGGGGAAAGAAATATATACTGGAAGGCAGATACACAGCAAGGTTTCAAAGACTTTGCCCTTGGCTAGATTCTAGGTTAAGCAGTGCAAAGCAAATGTGTTTTAAGTGCTGCTGTGGTGTCAACTGTAGCTACAGTATCGTGGTCAGTGCAGGAGCAGGAGCTCCCTCTGTCACTTAGGGAAAGGGGGATTTGTGCTTTTGGTGTGCATGCTTTGTTTGCAGTCCCATTTCTCAGTTTGTAAAGCTTGCAAGAAACATGCCATTCAGTGTGTTTGAACTGGCAAGTTGGCCAGAGATTGAGGTGCTCCTGAGGAATCCTTGCACAGGGTCCAGAGCTGCCTCAAACTGATCCTCCCTGCGAGGAAGGAAGAAGGGAAGATCTGTTTTTGCATAATGCTGTGTCAGTGAGGGAGGACACTTTGCACTTCCTCAGGAGTGCTCTTCACAACCAGATGGCATCTGCCAAGAAAGAGTTGCAATGTAATGCAGGTGTTTGCCTTTTGGGATCTGACTTGCTGCCTTTGGGCATGGAAAAAGTCGCATGATTTGATAACCCTTAGGTGGGACGACTTGGAGCATGTGAATTGGATCACATAATGGGTCCAGTTGACAGGCAGGCTGGCATTTTTTAAATTCTATTTTTTAAGTTGTGGGATCCACAGGGCTTGCTGTTTTTTAAATTTTAACTGTTTTTAATACTGTTTTTAATATTGTTTTAATTGTACTTATGGTGGTTAGTTGTACTGCCTTTTAATGTTGTAAGCCGTCTTGGGTGCCCTCGGGCAGAAAGGCGGGATAGAAATTGAATTAATCATCATCATCATCATCACTTGCTTAAGCTGGTGTTTTGCATATTTATTTGTTTATTTATTTGAAGAATTTATAGCCCGCCTTTCCCATGCCGAAGCAAATGCCCAAGGCGGCTTACATGAGCAGGCTTACATGACCCATATTTTCAGTGGGGTTTTTACAAATCTATAGTATTCTTATGATCTGCCAATCCTCAGGCCCAGCTGTTGCCTTCCCAGTGTGGTTCTCTCCTTTGGCTGCGTGCCAAATGCTTTGCACTCAGCACCCACTTCCTAAACAGTGCGCCACGTCTACCTCCTGCCTCCAAGCAAGCGTCAGCTGTCTGAGATCTGAACGTATCAAGGCACCGGCACACAGGGTTGATTGTCACGTGTGTATCCCTCCAAGGAGCTCAGGAGTAGGGACGTGGCTCCTCCCCCTCCCCTCCTTCCAACATCCCTGTGTGGTAGGTTAGGCTGAGTGATTGGCCACTGATCATTGACTTGAGAGATGAGAAGCTTTATTGGGCTATGGAGGAGGCTGCTCAGCCTGTCCAGTGGCTCTTGGACACAGGGGTGGTGTTGGGGCTGCCATGTGCCCATCAGAAGGCACAGTAGCCTCAGTACCTGGTGGCCGTGGGAGCACCCAGTCTCCCACACAGAGCTTTGCCCCAGACTTCCCACAGCCTGATTTTGGGACACTTGAACCAAGGTCAGGTTCCTTCCTGCAGCCCCTGGGTGGGCTTGGAGCCAAGAGATTACCCTGTTAACATTCATACACTTCCTCCAGGGGCCCCATCCTTTGTGGGGCCCCACTTCACAGTTTCAGGAGCCTTGGCGCTCGTGTGCAGAATAAGCTTCCAGACGTCATGTGCGAATATGGTAGGCAGGTGTTGGAATCCTGAGCATCCTACGGGGCTGCTGATTGGCCAGCCGAGATTTGCCGTTTGCTGGCTGGTTCAAGGTAAAAAAGGTAAAGGTTTCCCCAGGACCGAATGGCCTAGTCGTGACTGACTGTAGGGGGCGGTGCTCATCTCTGTTTCAAAGCCTGTAGAGCCGGCGTTTTGTCCGAGGACATGCTTCCGTGGTCATGTGGCCGGCATGACTCCACGGAACGCCGTTACCTTCCCACTGAAGTGGTCCCAATTTATCTACTTGCATTTAGGTGCTTTCGAACTGCTAGGCTGGCAGGAGCTGGGACAAGCAACGGGAGCTCACTACGTCGCACAGTCTTGAACTCCCAACCTTCTGGTCGGAAAGCCCAGCAGCAGCGGTTTAACCTGCTGCGCCACTGTGGCCCCTTAGGCTGGTTCAAACAGCCTTGTCAAATGTTGTTGGGGAAGGGGAAATCCCAGCTGTTGTTGGGGAAAGGGAAATCACTGGCTTCAAGGTGGTGAGAGGGTCTCTTGCTTTGAAGGGTGCCGGTCCCTCAGTCTGAACCATCACAAGGAAGGGAGACCTTTGGAAGTTTGGGGCAGAAATAAGACCCCAGCCGGTCGGCATCAGCCACTTGGCTCTGCCTGCCTCAGCCGCGTGGAACGGCAATGACGCAATGGCCAGCTGCTGCTTGGGGAGGCCAGCCCTGCGTGGCTGTCTGGCGTTGTGCTCTTGGCTGCCTTAAAGGCTGACCGCCCCCAACAACCTTGGCCTTGTGGGAGTGATTGAAGTGGCAGCCTGGAGAAGGCTGGACAGGCTCTTTCTGCAGGGACCCCCCCCCCACACACACACACAAAGCTGGCCACCAGTTGCAGAGCGACAGGGCAGCTGGGACCGTCCCAACCTATCCCTGTTGGGTTGTCTGGCTGGCGTCTGGCTGAGGGCTGGGCCTGGAGCAACTGCAGCCACTCTGTGCCCCATCCTCTGCCCCCACCTCCCCTTCGGAAACGGCTTCCTTGCTGCTGAAAGACTCGAGGCCAGTCTCGGCATGCCCTTTCTCCCAGGTAAAATCTTTTTTCAGTGTGTTGATTGGTTGAAAAGGGAGCGTGGTGTAGTGGTTGGATTCCTAGATGAGGATTGCTAATGCCTGCGTTCAAAGCTCTCCTGAGCCATGCAGTTTTGCTGTACTGACCTGTGGTCAGTCTCTCTCAGCTTAACCTACCTCACAGGGTTGGTGTGAATGGGTGGGTGGGTGGGGGAAGAACAATGACCCGGATTCCGCAGGGTCAGGATGGGATGGGAAAAATATGTCCTGTTTGGTTTTTAAGAGATACCTTCAGTTAATCGGTCTCCAATGCTTGGGAAAACCAGTCTTAATACACTGAAATGCTTCAGCCACAGGAAGCATGACCGCTTGGCTGGCCAGGTCCATTAGCGGGCACATCTGGCGACCTCCACCTGAACCATCAGTAGCAGTAGTAAGTGGATGTGCCCAGTGTGGTGTTTGGGTGTAGGGCTCTGTGGGTGCAAAGTGCAGGGCTTTCCCCGCACCCCCCAGCCCTGGCTCCAGCCACCAATCTCCTCTCCTTGACACACCTCCTCCTGCTCTCTGGTCTGAAAAAGGAAGAGAGGGCCAGAGCAAAAGAGGAAGTGTGGGGGAGAGTAGAGTAGTGGGCTAGAGAGTCTCTCACTCTCTTCTATATTGCCTCTTCCACTCCTTCTTCCCCTTCCAAACAATGGAGCAGGAGGAGGAAGAATGGGGGAGCCAGGAGCCCCCACCCCGCACCTGCTGCCTGAGGTGGCTGCTTAAGAACATAAGAAGAGCCCTGCTGGATCAGGCCAAAGGCCCTTCTAGTCCAGCTTCCTGTATCTCACAGCGGCCCACCAGGTGCCCCAGGGAGGCATGAGACAACAAGATGCTTGCATCCTGTTGCCACTCCCTTGCACCCAGTACTTTGAAGTAGCCTACTACTAATGTGAGGAGGTTGTACAATCCATCATTGCCTATAGCCCACAATGGACTTTTCTTCCAGAAATCTGTCCAATTTAAGAAATCCTCTTAAAGGCATCTAGACCAGATGCCATCATCACCTCCTGTGTCAAAGAGTTCCACAGTTTAACTACCCGCTGGGTAAAAAATGCTTAATGGCTTCATGGACAGGCCAGCCCTGTGGGTGGGGAAAATGCTCCCCTTTACCCTGCGGTGACAATGCAGCAATTTGGGTGCTGAGAAGATACAGTCTCTCCACAACTCAAAGTTTCCCTTTGGGGAAAATGTTCTTGAAGAAAATTCAGAATGAATGTAATAAGATGTTGAGAGAGGTTGCCTGGAGTCAGATCTGCTTTGGATTTTAGAATGGGGGTTTTCCTGTGTCTTTTTTTTTTTTTTTAAAGATGGAAGTGGGTCTGTTAGCAGATTTTTCAAGCTGGAGTAGAATGTGAGAGAAATTTCAAATGTTAAAAAGCAGGATATTTTCAGAGTGCCTCGCTGTCCTTATTTTAATATTCCTTATGATTAGGGATGGGTTTTTTGTTGTTGAAAACCACTTTTTGGGCGTTGCCTTTTGGCGGTTAAAACAGCTGAATAAAAACACAAAACGCTGCATTTTGGTGTCTTAAGATATTTTTAAAGAGAAATTAAAACAGACTACTTTTCCAATGAGAAATAATACTGTGGCTGCATCTGCTGATGCTGTATCACCTGTATCATCTACCTAGTACACTCTTAAAGCATTTAAAATTTAATAAAAATGAGAACTTGAATTGAGAATGTAGAATAAAAATACATACCACCGCAATTTGTGATTTTAATCAAGAAATTTTGGAAAAAAAACTGTCACCAAAAAGCCAAACCCTATGTATGGTAACTGTGGCATTGTGATCTAGACAGGCAGGCTGTCCTTCCCACCCAACTAGAGGGATTTGTGCCTTTGGTAGGCAGTCCTTCCCCACACTCCCTTTTTAATACACATATCCCCCCTTCCCCATTGGCCTCTGAGTGCCGGGATAGCAAATGGGTTGGGTTCAATGTGTGGGTTAATACGGCCATTCCCCCAGTCTTCACAACTTCGGATCGATAAAATTTAAGGGGAAAATAGATTTTTACTTTGGAAGTACCTAATTAATTAATTATCAGCAACGACAAATATCCTTGCATTGAAGAAACACGATCAGATAATCTGCTTCCATTCTAATGCTTGCATGGCTCTTCTCTCTCCAAGTGTTCCCAGCCCCCCCCCCTTCTGATTGGCACACACAGCCCCTGCAAGCCGCTGGTTTTTCTGACCTAAGTCGGGAGACTCCATTTCCACACCCCAAACGTTTTATGGGCGAATAAGTACCACCGTCCCCAGAGGCGTCAGCCGCCGTGTTTCTGCATGAGTCACTGTTTGGAGTATGCCTCTTGGTCTGAAGGAGGAGAACCCAGAGCAGTGACTCATACAGGGGCTGCCTCCTCATACAGGGGTGGGTAATTCTGCTGTGTCTCTGTATGCAGAGCAGTTTGCTGGGCCCCATTGCATGCTATGCTGCAGAACCGCCTGTTCGTAGGGTAGGGGGAGATTTGGAAAAGAGGCAGGGGCAGAGAGAAGAGCAGGCAGCCTCCTTCACAGGTGGGACCTTTGGGCTCGGAGGAGCTGTTTCGTGGCCTCGTGAAACACAGGAGAAGAGGGGAGAGAATCTGTTTTATATGCAAGAAGCCCCAGATTCTGCCTTGAGTTAAGCCTCCGAGGGAGCAGGCTGGGAAATGGCTCTGCCTGGCTCCTTGGAGAGCTGCTGCCAATCAGAGCTGACAGTCCATCTAGCTGAGAATTGTCAGCACAGACTGGCAGCATTTGCCAGAGATTCCAACAGAGCTCTGCCTGCCTGGGCTAAACCTGGGAGGCTTCTGCATTAAAAGCAGAGGCTCTACCCACTGAGCCACAGACCTTGCCCTAAGAGAGGGGTGTGTGTGTGGGGGGGGCATGACAGTGCCCAGTGGCTATAGTTGGGTGCCTCTCCATTGAGTGGATCTGTGCCTGTTTGATGCCCAGTGACCCTAGGTAGACATGGTGGGGACATCATCAGGGCAGGTGGTGAGCACAGAGGTCAGGTGAGCCCCGAGGCTGTCCTCTGAGAGGTTGTCCTGTGTAACATGGGTGCGTCCCGGCTTGCCCCATCCTCCAGGTGCAGCCTTCCCCGGCTGCATGCTATCTGAGTCACTCTCTGGGTAAACAAACACACGCACACGGTCCCAGGCAGGAAGAAACACCGCCGAGCTGGAAGCCGCAGAGAGAAGGCTCTGGTCGCCTGCAAGGAAGGCGGTGTCGGGGCTGGCCGCTGCAGCTCTCTGAATGTGGAAGGAAGGGCATCCCTTCAAGTCTGGGCTGGGACAAGGTGAGGTGGCTGGCTTGGGGAAGGCAAGGTGGGAGGTGGACAGGTTTCATCCACAGGGCAGTTCTCCTGTGGAAGCACAGTTGAAACCAATGGGAGAGGTACTCTTTCAGACCCAGTCTAGCATCCAGCTCAGACGGTGTGTGTGTGGGGGGGGGGATCAGTAAAGGATATGTGTAGGGTGGTGATATTTTTTGGTGATATTTTTTCCAGAATTTATTGATTGAAAAAGCAAATTGTGGTGTCACAGGTTGTATTCCATGTTCTCAATCCAAGTTCTCATTTTTATTAATTTTAAATGCTTTAAAAGTGTACTAAGATACAGGTGATATAGTGTCAGCAAAGGCAGCCACAGTATCATTCCTTATTGGAAAAGTAGTCTGTTTTAATTTCTGGAAAATACTTTAGACACCAAAATGTGGTGCTTTGTGTTTTTATTCAGATTTTAACACCTACTCTGCCTGTGAACGAGCAGGAGCCTTATGCATCCTTGCTTCTGGGCATGTGCAGAAGTCTTCCTTAAGGGAAGGATTTTTAAAAAGTGTTCCGGAACAAGTGCAAAATAGCTTTTCTTTGCAAAGAAAACCACTTGGCTTGCATGCAAATGACTGTTGAAATCCCACCTTCCTGCCGCCCCCATGTGACCCCTTAACTACAGAGATGCCCATTACACCCGAAAGTGTGTTTGCGTACTTATGGTATGAATGGCTTGGCTGGATTCACTTCTGGCTTTGCAATTTTGCATCCCGGCAACAGACCAGGAAGGTTAAAAAAAACCAACACCTTCTGTCATGCCAGTGACTGATGCAAAATGCTGTGGCTCCTCCATGACAAGGGAATGACACTCTGCATGAGCTTTAGAAAAAGCTACATGTGACATGTTGCAGGGATGACATCAGAAAGCAGTTCTGGAGACCGAGTCCTTTTGTCTAACCAACTTGTGGTGAATCTTATTTCTGCAATCTCTTTCATTGCCCTCGACAAGAACTTCGTGATATGTCACGATGGGGACATCCGCTAAAATTGAGTGTTGGGAGCATTAGAACGGATAAAAGGAAATACTTTTTTACCCAGTGGGTAATTAATCTGCGGAACTCCTTGCCACAGGAGATGGTGATGGCATCTGGCATAGGTGACTTTCAAAGGGGATTGGACAGATTTCTGGAGGAAAAGTCCATCATGGGCTATAGGCCATGATGGGTTGTGCAACCTCCTTACGTTAGACATGGGCTACTTCAGAATGCCAGGTGCAAGGGAGTGGAACCAGGATGCAGGCATCTTGTTGTCTCGTGAACTCCTGGAGGCACCTGGTGGGCCACCGTGAGATACAGGAAGCTGGACTAGATGGGCCCTTGGCCTGATCCAGCAGGGCTCTTCTTATGTTCTGATGTCACCCAGGTTGCAAGGAGTTGGTTGCTTCTGCCTGCCAGCCTTCAGGCTGGAAACCAGCCCTCTGTGGCCTCAGTGGAGATAACCACAAGATGTTTCCCCACCAGGCCATGGAAGGTTAGGAGTCCAGCTGTTGCAGCTGGGCAGCTTGGCGTCATGTTGACGTCCCCTGCGAACAGCTGGAAGTCACCCGTGTACTTGTCTGTCAGCTTTTCTGCAGCGTCCCTGTGAAGCCTTGGGTGGCCTTGCAGGCCAGACCTTTCCTGCTTCTTTCCAGAATTTCAGCCCCTTAGTCAGTTGCCAGATTAGAGGGTACCACTGCAGAGAGAGAGAGTGAGAGACTCCAGCCAAGCCAATCTGATTGTGTGTAGGAATGTGAGTTTGCTGCTACCAAGTGACCTTAAGCAGGGCCAACTCAGGACCTCCCAGTGGCACCTGTGGCAGTGTGCCACATGCACACTGAAAGTGCGCTCAGAGGAGAAGAGAATGGATGAATGACACAGGCACGTACCCCCAGCAGTCTGCCGGTTTCAGGATGGGTTGGAGGTGTTCTAGCCCACTCTCTTCTCTTTCACTCTGCTCCCCTCCATTTTCCAATGCAGGCAGGCAGCATTTGGCATGCTACATCCAGCATCAGCAGGCCTTGGCTGGCCCTGCCTTCAGCCGTGGGTGGTGCTGGCGATGAGAGATCTCAGGGCAGGACTGTATGGGATGGGGACAGGGATGGCACCTCTGCCCCCCCCCCGTGTTCTGCTGCAAAACGTTTGTGAGTGAAGCTGCCGTCGGCCCTGTGGTGTAAGGAGGCTGGTGCTGTTTTGCATGCTGTATTTGGTGCAGCGGCAGTTGGGGAGGACAAGTCTATTGGTGGCAAGTGGGCACGATGACTGTGCACTGCTTCCAGCTCCAGTGGCAGGGGAGCAATGGCGGGAGAGCAGGGTGGTCTTCCATGGAGGGGGAGCAGGATGCTGATGGGCATTTGGCCTGATCCAGCAGGGCAGTTCTTATGCACTTTGATGAATGTTGTTTTCCCAGCCCCTGTGCTGGTGGAAGGAGAGTCTGCGGCTCTCTCCCTCCAGTCGTCTTCCACCTGCCGTCCCAAATCAAATCAATCTTGATTGTGTAGCTCAGGATATTGCCTTACAGGGCGCACCTGCCATCTCACCCCAGCAGCCGCTCAGCCGGCTCAGCATCTGGTGGGCCTCTGCCACCCTTAGGGCAAGGAGATAGCCGCTGTCTCCCATGACACACCAGGACAGGCAAGGCTAGATAGACACTTGGCACATGCTCAGCAGTGCCAGCCCTCGGTGCCAGCCAGAATCCCCTATACAAGCATGCCCCTGTATCCACAGATTCAGTATTCACGGTTCCAGTTATTCACGGATACCATGGATACTATTAAAAAGATGGGGGAACATTAAACACATCTTTTTTTTACCTTGTTGCAGCAAACCGACTGATGCTCCCCTGACGTTAAACATCCACTGATGTCTAAAAGGAATCCGCAGTATCCATGGTTTCAGGGATCCATGGGGGAGTCCAGAATGGAACCCCAGCAGATACTGGGGCATGCCTGATTAGTCACCATTAGTGGAACAGCTGCAAAAGAAGATAGGACAAGGGAATTTCCTTCGATGCAGCTTTTCTTGCCCCTGCAGTATCAGCTACCAGCCCATTCTTGGGCTCCGCTGTAGGTGGACAGGAAGGCTGCTGGAGAAGTGCTGAGCTCTGCTCTGCATGTGAGAGAAGCCGGAGCCCTCGGTGTGAAACAAGTTGTTTACAACCCTGCCTCTCACCTCTGAGATTTCCCCATTAGTCATCCAAGGAACTGTTTACTGTGAACAGAATGGATGTGCGATCGGGGGGGGGGGGGGATGATGAGCTGATCCCTGCCCAATAAGGGATACAAGGAGCTACTGGGGGCTCCAGAATTCTTCAGGCTCTAGCAGGGCCAATCCAAGATCTCGGGGCAAATGCTGCCCCCTTTGCCCTGAAGGTTTGCACACTGTCATGGAGGAAGTGTGGAGGAAAGAAAGTGATGGGATAGACGGTCCATAGCTGTCCTCTTTCATATTTCTGCTTCTGCCTTGTCCCTCTTTTTCATTTTCCAATCTAGGGAGCAGAAGGAGGAGCAGTAGAGGCAAGGGGATGGATGCCTCTCCTCCACACTTCCTCTTCTGTTCCATCTTCTTTTTCCAGTCCAGGAAGCAGAAGGAGCAGTGGGAGGTGAGCATCCCACCAGTCTCCCACACCAGAAGCAACCCTCATTTGGCTTCCTAGATTGGCCGGAGCTGGTCTCCAGCCAGCCAGGGAGCACTGTTGTGAGGGACAACAAGCATACCCCTACCCAAGGACCTGGAGGCAGTGTGGTGTGAGCCATTGGGGGGGGGAGCCGCCCCTCCATCATATCCAATTGCAGCCTCCTCCTTGCAGTGTGCCGTCTCGGTGAGCGGAGCACAAAGCCAGGCTGTCACTCCATCCCTCGCATGGTGCAGGGCAATGCAGCTGAAGTCATGAGAACCCTTGCGGACGAAATCCTATCCTCTCGCCACCCCCGCGGCTGCATACAATAAGGTGGGGGGTGGAAGAATGTCCTTTTTGCCTGGGGCAGAAAAATAGCTGGCCTTGGCCGTTGCGCAGGGAGGGAGACGTCCCACGGTGGGGGTGTTTAGCGTGGAGACAGGAAAACCTGTAAAGCTTCCTTCTCTTTTGCCAGGATACTAGTACACCACCATGCACTGACCGGCAGCTCTAAGGGTCTTTCCCAGTCCTACCTGGAGGGGCTGCCAGGAATTGAACCCAGATCTTCAGCATGGAGAGCAGGGGCTTATCCAGCCCTGCACCCTTTATCCCAAAGTGGAAACAGAGATAAGTCTTCTCCCTGTCCCACTGGGGGTCACCCAATTAAACAAGCAGCAGATGCAGGACAGACAAGCAATGTCAATCCTTGATACGACATGTGGTGCTGAATGTCGGGAATTCCTTGTCACCAGGGCTCAAGAACAGGGCTTGACAAATCCACAGGAGGACAAGTCGATGGGTGGGCATTGGGCATGGCAAGGGGACGGTACCCCCAAATCCACTCTCTCTCTCTCTGATGGGGATTGCAGGGGAGCAATGGCCTCCCTGTTTGGCTCTGCCTGGAAATTCCCTGGAGGGGAGAGGACACCTGGGCTTGCTGGGTCTTTGGGGTGATCCTTAGGGCTCTGCTTGTGAGTGCTCGGGGAGCCTGATGGCAGTGCTGCGTGGCAGATGCGCTGGGGGTGGAGTCAGTGATGTCATTCAGGGGGAACAGACCAGAACGGGCGTTCCGGATCCTAACGGGCTCCGTGGCTGCTTCCGGGGTTTTTTTGTGTTGTTTTTTTCAACATTTGAATTTGAACTCAAAAGTGAGTTCCTGTTCCTAAATCATTTGAATGACACCACTGGGTGGAGTGTGTCTGTCGGTCAGCGTGGTGCGGGAGCGAGCTGCTTCGGAAACCCAACGCGCCGGGTGCCGGTTACTGATGCTGTCACCGCTCCCCTTGGCGTTGAGGTGTGCCTCTGCCGGAGGCTGCAGCTTAGGTTCCAGCTGGGAGGTTTCCTGGGAGAAGGTAGGGGGTGGGGGAGTGGGTGGGAAAGGCCAGCCCGAGCAGAGGCGGAGGAGGCAAGTAGCTGCGGGCCCCCCGGCTTCCGAGGCAGCCGTCGGTTGCTGCTTGCCCGGGCCCGGCCTGGCAAGAGGAGGATTTGCACCCTTACTCACTGCAGGCCCACAGCCGCCCCACCTGCTTAGTCAAGGTTCTGTCACGGCCACCTCAAATCCCTCTGAGGACGTGAGTCACCGGCCTGGCTCCGCAGCCGGGGAGCGTCTGCCAGGCCTGCCCTGGTCTGGAGGAGCCGGCCTGGTGGCAGAGGGTGGCTGGAGAGAGGCTGGCTGGTGAGGGGGCGAGTCGGGGGGGTGCCTGGGAAGGGATGAGTGGCTGGCATTCTTCCCACCCGCCGCTAGGGCTCTCCGTGGCGGAGAGTTGGCGGCGCTGCTTTTGCCGCTCTCGAGCAAGCGGCAGTGTTTGCTTTCAGGAAGGCCTCCTAGCCGTGAAAAATTCAGCAGCGTCTCCGATAGCAACAGCTGCCGCTCCTCCCTCCGGCCTGGTCTCTGCAGGAAGTTCAAACGGCTGGCAGTGCGGCTCTCCTCCATATTGTGGGCCCAAGAGAGCCACCCCTGCTTACCCCACCCTGCCCTCTCTCTTTGGGGCTTCCTGTCCCCCAGTGATGTTGCTTGTTGCGTCTGGTGGCGGCAGTGTCTCTTGTCCCCCTCTCGGCCCCTTTCCTGGCTCCTTTGTAGTCATACAGGGCCACAGACCCCAACTGTGGATGTTTTTGCTTCTGACGGAAGAACAAGCTGCAGGAATGCTTGGAGGCTGGTGGTTTAGCTGGCATTAACCCGGTATGTGTCCACCTTATGCGGAGCCCAGGTCTACCCGCTGGGTAGACCTGGGCTCCAGACACTTTTCTGCTCGGTGAGGCAATTTTCTACCCGCTGACAGGGAAGGAGGGGAGAGGCAGAACACAACACAACAGCCCTCGCTC
>JAJKFI010000011.1:21144336-21164185 GCA_029204185.1 Lerista edwardsae
TTACGCGGAGCCCAGGTCTACCCTGCCAGGTAGACCTGGGCTCTGGACGCTTTTCTGCCCAGTGAGGCAATTCTCCAGCACTGAAAAGGAAGGACTTTTTGTGACCCAGTGTTGGAGAGAGCGAGCGAGGGCTGTTGTGTTGTGTTCTGCCTCTCCCCTCCTTCCCTGTCAGCGGGCGGAAAATTGCCTTGCTGGGCGGAAAAGCATCCAGAGCCCAGGTCTACCCGGTGGGGTAGACCTGGGCTCCGCGTAAGGTGGATACATACCGGGTTAAAACCAGTTTAGCTACCCCTGGGGACCCAGGAACCTGCTGCAGGGCACTCTGGGAAAGGCAGGGCGGAACGGAGTTCTAGTAGCCTCTGTGCCTTTCGGTCTTGCACGGCATGACAGGCCAGTGCAGAGGCTGCTTTCAGAGAGGGCCAGAGATGGGAGGTTTCGGTCAGCCTCTGTTCTTTTGGGACAGGGAACAAACCCTTCAAAAAAGAATGGCAGCAACACCTGCGCTTGAGGACACGTGTGGGGAGAAGGGAGAGGAGCCCAGAAGGCAATGTGCGTGAACAGGGCAAGGAAAGGACACATAATAATATCATGTTTCAGTTGTGTGTCTTGAGTCCTTTGCACTTTCTGTCTACCTTGCATATTTCTGTTTGTTCTAAAAGGTGGTCGTGCTTCCTAGTCTTCAGCTTCCTGCCTGTTGGAAATTCTCTTTGGCATTGGAGCTTTCCCGAACAGCTCCCCTCATATGATTCCAAGTATATCTTAAGGGCTAGAAACTTGAGTTGTTATTAAAAGCTGGGATTTGCAGATCAGTGAACTGGTGCATTTGTGGAATCGCAGACTATTGTGGCTTACACTGGTGTCAAAGTTGATCTCTCCTATCCTTGTCGAAGGATTAATTGTTGTGTTGTTTTCTCATTTGTTATGCTTCCTCTCTCAGGTGTTTGGGCTCGGGCATGGGATTATTCTTAATTCCCCCCCCCCCGCCACCCAAGGCAGCCAGTTTGGTGTGATTTGAATTACACCCATGTTTGTGCAACAGTGCCGAGGCTGCACAAAAAGAGCGCTAACAAAGCTCATTAGGGACTGCAGGCGAGACTGCAATGTGCACAGTGGCACTGTGTGTTCGTCCAGACTGATACAAGGGCAAGCAACACTGACTTGAACAGCAATATAAAGCAATTTCCTATCAGTTGCAGGGGAGCTATAGCGGGGGTGAGGGATGCCTTTCTCTCTCCTTTTTGTGGAGTGTCTGATGAGCCACTGTGGAAAGGAGGAGGGTAGACTAGATGGGCTCTCTTGAGCCTGATCCAACAGGACCTTTTCTTCTGTTCTTATAGTTCAAGGAAGAATTGGGGTGAGCAGCGCTGGTCACTAAGAGGAGACAAGATGAGATGCGGATTGCTGGCTCCTCTCTCCTTTTGGGCATGGCAAATTGCCCCAAATCAGCTGGTCCCCAGTGCCTCTTTCCTGATTTCTCTGCCAGTTCTGCTGGCAAATCTTTGGCAGGCACACATTGGCTGGGCACATGTTTAGATTGTCTTTGCTCATCGGTGTCCTTGTTTATTATTCAAGGATTATATAACGTTTGGTGGCATGGCGGTTGGCCCGCAGGAGGCACGGTCTGTTTTTGGCATAGTCTGATGAGTAGCAGGAAATACGTGAGGGTGGAATGTCTGTCTGCCCATTCATTGAACCAGTCAAGGTCCAGGTGCCAACCTTGTCTCTAGTGGTGCCCCAGCCTCCTCCCATTTCCTGGAGGCTAAGAGGGAGCAGGACAGGAAGCATAGAGGAGGAGAGACTGATGGGCTAGAACCACCCTTCTCTTCTCCTCATCACTTCCCTTTCTGCTCAGTTCCTCTCTTCCTTCCTGAATCCAGATAAGAGAGCAAGACACAAAGGAACAGTGGTGATGAGAGGGTGAATGGGAGGTGGGTGCCCTTCCCCACTTCGGTTGGCCCAGATCCAGGCAGCTCACATTTGGAATTCTAATGTCAAATGTTGATTGCAGAATTGGAAATTGAAGGCCACATCTCACCCCTGGGACCTCGTGTTGATATATGAGAATCCAGTTTTGAATTCTGAAATTCTGAGGATGTGATGGAGGATTTCAGAATGTTGCATGTTTTGTTACAGATGCCTGCAATCTTTGGTGAGAGCTGCTGTACAGTGAAGTCCAGGGCAGAGGGTAAACGTCCTCTCTGTAACTCAAATATTATCTGAATGCCTGATTAGTTGCTGAATAGTCTTTATGTGTTTGATGTTGGAGACTTTGACC
This sequence comes from Lerista edwardsae, assembly GCA_029204185.1. Lineage (NCBI taxonomy): Eukaryota > Metazoa > Chordata > Lepidosauria > Squamata > Scincidae > Lerista > Lerista edwardsae. The sequence continues at coordinate 21,146,612 of JAJKFI010000011.1, forward strand.
TGGTATTTTGCATCTGACGAGGTCTGCAGCTGGCACGCAATGGCCTTGAGCAGTTGCTGGGAACTGATGTAGTTCTGCCTGCCGTTGCTATTGCAAAACACCGACAGGTCTATAGCGCTCCAATGTTGCATTCAGAATGTCGCTTCCAAAATCTGAGAGCGCAATCCTAACCGAGAGTTAGGCCGGCACAGTTAGGCCAACAAAGTTTGGCTGGCAAAGGGGACACCGCGAAGTGCGACTGGGCCACTCTCAGAGCCATAAGAACATAAGAAGAGCCCTGCTGGATCAGGCCAAAGAAGACCCATCTAGTCCAGCTTCCTGCATCTCGCAGTGGCCCACCAGATGCCTCTGGGAATACACAACTAGATATGTGCATCTTGTTGCCACTCCCCTGCATCCCACACTCTGAGGTAGCCTACCTCTAAAGTAAGGAGGTTGTACTAACCATCATGACCTGTCACCTGTGATGGACTTTTCCTCCAGAAATCTGTTCAATCCCCTTTTAAAGGCATCTAGGCCAGATGCCATCACCACCTCCTGTGGCAAGGAGTTCCACAGATCAATTACCTGCTGGGTAAAAAGGTATTTCCTTTTAGGAAATCAGGCAGGAGTCAGGGAGGATGGTGCACATCTGTGTGCTGGCCACTCTGACTCCGAGAATGGTCCAAACATACTGTATGGTGTCCTTTGGGGCAGTCAAACTTTCCTGGCCTAACTGTGCCAGCCTAACTCCAGGTTAGGATTGCTCCCTGAGTGTGAAACTGAAAATGGATGGCTTTCGAAATCTTTCACCTTCTAGTGAACTGTGTTACACTGCCTCCTGCAGAAGCTATTGATTTCTTGTTATGATTTTATCTTGCATTAAATTGTGTGTGTTTTAAAATGTATCTTGTCGTTTCTGGAGTTCAAGGTAGCATGTGCCATTCCCCCCCCCCCACTTTGCCACTTTCATCCTCACCACCCTGTGTGGTAGGCTATGCTCAAATAGTGTTACTATCTCATGGCTGAGTGGTCTAGTAAGCCTTTCAGGTTTGTTGTGGGTCTTCCAGATACAAGTCTAGTATCTGGCACTTATATTAGTGGAAGCATGCATGAAACTCTGGGCCTCGGAGTGTCTGGTTGAAATAACTCTAATTGCAGGCTTTGGACAGTTTTCTTGCAGAGCAGCTGCCAGTCAGAGCCAGAAGGACCTACAGTCTGACTCAGTAAGCATCAGCAGCACCCTGTGCCTCTTTTTTTTTTTTATAGAAATTAGGCAAATTGGAGGAAGCTCCCCTCTGTCCATTCTGCCCTCCACCTCCCTGATTCATTTGCTGAAAGGGGGGGCATTGGCTGTGGCTTGTTGAGAGCATTCTTTGTGGCAATCAATGGCCATTGTTGTGCACAGCCTCTAGGGTCACAGGGCAGCAGGCTGCACAGTTAAAAATATCCCTCTTGCCCTGGGGATGCCGAGTGGCCCCTGGGCACAGCACGGCCTTCGCACACAATGGCAGGAAACACTCACTCTGCCAGTGCATTGTTCTCCTGCAGACATTGGCTTCCTTTGCCCCGCGAGGGGGACATGGATAGGCCAGAGTCGGCCTGCAGCCTCCTCTGCGGTGGTGGAAGACTCTTGCTCTGTTCCCAACAGGGGCACAGTTTTAGCTGGCGAGGCCCAAGAAGCCAGCTTCTCCCTAATGGTAACTTGGCCAGACAGGGAGAGTGAGCACAGCCTCTTGGTGCGTGGCGAGGGGGCGTGGCGTCCAATGGCATCCGTGCAAGGCATGCTTCTCTCCAAGCTGGATGCCAAACAAATTTGCTAGCAAAGTCATGAGCAGTGGATCTGCATGGCACCTGCCACAAATGGGGCGGGGGAAGGCAGATCCAATTGCAACATGACACTGGATGTGTGGAATTGGTTTTATGCAACTGTCTTGGTGCTTCGGTCAGGGCCTCGGTCCCTAGGGTGAGCCTCCTCCTCGGCACTGCATTGCACCCTGGCCCCACTCTGGAGGGAGCGGGTGAAGAATGAATTCTACGGGGGCAGATTTAAATGCTGCATCTTCTTCCCTTGAAGACTGTACCAGTTCAGATGGGGTGGGGTGGGGTGGAAATACCATTTGTGGATCTCTCTCCCATGCAAAATATCTAGCATATCAGAAAGGAAGGTTCTAGCCTAACCCTGTTGGCTGGTTTTCTCGATTCTCAGGCTCTTGGGCAGCATGGCTGGGAATGACCAACGAACTAACTGGACTAAAAGGCATTTTAAAGAGCAGGTTCTCTTATATTTAGTGGGGAAAAGCAACTGTTGCAGTTCATCCTATTTTAGTTCATGATTCTATTCTATTACAGAATAGCAGAGCGTCTTTCCCAGTGGCTGTTTGTGGGTCTTTTGAGAGTTCCTTCGAAACAAGAGAACTACCTTCTCATTCCTTTGGTTGCGTAAACCTCTCTGTTGACTTTTCTTGAAAAGCAGGATCTAAATATACTTACTAACAATGAGACCTTTGTCTGCCTCAGACCTTGGAGAGACACATCCAGCCAGTGTCAACCAAGGGTGTCAAACGTGTTTCATGTGAATAGCATTCGTGATGCCTGCAGAGGGCAGGAAGTGATGCCACAAAGCAGGAAGTGATGTCATTTAGCAGGTCATGACCGGAAATAAGCAATTTTTGCTCACTTAGGAACTTATTAGCTGCAAAAAGGCAGCAGAGAAAATACACAAATCTTGATCATATTTTCCAGATATGGGAGAGCAAATTTGTCGCTCAGGCTGCCCTTTCAGCTGTGACAGCACAGCTCAGCGGCTGAGAACAGCTGGTGCTGGGAGAGCCTAAGGGTTGGATAAAGAGCTTCCGGGGGACACATCTGGCCCACAGACCTTCTGTTTGACCCCTCTGGAGTAGACAATACTGAGCTAGAAGAATCACTGGCCTGACTCAGCAGGCAGCCACATATGGGCTGCTGGACTGTGGGAAAGGCCATGACTGTGTGGTCAAACCCCTGCTTTTCATGGAGAAGGTCCCAGGGTGAATCCCTGACACTGGCAGCCTCTTCTGGGAAAGACAGTTTTCTGCTTGAGATCCTGCAGAGTCACTGCCAGTCAAGGCTGGCAATGCTGAGCCGGATGCCCTGAGGGCTGGGCTGTGTATGACAGCTTCCTTTTCTTGAATACCTTGTGGGGAGGTGTAGATAGACCCTTTCCACTATGACCTTCGTAAAGAATATCATGCATCATGCATCGAAAAGTTGAGCCAAAGGAAGGATATACTGCAGTGTCATTTGAAAATTGACTAAAGATTGGGGAAGATTGAAGGCAAAAGGAGAAGGGGGCGGCAGAGGATGAGATGGTTAGATAGTGTCACCGAAGCAATGAACATGAAATTGGGCGAACTCCAGAAGCTAGTGGAGGACAGGGTGGCCTGGCGTGCTGTGGTCCAGGGGGTCGCCAAGAGTCGGACACGACTTAGCGACGGAACGACAACATTTGAAAATGTGATTATGGGGTGAGATGGGAAAAAGGGGGTGGATTTGGGGTTTTGAACAAGGGCAAAGGAGGTCTCTTGCCTTGTCAAATGATCCAGGGGCACCTGATGCTTCAATGTTACGTATTGCAGATCCACAGGTGCCTGCCTTGGTAGGTGGTGCACAGCTGAGAAATGGCCTCGAGTTTCTCAAGCAGTGTTTCTCAAGCTGTGGGCTGGTCGAGAGCCAATTTCAGGTGGGTCGCATGGCACCTAGGGCAGCCATTATTGAAAATTCAGGGGAAATGGGACTAACAATGAGATCTTTGAAAGGGGGAGGGCTGTGTGGTTGTTTTCCGTGTGTTGAGGTGGTAAGTAGGCTTTTTTTGTTTCTGATTCACTTTGCTATTGGAAAATGGCTGAGAAATAACCCAACTTATTGCTGCATTCTCAGGAAAGCAGCAGTCTCTGGTGTCACAATGGCAGCACTTCCAGCCATGATTCACTTCTGGTGGGTCCCAGACAGATTGTCATTCTAAAAAAGAAGAGTCATGTACTTTGCAAAAGGCATGACTGAATAAAGTGAGTGGGATTTGTTTGCCGATGACTCGGTTTAATAGCTGGAGTACAAAGTTATGAATGGGGAAGAGGCATTCCCAATGATTTCTTCAGCAGAACTTGGAACAGGAAAAAAGAGGAACCTAGTTTCATGCAAGAGCTGCTGCTTCTTAGAGAGGCATCTCCAATTCTCTCTCACACTGGGGAGGATGCGACTTCAGATGGCACTTTCCCACCACACACGCACTCTGCCTACAAAACCAGACTATGCTTTCTTTCCTTTGGAAATACTGTTTTGTCCCACACAGGTTTATGCAGTTAGTTGATGAATCACGGAACGCTCACACCGTTAATTGGGCGACAGTATTAAAAATATGGTTCCCAAATGGCCGAGCCCCTGATTTGCCAGAAGAAGGTCCCATGTTCAATCTCAGGATTGAGATTCTCAGATTCTCAGGATTGAGATTCTCCCTTGTCTGAAACCCTGGATTGCTGCTGCCGATCAGACAGACAGTACTCGGCCGAAGGAACCAGGGTCAGTTTCAGGTGGAGGCAGACTTCTATATTCCCATGTAAAAGGTGTAGGAGCGAGCGAGCGAGCGAGAGAGAGAGAGAGAGAGAGAGAGAGAGGGGTGTAGTATTGTGTGCACTATCGTTGAACTATTCAAAAGCTGGTTTGATGTTCCCCCCCTCCCCATTGCACATCAAAAGCAGTGCACATCAAAAAAGTTAGCTAGCTAGATGGTGCTTTAGAAGCAACAAAAGCTAAAAATACATGCATGCCCCATCCACGCATGACGAGAAGGGCATAGATTTTTGTACGCAGCTAATTTTGTACTCGACTTGCAAAGGGAACGTTGCTAATGTGCAAGGAGAAAAATATCGTTTCAAGCAGCTTTGAGAGCTGCTGTCTGTGATAACTCAGTGCCAGTAGGGGACAATTTAATGACAATTTTATTTCTCCGCCCCCCCCGCCTCCTCAACACTGGGCTCACAGTTTCTCTGGGGTCAGGAATTCATAACTTATATGACTGGGTCTGAAGGAAGAGCTTGGGGGGTGGAGAAACTGCCCATTCCAAAAATCTGTACAACTATTAAAGGCACAGAGCTGGCCCATTCATGGGGCCGACTGAGGTGGACACCTCAGGCATTGGATTGGTGAATGTGTTTGTAGGGGGTACCTGCCTTTGTCCTCCTCCTCCACACTTCCTCTCCTCCTCCCCCCTGTATTTGAAAAGGAAGAAGGAGATTGACTAAAAGGAAGTGTTGAAGAGGGGAGAGTCTGGCTAGAGTAATGATTTTCAACCTTTTTCATGCCATGACATCAATCACAATCAATCAATCGACTGGGGACCCATTGTCAATCCTCTCCTTCCAGGACCCTATCTGCCCACCCCACCCCCATCGCTGCCCACTTCCCCACCCGTTACAGATTCCCAGCACTGTTCACTGTAGCCAAATATTCCTATTAGAGAGAACATAAAAGGTTACCATGAAGCCTGGCATTACTGAAAGCTATTTTAGCACAATTGCTAAGAACCTGAGCAGGACTGGGATGCAACCTCCTAGAACCTGAAAGTTACACTAGAGGTCTCCCCCTTTACCTGGTCGTGGTCTAGTCCAGCAATCTTCAACCTGTTTTGTTCCCGTAAGTTGCCACGGCCCATCCATTGGGGTTGAAGAACACTGGGCTGGAGTATTCTCAGTCCACCCTTCCTCTTCCCCTTTTGCAGTCTAGGGCATGGAGGAGGAGAAGGATGGTGGTGAGGGTTGGTGTGCTGGTGAGTAATGGGGTGGGAAGCAGATGGCAGCGGCCTAAAGGTCTTGAGCAGGTCCTGTTGGCTGAGATATGAATGGCTGATCTACTCCTGCCGATTTGGCCTAATGATTAGTCTCTCTCTCTCTCTCTCTCTCTCTCTCTCTCCCCCCGCCCCAGGTATGCCACCATGCCAGATGCCAGCAGCTGAACCATAGCAGCCCCCTCCACCTGTGTGAGACGTGTGACGGGCGCTTCCACAGCGCCATGCACTTTGACGGGCACATCCGCTTCGACCTGCCACCGCAAGGTGATGGAGAGCCTGCAGCGCAGTGGGGTGTGTGTGCTTGCATAGGGTTGGGGCTGGGGCAGAGATGGGCCCAGCAAAGCCTCCCCAGATCCATCCATCAATGAAGGGAGGCCGCATCCAGATCACACCCATCCTCACTGCATGCTGTGCGGTTCCCTGCTTGTGAACACGGAAATTATACATTGCCTTAAAAAACAAGAAGAGAGTAGTTAGGGTGGTTCGAATTAGCCCAGTATCCTGTTTCCAGTCGTGGTGTGCCATATCCTTCAGAGAAACCAATACAGCAAGAACTTAGGAGCTGCTCAGTTGTTTCCCCAACACCTAGTATTCAGAGGTATACAGCCCCTGAGCCTGGAGGTTCTCTTTAGCCGTCATGGCTGATAAAGCTATCACCAACTTCTTTGCACTGCAAGAGTGCTCCCATTGAAGTAAATTGTATTAGTTAAGGAAGGCTGGATTTAAATTCTGTGTGTAAGCCTGTTAGAGTTGTCTAATGCCCCTAAGGCTACAGGCATTTTCACACAGTTGCTTCAGTTGGCTTTGTAATGCAAATGAACCCACTTCCTAGCCATAATGCTCATTTGCATGACAGACGCACCTCCTCCTTCTCTGTCTTTCCAGCAATCAAGCATGTCAGCTGTGCGGCTGCAGAAGACCAAGCAAAGGGATGTCCAGAAAGCAAGACCTAACAGTAGGGATGCGCACACTGACCCTGGCATTCAGCTCAAAAGGCGACTAAGCTTTTGCTGAACCTTTCCAGGCACCGTGGCAAAAACTCAAGCCTTGGTGAGCAGTTGGTTCAAATGCTGGCCAAATGCTTAGAAATTGTGGCCAAAGCTTAGTGTCTTCTGTGAGTGCTCAACTCCCTTGAAAGGTTCAAATGCAAAGCGCCCATTGCCAGGGGGTGCTGACCCCTCCCAGTTCCCCTTGCTCCAAAGCAAAGCTGTGCTTACCTTTTTGGAGATGGTGGCAACAACCTCTAGGGCTGCAGTAGGATCCTATCCCAATGGGGACCAGACTAGATCCCCAATTGCTATTAACATCACATGCCCAGGGGAAGGCTTCTGAGTACCCTCTCCTAGGTGGAAATGATGAGGCAAGTAGCATCCATTTACTACTGAGGGTTCTGGGTCTGGAAGTCTTCACCAAGGAAAATGAGGACCCCAGAAGTGCACACTGCAGCTGTCTTGCCCCCCTGCCCGCCCCCAAGACTTGGCTTGGAGGTTGGGGGAGTTGGGTCGTCAACAGTGAGAGCTCTGATGAGTTAGTTCTTTATGTTCCAGTCTTGATTATTTGCAAAAAGCTGCACAGGGAGGCCTGCATTTTTCTGGCTTCTCCTTGCAAGCATCTCCAATGGGGTCTTTGCTTTTGCAAGCACCCCCTTTGAATGTTTGTGATCCTGCCTACATGGGTACGAATGTTGCTCCACCTTATGCTCACCAGACTGCCTGAGGGAAGACCCTCTCAACCTCTCCACCTGCAATGTTAATGCTGGCCTACCTTCCAGGGTTGTTGTAAGGATTGCCAGCACAATGTATTTGAAGTTTCACCTCGATGCTAAGAACAGTCTGCTGCAGACTGACCCCAGCTTTCCAGGGTCTAAGGTAGACAGAGGTTTTCCCAGCTGTCCTAGGCTATTTGAGATCAGTTTAGCCAGAACTGCCAAGAATGAACCTGGAATGCTTTGCACAGACCCCAAGTGAACTGCAACCCCTCCCACATCGCTTAGGATTGATTGCTTGACACAGGGCGCAATCCTAAACTGGAGCAAAGTTTGGCAGGCACAAGGGACACCATAAAATATGTTTGGACCACTCTTGGAGTCAGAGAGGCCAGCACACAGATGTACGCCATCCTCCCTGACTCCAAGAGTGGTCCAAACGCGCTTTACAGTGCCCCTTGTGCCAGCCAAACTTGCTGGCCAAACTGTGCCGGCCTAACTCCAGGTTAGGATTGCGCTCACAGTGCAAGGTGCTGAACATTTTCATGCATGCTGTCCCCAGGCTCCAAGTGGGGGAGGTGGTAGAGGCAGAGGACAAAGGGGGAGGGTCCTAACGAGAGATCTATGCATGTTTGTGTAGCCACATCCTCTTCAGCGTGGTTATAGTTTGGGCTGAGGTTTGTAGGTGGCTTTGGGGGTTCCAGTTTTTTCCTTTTAAATGTTCATTCTTTAAATTAGAAAGTGTCTGTCTCAGGCTGTCTTCCTTGCGTCCTTTTCAGGAAAGGATCTTGTCGTTGGCGGTCTTGTGTGAGTTGGTGTGACATTTTGTGCAATAATATTAAGCACCACATCAAACATTTTGGAAAAAAACCCCAAGTAGGATCTGCTCAGTGGATGCCTGGGAATTATTCGGGGCTGGGAGACGGCACCACGGCATCCTCAAATAGAAATAGCAGGCTTTTGTGAATCCACGAGGGCCCCCTGAGAATTTCACAAATGTCCACCTTCCATAAAGTGATGCTGCACATTTTTCTGAATTCTTTGATGTGTCGCTCAATATTGGGTCACAAAACTTCCTGCAGAACATTGTTTTTTTTTAACATGAAGCCATTTAATAATTATTTCTGCCATGGAAGTGCTGGAGTTCTCCTCTCGCTGCTCCCTGGATGTGAAAAGGAAGATGAAATGGGAATCTCCAACACACATAGCCCACCACTCTCATACACTCTTCCTTTTCTACTTCCCTCTGCCTGTTCTAATCCAAAGAATGGGAGGAACAAGAGCAGTGGAAAGAAGTAGACATGCGGAATGGAGGCATCCCCTCTTATCTGCTGCCTGAGGCAACTGCCTCAGTTGACCTCATGGATGGGCCAGCCCAGAGTAATGGAAGGAGGATGAATTTGGGCGCTGAGTTGTTCCCCTCCCCCGCTGGCCCTTGGGGGCCTGAGATGCACCATAACTCAACTCCTTCTGCCTTCCAGGTTCTATCCTGGCACGGAATGTATCCACACGGTCGTGTCCGCCACGCACCAGCCCTGCCTCAGACGTGGAGGAGGAGGATGAAGGGCTGATGGATGGGAAAGGGTGAGTGCAGGGAGGGGCTTAATTCAGAGGAAAAACTATTCTCCTCGCCTAGAAAGCTAGCATCTCAAGAGTGGAACATCCGAGGCTTGCCATCTCTTTGACATGCTAGTTTTGAGTGTGCAGGGAGCTGTTGCGGAGGGAGTGTTCGAACCCACCCACTCCCCTGCTGGCAGTCTGAAACGGCACACTTCTCAGGAGTTGGCTAAATTTGTAGGTCAGCTTGTAGGCCAGCTTGGTGCTGGGGCTGCGGGGAGGGTGTCCGCAAAAAATACAAACCAGCCTAGAAGCAGAGCCAGGGCTGGCCCACCCATGAGGCCTACTGAAGCTGTTGCCTCAGGTAGCCCACCCACCTCCAGTGCTCTTCTTCTGCCCTGGATTCAGAATGGAAGAGGATGCGAGGAGGAGAGGAGACTCTCCAATGTCTAATGTCTCTCTCCTCTCCTCCCCACATCCTCTTCTGCTTTGTCTCCCTCTTCCTTTTTGGATCTGGGGGAGTGGCGATGGGCATACAAGGAGTGTTTTTGAAGTCGGGAAGTCTTGCGCCAGCTGGGAGCAGATGAACAAAATCCTACCTGCACTGGGGAACTAAAATGTTGCTTTCCTGCAAGTCTGCTGGCGTAGAGGGAATGAACTGAACAAGGCAGGGGGCTTGTGAGCAAGGAAGACCACCACCCGCTTTTAATCACCAACATTTTGCTCCTCTTTTGCAGGGACAGGAAAAGCTCAGCACTGAAACTGCCCAAGAAAAAAGCCCGAAGGAGACACACGGATGTAAGGCGGCAGGATGAACTCATCCTTTCATTATGCCTTCTTTCTCGCTCAACCCTGAAGAATCCTGGCTGGCTCCACTCTGGTTGGAAGGGGCTCCCCTGTGCTCCGGGGAGCAGAGGAGGATGGGAACGTGCCCTGTTGTAGAAAGGGCACAGGGTAGGGGGAGGTTGCAATCTTTCCTGGTGGGTGGCAGCAGATCCGTTATGCAATACTGATTGCAGGGGAGGGCTCTTGCCTTGGTTTCCTGCTTGGGGGCTTAGCTAAGTGGCGCCTCCATCTTCCAAAGCAGTTGGGCAGGCAAGATGGAAGAGTGTGCCCTGTTTGTTGGAGGGTTTTTTTTTTTTTGAGGCATCTGGTTGGCAATTCTGGGATGGAGAGGGGCCCTACCAAGTACAAAGGCATAGTTTCTGTTCTCAAGCAAAGGGAATTGTTTTCAGAAGTTGTGTGAGTGTGTGTGTGTGTGAGAGAGAAGGAGAGATGTTCAGGCTGTAATGTGTACATTTCTCTCTGAGCTTTGCACAGAAGCCCCAGGCATGTAGTCATGATGTGTGTACTACTAATGACTCTTGAGGTCAGGTACTTGGTAAAGCTCACACCTCTGCAGGAGGTCCATTGCCAAGAGTCCACTGGCTGCCTCACCATTGCACACACTTTCTCATAGAGGTCTGTGGTTATTAGCCATGATGACTTAATTGAACCTCCAGATTCAGAGGCAGTCCACTATTTTCTTAGGCACAACAGCAGGAGAGGACACTCATGCCCTGCTTTTGGGACTTTCCAGAGGCATCTGGCTGGCCTCTGTTGGAAAGAGGATGTTTTCAATCCAGCAGGACTCTGATGTTCTTATTGGGAGAATGGGTGCACATAGCGGTAAAAGCAGAGAACACAGAAAAGCACTCAGTGAGGCCTTGGCCCATAAGAACATAAGAAAAAGCCTTGCTGGATCAGGCCAAAGGCCCATCTAGTCCAGCTTCCTGCATCTCACAGTGGCCCACCTGATGCCTCAGGGAGCATGCAAGACAACCAGATACTTGTGTCCTGCTGCCACTCCCCTGCATCTGGCATTTTAAAGTAGACTATTACCCTTGCACCACCTCCAAGGAAGACACCAGACTGAGGTTGGGATTGAACTTTATTAAGCACAATGTAAATCATGTAACCTACTGAACACCCATCCCTCCCTCGCCAGTCTGGGTAGACAAAAAAACCTGCCATCCATACTTGGCCAATTTGGATGACAGAAAAAAATTTCCTACCCGGCCCTCATGATGAGCGACCAGCTAATCTCAGACTGGACATAGCTTGTAACCTGTGGGAGAACAACCATATGGGAGAACATCAGCCCACAGAATTTTCAGGTCAAATCCCCAACATCTCCATATGGCCGTGATGGGTAAGAGACAGGCTGCTAGTTGGAGAAGATTGTACTGGACAACACTGACAAAGTAGAAGACAGCTTTGTATGAATGAAATTCACCTAGCAGAGTTCCTCTGTGGGCTGAAGGGTGCTTGTGTTGTGTGCACTGTGACAAGCTCATGCGTGCGTAGTCATGTGCCATGTCATGGCTCCCTGCTTCCCTTTTTCCTGTTTCTTGCATTGAAACATGTTGTGACCAGTCAGCTTGGCATGTACAGGGCACTCCACCTGCCCTGTGTTGTCAAAGATCCTCCCTGTCCCCTGTTGATGCTGCACATGAGAAGAACCGCTGGCACTGTTACATTGGCTGCAGACGTTGCGTGTGCCCTTGTATTCTGGGGGCTGGTCCCACAAACATTTCCCTCTTGGGGAAGCCTTTGTTGGCTTGGGTTGGGTGAGGGGGGTCAGGGCTGATGAGTGCCCAGGCTTGCTTTGTGCTCAGATGATGTGCCAGGCGCCACCTCCTGCTTTTCTCCCCCAGGATCCCAGCAAGGAATGCTTCACCTTGAAGTTTGATTTGAACGTGGACATTGAGACCGAGATTGTGCCAGCCATGAAGAAGAAATCGCTGGGGTAAGGACTGCTGGTTGGGAGCAGAGCGCAGGGTGGAGCAGGCCTGAGTGTTCACTTGGGGGTCCACTGCTCCCAAGCTTCTCCAATTGGGTAGGTGGGGAGCAGTTCTGTCTGTGCTCAGGTAGACTCCTCTGACTCTCAAACTGCTGCATCAAAAAACCCAACCACCCAATTTCACGCAGCTCAGATTTTTCTTCCCCACCCCTGCCCTCGGTAGTGTTCAGTACTCTGACTGTGCCTTGCTGTCATAGGCTGCAGGAAGAGGGCCAATGAGAAGCCACAGCAATGAGATCATCCTCCCTAGCCAGCTGCTCTTGCTAAGCCTCCGAACAAGCCTTCATTTGGCTTTTCAGCTAACAACTGGAGACTTGCTTTACCGTTCCATGATGAAAAGAACCTGGTCCACAGGGCCGGCCCATCCATGCGGGAGGCTGAGACTGTCGCCTCAGGCAGTGGCTTGATTGCAGGTGCCCACATCCTTTTGCCTAGTTCCGCCTCTCTTCCTCCCATTTTCTGGATTGGAAAAGGAACAGAAGAATGGAGTACAAAAGGAAGTATGAAGAGAGTGGTGGTCTCCTTCTATTCCGTAATTCCTTTTTCAGTCCAGGAAATGGGAGGAGCAGAGCTCGCAACCCTCTGAGTAAGACGGTAACATTCCCATAACATCATATTTGGAGTGATCTTTAGTGTCCATGTTGTGCCCAGGGCAGGTACCAGCCTGGTTGCACAACCTTTGGCGGTCTCAGGCCTCCCAATGCCCAGGATTCTCCCATTGCAGGGTATGTGTGCATTTGTGTGTGTGTGCGTGCGCGCCGTGTTCAACATTTGCTCTGAGTGGCAGTGCCACCTAGTGGTCTCTTTTTCTTTCTCTTTTAAAAAATCCAGTGAGGTTTTGCTGCCAGTATTTGAGAGGAAAGGAATCGACCTTTCAAAAGTGGACATTTACTTAGATCAGTCCAACACGCCACTCTCACTGAACTTTGAAGCGTATCGATTTGGGGGACACTACCTACGCGTAAAAGGTAAGATGCTGTGGGCATCCATGCCATGGTGAAGAAACCTGCTTTGCAGTTCCTTGTGCAGTGCATGTCTTGCCCGCTATCTCTCATGGATGCTGATGTGAGGCAGATAGAAAATGGTGTTGGAGAAAGAGGCTGGAAGAATCATCCCGCTGACAAACATAATTGGCATCCCACTGACAAACATCCCACTGACAAACCCACCTATCTCAGAATTGAGATTAAAAATTGGGATTTAGATTAAACGTAGGAAGTTATTAGCACAGTGCGCAAGTCAAAGGCAGGTTTTGCTGAGGATAATTCCTGTGTAAAGATGTCAAATCCTGGTTAGCCAGTTGAACTCTGACTTTTATGGTGGCTTAAGCGGGAGGGAGAAGGTGGGGATTTTGTAGTGTGACGAGATAGGAGTTCTTTTCCCTCTTTGGCAAAACTAGAACCAGTCTGGGTCACACACTGAGATTCGGGATGAAATAAAAGAAGGACTTCTTCACACAGTGCTATGTGGAATTCCCTGCCACCAGATGTGGTGTCGGCCACTGGCTTTTGTGGCTTGAAAAGGGCACTTTTGGACCAATGCATGGAGGACCCCAAGGTCAATCATAGCTACTGTTCATGATGGCTATGTGGAACCTCCAGCATCAGGAGCAGTCTGCCTGTGAATTCCAGTTGCAGGGGAGCACTGGCAGGGGAAGGATAGCCACCTTCATCTCCTGCTTGTGGGCTTTTGAGAGGGATCTGCTTGGCTACTAGAGAGGAAAAGGTGCTGGACTAGATGGGCATTGGGCCTGTTCCAACAGGGCTCTTTTGATGTTTGTCTTAATGCCACTTTCTCTTCCTGCTTCTCGTTCATTGTCCTCTCTATGCATGGCACTTTGTAACAATGATCCACAATCTCCTTACTGTGTGGCTCAGTGTGCAAGATAGGAAGTTCCTGTAACTGCCTGTGTTTTTATACATGGATTGGGAGCACAATCCTAACCTGGCGTTGCACCTGTGCAGTGCTCTTGTGCTGGATCAGTGCTGTTGCAAATGTGCCATCAGGCACATCTGTGCATTGGAATTGGTTGTTGCATCGGTGTAAGCTGCAGTGCTGACACATGGGTGCAGCCGGGCCCGTCAGCTGTGTCAGTTGAGGGCCGGCGTAGCTCTGCCAGTGCAGGACTGCACCAAGGGAGTGCCAGAAGTGTGCCAGAGGTGTAACGGGGTGCTGCCGTGGGCAGAGATGGGGTGGAGACTGGACACAGCCATTGGTCCATATCCTAACCCCCGTCCCTGGGCTAGGCAGCCCTGATTCGGGCCACTCCTGGCCACGTGGACCTGCGCCTGCTATTTTGCTACTACAGATCTGAGCAGCCTCATAGGGCTGGCAGGGGCTTACCCTGGGGTGAGGGAAAAACATCCCCTTGCCCTGAGCTGAGCTGGTTCTGCCTCTTGACGTGCTTAGCATGCAGCCCAGTTGCACCAGCTTGGCTATTCCAGCACAGGTTAGGATTGGGCTGTGACTGTAAGCTGCTTTGCATGCAGAAGTTCCTGGGTTCAATCCCTGGCAGCCTCTGCAGGTGAGACAGAGAAACGTTCATACCTGCAAGCCTGGATAGTTGCTGCCAATCAGTGTTGACAACACTGCAGTGTTGGCCCAAGGATCAGTTTCTGTTTGGCAGCTTCCTAAGAAGTTGGTTTCTGCCGGGCAAACTGGCTGGAAACTCTTCCTCTCCAAAGCTCTCAAGGGCTGACTTGCGATGCTCACTCTTTCTCTCTCCCACTTTGCAGCCAAACCTGGGGATGAACTTAAAGTGGAGCAGGCAGTGAAAGACTTCAAGTCGCTCAGCTTGCCCATTCTGCGCCCTGTGGGCACCGGATCGCCCTACCCCTGCACCCCTTCGCTGGACCGGCTGGAGCAGCTGTCACTTCGCAGAGAAAGCACCGACATCCTAGTGAGTGGTGGTGGGAATTCGGGAAGGGGGGGAGCGGAAGGCTCGAGGTGAGCATGGCTCCGAAATACGTAGGTGCTGGGAGGCTTTTGAGGCTGTTGGGGGGCCTGCGTTCTGTGTTGAGGATGCTGCTGTTTTAAAAATGTGTTTCGTTCTGCTCTGTCTCAAATGCCTGGGGTGGAGGGGATCTGAACCTTGAGTTTCTCTTGCCAATAAGATCAGGGTGCGATCTGCCAATGCGTGTTCGGTGTCCAATTCGCACTCTTAGTTTGTCCAGAGATGGGGGAACCTGGGCTGGAAGCATATCCTTGGGTGATTGGAAAGCTTGGATGCCCTGATAGACCAGAGTAGGTCAGGCAAGACTCTGTCACATCTGCCGGGGGATTCTGGGCCAGCCTTGTTTGCACGGCCAGACCAGCTGTGAAGTGTATGTCAGAAAGCATGACAACACCTTCAAAATGATTATTTTTTGTACTGGAGTGTGTTTTTTTAAAATAAATTTTTATTTTATTTAATACAGGTATAAGGGTAGGAAATACTGGTGTACATTGGGTAAGGGTTACACAAGTCACACGCACAAGGAGCATGTCCTAGGGTTACAGCATAATTCATTCCCACTCTTACATTAAGTCTTCAATGTCAACCTTATCTTCCTTTCAATTACACTATCTCTTTAATCATTAATCTTAAATTCTGCTTCTTCTATTATAAAATCTATACTAATTCTTCATCGTGTCATAAAAAAGGCTGCCAGTAATTTTTTTATCTTCTCTAAATTACCATCTCTCATTCTTTCTGTCAAAATATCCTTTCAACAGTTTCATATATTTTATCTTTCAATTTCTTTTCTTTTGGTACTTCTGTACATTTCCACATTTGCACATATAATAATCTCGCCGCTGTAATTTTATGTACCATTATATGCTTTTTTTAAATCTTTATCTTGTACTGCTGGCATTATGTTCAGGAGGAATGTGCTGTCGTGTTTTCCAAGGAAGGTTGGATGACGATGCAGGTCACTTCTCTTTGGTTAAAGAGAAAAGATTAAAAGATAAAAGATAAAGATAAAAGGAAGCACTTTTTTACCCAGTGGGTAGTTAATCTGTGGAACTCATTGCCACAGGAGGTGGTGATGGCATCTGGTCTAGATGCCTTTAAGAGGGGATTGGACAGATTTCTGAAAGAAAAGTCCATCGTGGGCTATAGGCCATGATGGATTGTGCAACCTCCTTACATTAGTAGTAGGCTACTTCAGAGTACCGGGTGCAAGGGAGTGGCAACAGGATGCAAGCATCTTGTGTCGCATGCCTCCCTGGGGCACCTGATGGGCCGCTGTGAGATACAGGAAGCTGGACTAGATGGGCCTTTGGCCTGATCCAGCAGGGCTCTTCTTATGTTCTTATGGTTCAAGTAACAGCAAAGGCCAGAGGTTTTCAAACTGGGGCATCGTGACACCCATCCTGAAAACATCTGACCTTCTGCCTCTAATGGGCGGGGGCAGGGCGAAGGCGGTGGCGCAATCCCCAGGAGGCCTCTGCAGGGCTCCCCAGATGGCTGCAGGACTAAAATAAAAGCGATCATGACCCACGTCCCGTTTCCCGATCACACACCCAGGTTTGCAGCCCCTGTCGCCCCAGGCAGTGACGCAATCCTGGGGATTCATGAAGATATTTACAGTTGTTGTTGTTGTTGTTGTTGTTGTTTGTCTTTATCTTAATGGGGTGTGGACATGGAATTGGGGGAATGGGGTCATTGGAATTGAATTTGGAATGGAACTGGGGTCATGACGAGGTCCTGCAGTTTAAGATTGACCGCTATGCCACTGGGATCCAAGCCCCGAGTTCAACCAACAACAAGCAGGGGAAGAGATGAAACAAAAATACTTTAGTAAGACACAAGAAACTGGAGAGGATTGAAGGATCAGTGCAGAGAAAGGAATGGAGGGACAGGATGAGAGGGAAGTGTCCAGATCCAGATCTACAATGCAAGAGAGTTCCTTCTGCCTCTTAGCTCGCTGGTCCTTCTTGGCGTTCGCTTTCCAGGTGCCAGAGCTCTCCCTCCACCCCCTGGCTAGACAGGTGGAACTGGCCATGCACAGATTAACCAGATCAGACGCACCTGAGCATAGTCAGGCTTGGCCTCGGGTGACCCAAGCCGGGTGATGTCCCCTGTCCAATGGGATGTTTTGTGACTACCTGGGCATCCCTGCCTGCCCTGTGACCTTAGATGCCCGTCCTTGCTGATGAGCTGGTCAGGGGCAAAGGTAGGTGAAGAGGACAGGGAGCCCTAAAACTGTCCTGCCGCCTTGGCTACTCGGTCTCTCTGCGGTGGCGACTCAGAGTGCCCAAGGGAAGCATTTTCTGTACTGAACGTTATGCCAAGGCTTGTGGGGAAAAGCAGGGAGCGAGGGACGGGGCGAGACTGCCTCGTCATCAACACGCACATCAGCGGGAAATGAGCCGTCTGCAGTCCAGCGCAGGAGGCAGGGCCCTGGGCTTTCAGGCAGAGCCGGCTGCAAGGCGCACGCCTGAGCATGCCCTGAAGCCGAGGCGTGTGTGTCATTTGCCGTCAATGAGGCATGCATCACCCATGCCTTACTGGGCATCTGAGCATGTCTTGAGGTGTGCCTGGGTTGTGAGCACATGACTCTGATGCATCTCCTGGGGGGCGAGTTCTGCCTAGTCACCCCTGCCCTGGGTCATGTTTCCCTTCTGTGTTTTGTGTTCTCTCTCTCTCTCTCTCTCTCTCTCTCTCTCTCTCTCTCTCTCTCT
>JAJKFI010000011.1:21164195-21203563 GCA_029204185.1 Lerista edwardsae
CTCTCTCTCTCTCTCTCTCTCTCTCTCTCTCTCTCTCTCTCTCTCTCGGTGTGCTGGGCTGGAACAATCAGTTCATTCCTCTTCACCATAATTAGCTCAGCCCAATCCAGCCCACATTGCCTGCATCACAGGTTTCTGCTGTGTCGTGGCCAGTGATGTGCTGTGTTGCATTCCGGGGCTTCTCTCTGGATTGTCAGTGAAAGTAAAAGAGAAGAAAGTTTCTAGTCTTTGGGCTTGCGGAGGTAGAAGGAAAGGCACACAGGCAGGGTCCTGCTCACTTGCTCTCTGGGAAGCAAACCTGCATCTCCTTTCCAATGATCTGAAAAGGCACAGGGATAAATGACAGTTTTAAATTACCTGCTAAACATACAGGCAAAGCAGGATCCCATTAGCTGAGATCCTGTACCGTGTGCTGCCCCCTTACCCGGCCATGTGCTAGCCGCCTTCTCTGCTGCCATTCACTAGCTTGGGAAAGGAAGAGAGGAATGGGGCAGAAGAGGACGTGGAGAGGAGAGGAGAGGAAAGGGGTGGGGTCGGTCAGAGCACCTCCAACTTTTTCCGCTCCTCCACTCTTCCTATCCTATTCTGTTCCCCTTTTTCTTTTTGAGCGGCTGGTTCAAATCTTGCTTCTGCCATAAACTAGTAGGTGGCACTAAGTAAGAAATTACTCTCACCCACAGTACGGCAATAGTGCCAACACCAGCCTTGGCCTGTCAATCTTGTTGCTTGCACATCACGTTTTAGAGGCCGGATTGCTTCTGGTGGGGAAGGAGGTATTGGCCATGGGGACCAGTGAGGGGGATGATTGGTCCCAGGTGTGTCCCTACAGCATCCAGCTGTTGTCCGAAGCAGCCTGCTGGCCCACCTCTCCTGTCCTGTGTGTTGCTCTCCTGCTAATGGGATCAGATCCGTGGCTGAACAAGAAAGGTCAGCAGCCCTTGAGCTTATCACGTCACGCGATGAACCATAATTAGATTGCAGGGGCCGGGAAAGAGCGGTGTCTGTGCGGTCTACAGTGCTTTTGCTCGCAGGGCAGTACGTGTAGAATTAGGGGTGGGGAGTGTAGAGGTAAACAGTCCTCCAAGGGTTCTGGAAGAAGCATCAGGGTGCCCATATGTGCCCTTGATGGGCTCTGGATTCAGAAACTGCCTTTCACTTTGAGAACTGCTAAGCAGGCCATCATATAGCCATGCCCAAAATGGCACATGCCAGAAAGGAGATCCAAAATTGAAAAAGGCTGTGAAATTATGGGAATATTTATCATCCAATTCTTGAGTATGTTCTCATCGCAAGGTGAGCTGTGCAAGATCAGGCCACAGACCCACCTAGCCCAGCATTCTGGGCTCCCTACAGTGGCCAGCCAGCAAGGCTTTGAAGGCTCCCCTGCTATTTGCTTCCCCTGCCCAGCCCCTGGAGTTCACAGGCAGACTGCCTCCGCACATAGAGGTTCTGCTCGGCTGTCTTGACCTTGGCTCCATGAGTTGTCCCAAAAGGAATTCGCCTTCAGGACACAAGGGTTTGTCGGGGATCCATCTGGCCCAAGCTTGCTGAATCATACATCAGTTAAGTTTTAGAGTAGCATACATACATGTGCTGGCTGGGTGCATGACAGTGCAGTGGCAGGATGATCCCTACCAAACATCGGATTGTCCCTTGTTATATAGGAGCCATGTAGTGTGCGACAGACCCACTGCTCAGACTATGGCAGAGGCTATAGCAGAGGACAGATGCCACTCCGACTCCCGATTTTTTGAGCTTGGGCTGCTTGGCCCCCTGTCTTGGTTCTTGCTTAGATGCCCGTTGATTTTTGAGTGCACATGTGTGAGTGCGCGCATGCATGTGCAAGCAGCTCCCTTTGAGAAATCCTTCCTGCCACCCAGAAGCAGTCTCTCTCTTTCTCTCTGCTATGGTCTTCTCTCCCTGGAACGTTTCTCTGTTTCCACGCATGCGCTCAAGGCTCAATGCACCCTGGAAGTTTGTCTTCCTGCCCTCATCCTTCCTCTGCCCCCATGGCCGCAAGTTTTGTCTTTGGCTCCAGTCCATTTTGGTCCTCTGGACAGCAGCAGCAGCATGTGTTCCAAATGTGCCTCTTGCCCAGGGATAGTCTCTCTTTTCTGACATTTTCCAGTACCTGCTTCTGGAAAAATCACTGCCTCCGTCACAATTTTTTTTTTTTGCCATTGGAGGAATCCCTGATCCGGCTTCCCTTGATGTGAGCTGCCCGGCTTGCTATCCTTCAGTTTCCTTCTCACCCATCTCCCCCGCACTGCATGCCCATCTCTTCCCCATCCCATGCATCAATCAGTGCCAGCCTGCCTCCCCACTGCACCAATCGTCCTCCTCCTGGGGCCGTGCACAGAGCTCACCTCCCTGTCATTGCTACCGCTACCACCATTTCTTTATCTTCCTTCTTCCCCACTCTCTGCACAGTGTGTGTACGTTCCGGCCCACCACTCTGCTGCTCCAGGCTCCCTTCCTGTCCATATTTCCCATCCTCTGCCCTTTCAACATGCAGGAGGGCAGGATGAGTGGTAGTAAAGTGGAGAAAGAGGGGCAGTGATGACAGCATGTGGGGGGGATGGCTAATTGCACAGTAAGGTGACCAATAGCGGCAAGTCACTGGGTGCCCGCCTGAGGCACGCACCTCCCTGCACCACATTGGGGGGCTGGCCTTGAATACACAGATGCTCCTGTGAAATTCACTATGACAATAGCAGGCTTGTGTGTCTTTAATCCACATCTTGCCCCATCACACAGGGAGTGGGAGTGTCTGTGGAGAAAAGAAGGTGCAGAGGTGAAGCTCACAGAACCCCCCTACCCTGTCCCAGCTTGCTGATTTCCACCATGTGGCCTTTCCCCATTCATGCTCTTCTCACTTGAGATGAAAAGCAGCTGGAGGCCTAAGACTATGGCAGGGAGGTGAGCCTCCATGCGCACATGCTTGAGGCAGACTCCTCAAGCCGAAAGAAGCTGGCTTGCCATCAGGCCCTTGGTGACGGATGTGTGCATTGCAGGTTGGCGGTGCTAAAAAACTCCCCCGGGGCCACAGCTCTGAACATTGCCAGGTGAGGCTGGAGGGGAGGAGCTCGGCGCACCAGTCCCTGGGAGAGGCAGTATCTGGACCTTGATTTCTCAGGCTGCGCTTGTGGCACCAATCTCTGACGGCCTATCGGGAGAGCCATCGGCGCCACTGCTCAGAAGGGCAAGAAGTTATTTATTAATGAGGACACTTAAAGAACGGTGTGAAACATGCTCTTATCACCGGGAACCTCTCCTTATGTAATGGGTGTTATCCTTCAGCGATGACTGCGCATTTCTGCAAATTCTGCTAAACTGTCCAGTTTTCTGCTTCAAGATCTTGGAGGAGAAACTGCCGGATCACCCTCCTTTCAGACGTGACTTTGGTCCTTCCCATTAGGGCTATTCCCTTTTCCACCGCCCCCATTTCCAGATGGTCTGGCTCCTTTCTTTCTGGACAAGGGCTGATCCCCCATCCACGGGGCTCTTGCGTGGTTCCTCACTGCTTGGCTGTCACTTGTGATCCTCACAGTGCACGTTTGTAAGGCCTCCAGTCCAGTTGGCAGGCTGTGGCCATGGCTGACCGACACTTGAATCCACCTTCCCATGAGCTGCTGTAGAAAAATGAATGAGGAGAGGCTTTGCTGCCATCACAGTTCTGGCATCTCAGCTAAGCTCTAAACCGGAAGGCTCCGTCGCCAGACCCACAAACGAGGGCTTATATACCTGGGTGCATTTGTAGACCTCCCTCCCTCCATTCTGCTAGGCTGTCCCTCTGCTGTGGACTTGGACTTGACTGTCAAGCATGCTGAATTCGGACCAGTCCAGGCCTGAGAGTGCAAAGGGTGCTGCCCGCCAGAGACCGTCAGCCCGTGGTGGAGAAGCTGGGCTCTGCAGTGGTGGCGGAGGCAGAGGAAGCAGCCCTCCCATCTGTCTCGCAGCCCCTGCCAAACAATGGGAGGAGAGAGGCTGGGGATGGGGGGCGGCAGCTGAAGACAGAGCGGGGCTGGGAAGAGCGTCCGGCCCCTTTAGCGCATTGTCTCCCTGTCAGCTGCTGCTCTTCGCTCGCCCAGAGGGCAGACAGACCGTCACCAAGCCTGGGCCGGAGCAGGCAGGGAGGTGACCTGGGGATCCAGTTTTTGTCCCAGCTGCTTGGCGGGTGAGTGCAGCAGGGCCTCTGCGCGGTCCGTGGGATGGGACGCCCAGTTCCTCTTCCCTACAACCTGGGAGCAACTGCGGCAACACCAGGAGGATTTTGGCGGGGAGTCCTTGCCCACACTGAGCCTTGCAAGGTCAGCTGCCTTTACGCTACCTGGGATGTTGGGCTTCTGTCCTAGGAGCACCTGCACTGCCTGGGTAAGACTTGGTGGTGCAACCCCTCCTGCCTCAGGAGCCTGCTACTATCCACAGCCAAAGCTCCCTCTTGGGCATCTGAGCCTGTACTGCCAGCACAGACTGGCAGCTGCCCAGGCAGGGGTATTTCCCAGCTCTGCCTGGATGCGCTGCTAGGGACACCCCCCCCCCCATTTTGCTGAATGCAAAGCAAGGACTGTACCACTGTGCTACAGTCCCTGTCTGGTGAGAAATGACTGCTAAGATCTCTGGGTGGGCCTGTTTTCAGAGGTTGGTGTGGTGGGTGGAAATCAGAGAGAAGGTGCTGGTGGGTCCACTCCGGGTCCTGGTGGGTCCAGCATGAACCCACATAGGTCTACCCTGGTGCCCCCTCGAGGGCATGCCCTCCCCAGGGTTGCCTGCACTTTTTACCAGTTTTGCTCTAATTGGCCATTAAGCATTCGGTGCTACACCTCTGGTTTTGTTTTCTGCTGCTTTGCCCTGGTTTATATGTTGCCATTTTCCTATGTTTCCACAGTTTCTTCCTCAGCTCCCTTTGTCGTTTGATGTTCCTTTACTTGTGAGCTACTCTGGAAAGCGACTTCATTGGAAATGTCAGTAAACCAAAAGAAATACTGTATATCTAATTGGAACATCCCCTCCTACATTTTTAAAACAAGTTTCAGGGAGCCTTGGGGTTCCTCCGCAGGCTATTAGGGGTTCTAGAACAGGGCTGGCTGACAGGCGGAATCTCCCTGTCTTCCACCAACCTTTCTTCTCAATCTTCCTTCTTCAAGGGCATATTGGGTGTCTGACTAGGATGCAAGCACAGTTCCCAGTCAGCTAAAGGGGCACTGTAAGCTGCGTCTGTCTCTCTCTCTCTCTCTCTCTCTCTCTCTCATATCTCCTTAGTTTCCAACTTCAAACGGAAGGAGGAGGAGGGAAGAAGGGCAAGATTTCCTCTCCCCCTCCCAGCCACGCAGTGATTCTCTTCTGTTTAGCAGGGGTAGAGCGACAGGCCCTTTTCATCCCGGGGCAGTGTCCCGCCCGGGGGATGTTTGCTGGCTTGTCTTGCTTGTGCTTCTTCCTAGTTCCTGAGGGGACATGGAACAGCCTTCCTATACAATTTGCACTGGGAGACCTTTATTGTTCTGAAAAGCAGTATATAAATACTCTTAGGTTGCAGTCCTACACACACTTGCCTGGAGTATGTCCCACTGAATTCAGTCTTGTTTCTGAGAAGACATGCATAGGATTGCGTTCAGGGGCAGACTGCCAGACTGCTGAGCCAGGGGGTTAAACATCGCTATCACGACTCAACTCATAGCCTTTGATAGACCCGTCTTCCTTCCTGAATTGGTCCAATCCCCCTTTAAAGCCATCCAAGTTCGTAGCCATCACCGCCTCTTGTGGCAATGAGTTCCTTTGGTTAATTATGTGCTGTGTTCAGTAGTCCCTCCTTTTGCCCATCCTACATTTCCTGCCAGTCAGTTTCATAGAACCAGCCTGGCTCTAATGTTGTGGGAGAGGGAGAAAACTCTTCTGCGTTTCTACTCTTTTCAGGCTCCGCTTAATTTTCTAAATCTCCATTATGTTTCCCCCTCAACTGCCCTAATTATCTTTAATTGACATGTTTTTCCCCACTAGATGATATTTGTTTATAGCTGGTTCATATTTGGGATGTGTTTTACCGGTATTTTTAAATTTGCAGTGTGTGTGTGTGTGTGTTTTAAACCCTTCTAAAAAAAACAAAAAAAACATACCTCCACTTAGAAAAGAACAAAAAAAAAAACCCACCAAAAAACTTTAGGAGCTGACAGCACAATCCTATGCATGACTACTCAGAGGTAAGTCCCATTGTTTTCAATGAGACTTACTCCCAGGAAAGTGTGTATAGGATTGCAGCCTTGGCATGCACAAGCTCATCATATGTAAAATGTACAGTACCCTACTGTCAGATGTTGTTGCAGTGTTTTGTCAGTAACCATAGAGAGGTGTTATTACCAGAAGTCTTAAAAAATATTCCAGAATCTTTTGCAAAACGCAGAAACTCTGTGTTGGCTGTACTGATGTGGGAGGCTGGTAAACAGTTGAGAACCACTGACCCAGAACAATTAGCATCATCTTGATTGCACTCTTTTTTTTTTTCCATTGGAGAGCTTTCCTCTACTCTTACACACACAAATATACCTACATGCTACAGAGGTCTAACCGTATCCTTCCCAGGATACACATCCTCTCACACTGAGGATGTGAGACATTGATGAGACTTTCAATAGCACATAGAGCTAGACCTCCAGGCACCTGAGGTCACATGCCCAATGCTTATCTGGTGATGGGTGAGCCTCTGCTCCCTGGTTTAGAAAAGGGAAAAAAGAGGATGGAGTGGAAGAAGCAGCATAGAGGAGAGAAGAGCAGTGGGCTAGAGCGTCAGTGGGTTAGAGCACCTCCTTCTCTGTGCTTCTCTTCTCCATTCTTCATCTTCTGCTCTGCCCCCTTCCTTTTCCACCATAGAATGGAAGTGGGGGTAGGAGTAGGAGCAGTGCAGGCAAGCGGGCAGACACAGGTGGGTGCCCACCCTGTCTACCTGCTGCCTCAGGCATCTGCCTCAGTTGGTCCCATGGACGAGCCGGCCCTGGTTTTACAGAGCATTTTCTTTCCTTGTTCACAAAGTCCTGTGACGTTCCAGAGGGATCACCATGTTGGTCTGAAGCAGGAAAAACAACCATGAGTCCTTTGGTGCCTTAAGGACTTACCAATTTGCTTCAGCAGAAGCATTCCATTGCCCTTGGTGGGCAGGGATGTGGGCAGGACTCTGGAAACAACTTTCTTTGAAAAGAGCCGAGTGCATTATCAAGAGGAAGTGAAACCAGACTGAGCTGTAAGCACCTTAAAATTAGACCAGAAAGGGCAATGTCAAGCCCGCACTCGCAATAATGATCTCATCACAGTGCTCGACCTGTGATTGGAAGCCCAAGTCAAGATTCAGACTGCTGTGCTGGGAGGGTACCAAATTTCATGGCTAAACTCAGCTTTTCCGCAACCCTCCCCTTCTGGAGGTTGACGTCGTCCCTGGCTGTTGTCTGATGTCAAATTGTGTCCATTTATCCTCTTGGCGTAGAGACTAACTTTTTTACCCCTCCGGAGGAAGGAAAAGTGCAGTGTTGGCAGGGAGGATGAATGCATGGATGAATGCTCTGTAGTGTTGTCCGCTTTTTGTTACATAAGGCAGTTGTGTTTCCCTTTTCTAGTTATTTGGCTATAACATTTGATGGAATACAGATACTTCAGCATGGTTTGTTTCATTGCATTCAAGTACCCTTCAAATGATATACAGCATGATGGTATTATTCGAACATACCAAGGTTTTCACAATTTTGGCCAGTAGTGGTGCCATTACTACCTAACCCCTGCATGCGTCACTCGGTGCAGTTTGCACCCGCCTAGCAACACCACTCATCTCGACCTCTCCCTCTTGCAGGGGCACCTCCTTCCCCCAAAGGAGCTGGAGCCCAGGAATGCCTTATCACCAGGGCATCCGGCAAGTCCCTCTCAGCGATGCAATCAATGTGAAAGGGGGGATGTTGTGTGCTTTGGACACAGTGTTGATTCAAGAGCGGCCCCCTCTCTGCCTGCCTGCCAACCGGCTTGTTGGCTCCTGTGCTTGGCTTCTTAGCAGTCGCAGGACAAAGAGCAGAAAGTCTTTGGCTAAGGTGAGTCTAGGAGAAGCCAGCTGTCCCCTGCTCTGAGCTTTCCTGGGGAGAGATTTTGGGCAGGAGGCTGGCATGGCTGCAGCCATGATGGCTTTGGCCTGGCACTCTGGCTAAGTTTGTGCTGGAGCTTACAGGGTTTAACCCTTTCAAGAACGGTTGTAGGCTGAATGTTGAGAAACTGGGGCGGGGGTGGTGTGTAAATGGCATATGGGAGGGAGCGCAGAGGCAGGCAGGAAATGTAACGGCTTGATTAACAGGAGGCGACACATGAATAATTGGGTGGGCTGCAAGTAAAGCTTGTTTCAAGACTACTCTGCTTGCCAATTTGAATGAATGAATGAATGAATGAATGAATGAATGAATGAATGAATGAATGAATGAAGTTGGCCTTCCCTCCTAACAGGGCAATGCTACCTTTTAATCTTACGGTTCCTTCACTCTCTCCATTTCCATAATATGCAAACAATGGAAAGTGAGCCAGATACATTACTAAATGGCAGGTCATTTATCAGCCAAGAGTGTGCAACTTTTGCAATGCTTCCCTGGGAGTAAGTCCCATTAAACACGGTGGGACTAACCCGTGAGCCAGTCTGCACCGAATTGGATGATTAAATTATCATTGAACCTTTTATACCTCTCCTTGTAAATGATCTTGAAACAGTGCTCAGGGGCGTTGGGGTGGTGTGGGTAAGTGTTGGAGACAATAAGACATGCCTATTATTTTTAGATAGTAATTACTTTGAAATTTAATTTCAATTTAAGCAGAAATTGTAGTTATTAATTTAGGAGTAGCTCTAGCCTCAAAGGGTGTTCAGGGCAGGATCGGGACCCTGGCAGCCCAGAGGATTTCCCTTCTAACCTCTTGATTGATGCTTCTCTTTTGCTGTTCTGGATAGCTGAGCTAGTGGTCTTACAGGTTGCGGGGGGGGGGAGATGCTTGGCAAAGCAAGACATAAAAATGGTTAAAGTTATTGGTATCTGCTGCCTGTTGCGTATCTGTGAAAGGAAAACAACAAGGACAATTTGATGAGCTGGTGTGTGCGGGGTTGTTGTTGTTAAGAGATCAATTTCAGTCAAGAGTTCCCTGGTTTGAGTCTTCCCCTTACCACTAACTCACCAGGTTGCCCTGGGAAAGCCACATCTGTCTTAGCCTCAGTCTTCCCCATCTGCAGTATGGGGAGAAAATTGTTTCCTTCCCCTATGCAACAGTTGTTGTAAGGATGGCAGGATAATGCACTTTGCGCACCTGGAACATGCTGCAAAAGTGTCCAAGGTTATCAGAATTAAGATAGTTACCTGCCCTGGGTGTTGCATGATTTAAGTGTTTGCAAGCTGGAGTGATGTGCAGATAGTGTTGGGCTTATATCAGGAGATCTGGGTTCAAGATCCATTCAGATCTATGGGGGATACTGGCCCAGCCACTCTCTCAGTTTAATGGACCTCACTGTTGCAAGGATGAATGGCAGCAGGCGAGCACAACTCTTGTGTGCTACTCTTTGCTCTTCAGAAAGAGGCTGGGATAACACTGCACATTAGACGCACACGGAAAATTACAAATCGGCCCAGAGGCTGCCAAATGTGTCATTTTAAAGCCATCTATTCTGGAAGCCTTCATGAGCAGTTCCCCAGGGGTCCTGAATTCTGACCAGCAGTGCGGGAAAGCAAACACACAACCACGCACATGACATTTTTGAGCTTAGCACAAAACCCTGGAAAAGGACCCCACAATGTCCAAAATTGTGCTTATGTGTATGACAAGAAACGCGACTTCACTTGCACGATGTTTCTTGAACAATCCTGTGCACTGATGTACAGATCTGTTCCCATTGATGTTGCCATCCAAGACTCTTTCACAAAACAAATCAAGATATTATTTTTTTCCTCCCTTTGCTCCAAACTCTGGCTGCATCCTAGCAATGGCCTCTGGCTGAGATGGATCAGGCAAGTCCATGCCACCCTGGGAGGAGGGGGATGAGGGAGGGCTTTCGGGCTCTGAGAATAGCAAGGCCTAGCCCAGATTAGCTGCTGTCCGGTTCGGGGATTTGTGCTTCTCTGCTCTGCTCAGAGATGCAGCAGCCATTGAGTCGGCGAGCCGGAGACGAGACTCATCATGTTCTTTTGCACCCTGTTGCAGCTTTCCTTCCTCCTCAAGGTACCTGCAATCAAGAGTTCGCATCTCTGTTGCCCCAAGGAGAGAGCCCCTGTCTTCGTGCCACCTTCCCTCTCCCTTGCTGGTGCTGTCGTCCGCTCAGATCTCTCTCTCCTCCCCTTTGGCTTTGCAGGCCCCTGGAAGGCAGAGGAAGAACATGAATGAATTTCTGGGTGACTCCAACATCCCCAGCCAGGACCCCTTGCAGAATGTGGGCACCCCCCTCTCCGGCAATGGCATCGACACCTGGAAGAACCGGGCCGCCAGTCGCTTCAGCGGCTTCTTCGGTTCCGGCAACAGCACCGGCTCTTTCACACGGGTATGTTGGCGGCCTTCTCAGTGCATGGGGGCAGCCTTCTTTCTTCTGTGGGCACAGCAGGAGGGTTGTCTGTGGTGGGTTCCCGGCTTCCTTCTGGGGAGAAAAGTTGATGGCAGCCTCGAGGTGTGGTGGCTGCAAACCAAGGAGCACAGCACGGCTCCTGCTGTCAGAGGAGGAAGATGGTTGCTTTGTGGCAGTCCATCCTGCTGGGTAGAAGGAGCCTCCACCTTCAGGTGCAGTCTACCACTGAATTTCTATTGCTGGGGAGCTATAGCACTGAAGGGCTGTTTGTTGGACCTACTTCTGGGTGGCCACTGTGGGAAGCAAGATGCTGGTGTAGATCTGGAAGGCAGGCTCTTATGCCGTGAGCTGTAACAGAGCCTCCAAGTTCAGAGGCAGTATACCTCTGAACATCAGCTACTGTGGATTGGGCTCCTTACCTACCTTCATTGCCTGTGTGTGGGTTTCCCAAAGGTATTTAGCTTCCCTCTCTTGGGAAGTGAGTGCTGGGTTAGATCGATCCATTTTGCTCTAAACCAGTGAGGCTTGTTTCTTATTTTTTAACGGGGGAAATGTAAAAGGAGGAATTTGACCTGGAGCAGCTTCTCTCAGCCCTGAATGAAAAGCTGCATCTGCTACCCTATGCAACTATTACTTACTTTATTTACACCCTCAAAGAGCCCCCCCCCACTCCACCCCGGCAACTTACAGTATCGTGATCAAAACAAAAGTGTAGTGATAGAATCATCAGAGGAAACTCCCAAACCCTAAAAGAATCTGACTCAACGAATCTGGCGGAGGGACCAACTGAGAGCATGTCACACGTTCCTCGTGTTCTAGATTTTAGGCTGTCGTCATCTCTGTGCACTTCCTTTCTCAGCACAGTGGAGAAGCAAGGAAAAACTGACAGGTTAATCCAAGCAACAAAGTCCTTGCTAGCTGGGGGAAAAAGTTGCCAATGGAAAGAAAGGGCACTGGAAATCCTGAGGGCTGGGATTGCAAGGGACCCTCCTGTGTGTGCCCCTCCCCAAAGGGGCTTCAGAAGGAGCTGGAGCAAGACTCAGGCCCTCTGATGTTGACCTATTGAAGGCAGGCCAGGCCCAAGACCTCCTGATGCCTGAGGCTGACTGCCATGTACTGCCCCCCCTTATCCTATGATATGCCAGCCTCTGCCATTCCCCCATGTTCCAGCCAGCACACTCCTTGTTTCACACTCCAATGCAGAAGCATTGCCTCTTCTTTTCTGTCCCCCTCTAGTGTAGGGAGTGGAAGGAGAAGCAGTGGAGGCAAGTGGCCAGTCAGAGATGGGAGGCCCTGCCAATTTGTTGCCTGATGCAGCAGCTTCAGTTGGCCTCATGGATGGGCCGGCCCTGCCTGAAAGCTCAGAATTCTCTTAAGGGGGTTAGGGGTAGAGGTGTCACTTCTCCCTGCTCTCTCTGCTCCCCCAGGAGATGGATAAGACGGAGCAGCTGGAAAGTAAACTGCACAGCTACAGCCTCTTCGGCCTGCCCAAGTTCCCGCAGCAGCTCCGCTTCGACCAGGACTCCTGGGAAGAGGAGGAAGATGACGACGCCAGCCTAGCCCTGGAAGACAGCTGGCAGGAGATCATCGAAGGCACGGAGGTGAGGGGCGAGCGGGATTGGGGTCACTGCCTGCCTCTCCTCCTGAGTAGGCTGATCCCTGCAATTGCTGAGCTGAATTTGACCCCCTTCTAAGGCCATCCCACAGCAAGGTTAGTCCAGGTTAGGACCGTTCCCCAGCTGACGCCTTCTGAGCCAATTAATTACAGAGTTTCACAATGCAATCTAGAATTGGCTTACTTGGAAGGAAGCCCGACTGTGCCCAGCAGGGCTTCCCTTCTGGTTCCCTTCTTCATAGGGTTGCAGCCTTAAGTCAATGATTGACCTTAATGTATGCATTTAGAAGGCCTCCCCAGTGGGCTGCAGACTCACCAGAGCGGCTGCTGACTCCACGTGTGTGGCTGGAGTGAGTGAGGAAGGGGGCTATGCAGGACGGGACTTCCCCACTGCAGCCCTTCCCCCTTCGCCCCCCTAGGAATCCTCAGTCGCTCCCTTTAACCCTCTGAGTGCCGGCCAACCAAGAAGAAAAGCTCTTTGTAGAGGAATTGGGAGGGGGGAGGAGGGTAAGTGAAGTGGGCGGAGTCAGCCCTAATTTTAACTAGTGGAACTGAGTTCCCCTGTGTTCCCCCTGCATGACATCACTGCTTCTATCTCTGCCTTTCCACCCTTCTGAGAACCTGAGGCAGCTGACCTCACAGAACACAAGATCAGAGCAACCAATGCCATAAAAATGTGTGATGTACAATAAATTGATTGGGAGCCCCTTTTGGAGCAGTGTATAATACCGTAATA
Organism: Lerista edwardsae; assembly: GCA_029204185.1. NCBI lineage: Eukaryota > Metazoa > Chordata > Lepidosauria > Squamata > Scincidae > Lerista > Lerista edwardsae. The sequence continues at coordinate 21,177,099 of JAJKFI010000011.1, forward strand.
CCAGTGTATAATAGCAAATAATATCGTATGCTTATTTAGCTGTGGAAATGCTTTAGGTTGCAAAGCAGTGCATAAATGTTAACAATAACAGAGGATAAGTATGATCGATGGATTAATCACTTGTTTTAAAATTGGGCGCATTGCATGCAGGGAGCAATATGATATTATTGGATGATACTCTTGCTTTGCTGCAGACCTTGGTTGGTTGGCATTCATCCTTCCCCTTACACAGAAAGGCACGTGAAGCTCCAGGGTTCCAGGCAGAGAGGAGTCTTTTCAAGTAAGGCCGAGAAAGGCCCCTCCCTGCCAGGAACTGAACCTGGGACTTTCTGAAAGCAAAACAGGGGTTTTACCATTGAACGGCAGCAGCAGAAAAGCATAATAAAACCTGCCTCTTCTCCCTGTTCTGCCGCCACCCTCCCCACCTAGGCTCTGACGCGCCGACAGTGTCACCAGCAGGAGGCGATCTGGGAGCTGTTGCACACGGAGGCCTCCTACATCAAGAAGCTGAAAGTCATCACGGATGTAAGTGCTCCCGTGCTCAAGCAAATGTTGGAGGATGGCGACAGGGGGTGCCCGCACACTGCAGGAGAAGGTGGGGGTGGTGAAGAGGCTAAGAACATAAGAAGAGCCCCGCTGGATCAGGCCAAAGGCCCATCTAGTCCAGCTTCCTGGATCTCACAGTGGCCCAACAGATGCCTCAGGGAGCACAGGAGACAACAAGATGCCTGCATCCTGTTGCCACTCCCTTGCACCTGGCATTCTGAAGTACCCCACGTCTAAGGTAAGGAGGTTGCACCACCCATCATGGTCTATAGCCCACGGTGGACTTTTCCTCCAGAAATCTGTCCAATCCCCTTTTAAAGTTGCCGAGGCCAGACTCCATCACCACCTCCTGAGGCAAGGAGTTCCACAGATTAATTATCCGCTGGGTAAAAAAGTATTTCCTTTTATCCGTTCTAACTCACCCAATTTTAGTGGATGCTAACATCAGCACTTCTCCCCTTCTGAATCTCAACCCCTGCCGTAAAGTCCCTGTCTGCCTTAGTCTTTCCCATCTGCAAGATGGGGAGAAGAATACAGCGGGCCCTCTGTATTTTGGGGGATTGGGTTACCGGTCTTCCATGGATATGGAAATCTGTGGGTGCTGAAATCTGTGGGGGGTCAGTGGTGCTGCCATAATGTACTTGGAGGCTGCACCAGGCCCTCTGGGGGGGGGTGCATTGGCCTCCTAGCTTCCTCAGAAGGCCTCCCGGACACAACCAGATGCCACTTCCTGTTTATACCGGCAACGTCCGGTTGCATTCAGGAAGTGTTCTGAATCCCAGAGATACTGGAAGTTGCCGATGTGAACCAGAAAGGGCTTCCGGTTGTGTCTGGGGGGGTGGAGGTGGGGCGTTCTGAGGCATGGGGAGGCTGCATATGACCTCCCAGACCTGACCAAAAGTCACTGATACAAACCGGAAGTGGCTTCTGGTTGCACCTGGGAGACCCTCTGCGATGCGGGCTCAGCATCTGTAGATAAGGAGGACCCCCGCTTTACTCTTCTTTCAGGGTTGCTTTAAGGACCACATCCAACTAATATTTCTGAAGCACTTTGCTTGACCAGAAAAAACGCTATACAGTTAGTTTTGGGGGAGCAGCCCCCAAATGAGCAAACAAAGAATTATTTGTTTGCCTTTCTGAAATCCTCTTTTCCCACAGGCCAATGTCACTTTTCCTTGCAACTGAAGGGGAAGCCGGCAGATCAGCACAATCATATAACCTGTCTCCTTTTCTCTCCACAGCTCTTCCTGTGTTGCCTCTTAAACCTGCAAGAATCAGGACTGTTGTGTGAGGTAAGGCAGACTCTTGCCTGCTTTGAAAGCATGCCTGCATAGGAGCAAAACGACATGCAAATCACTGTGAAATTGACCAGTTGTTGCGTCCATCCAGGCCTCAGGAATTATGCTTTGGTGAGGGTGTCAAGGCTTGTTTGAAACCTCCAATAACAAACCCACCCACCCCCACAAGTCCTATTGGCTGCATGCAGGACGTATCTGAATTAAGCCTAGGTTGTGTAGACGTAAGTTATCTTTGGGGAAGTGCTTGTTGACTACACCTCCCAGCATGCTTTGTGCTGGCAGCGCACAAAGGAGTCTCTGGGGTTTGTCCCCTGTTCAGCTCAGGCGGCTTCAAAAGGGAATATTAGATGTTTGGAGGAAGAGATGTCTGTCTGCAACTATTAGCTGGAGTGGCAATGTTGGAACCTCCATGTTCAAGAGCAGTCTACCTCTCTGTGAAACTAGTGGCTAGTGGTGCAGCAGCAGAGGAGGGTGCTGGACGTTTCTTCTGATGAGAGAGCAGTGTTATTCAAACTGTGGGTTGGGACCCACTTGATGGGTCACAACCTTATGTCAGGTGGGTCAGGGAAGGCTGGGAGTAGCCATCTTGGGAACTGCAGACCTTACTCTTGCTATATTTCTGAGTGTTAACAGTTTGAATTTTCAAATGAGGGTTTTTAAAAATTTTGTTTTTAGTTCAGTGCTTTTACGTAATATTTTGTCAACTTGCTTTCTGTGAGGGCTGTTCCATGGTTGTGCAGTTGCTGCAGTCCGAGAATGCCAGTTAGCATTCCAGGAGTGTCGTTTGATTATGTCACACTGACGGCACTTCCTGCTTGACGTTGTCACTTCCCACTATGACATCACATCCAGGTTAATGACATCACTTCTGGTGGGTCCCCACACGAATGCCATTCTAAAAAGTGGGTCCTGGTCTAAAAAGTTTCAGAACTAGTGACCCAGAGGCATCGCAGACAAGACGTCTGCCTGAGACTGTTGGCCAAAGCAGCTTGATGGAGCCTGCATTGTCAGTGGCAGTAGTGCTTGACAAGAGAGGGCTTTGGCTTGATGTACTAGAGGTGCTGTGCCATTCTTCAGGATTTGATTTGCCTCTTGCCTCCCAGTCCAGAGGCAGGCTAGATTCCTGCTCCTGGGAGTCAGCGAGAGCAAGCCCTGGATACGTGAACTCTCTTTCCTCAGCACTGACTCTGCCTCCTTCGCACTTGCAGTCTGCCATTGACTGTTCCTGGTGGCTCTTGCAGCCCAGTGCCGTCTCTCCAGGCTGGTTTCTTGCCTCTCCCCAGGAAGTGACCTACTTTCACTTCGTCAGCTTCTGATGGGAAGCACTTGCACCATCTCTTGTGGTTTGGAGAAGTGCCTTAACTATGCGCCCTGCAGCAGGTGCACTGCAGGAGAAAGTTTTTCTTTGATACAAAGAATGAAAAACAATCGGCGGTTTCCGTGAGGCATTGCTTCCTACAGCATACGCAAGCGTTTCTTTTTTGTTTTCGTTTTTCATCCAGACGTCACCTCAGGTCAAAGAGGCTTGGCAGGTTTTCAGGCAGAAACCTCCCTGCCTATTTGACCGGTGCCGAAAGGGGGAGGAGAGTTCTGTCAAAGGCTGTTAGTCACAATGGCAAAATGAAGCCTCCAGATTCAGAGGCAGCCTAGCATGGGTTGCTGGGGCAGCAACAGCAGGAGAAGGGCATGTCTTTAGCTCCTACTTGTGGGCTTCCCAGAGGCAAGTGTCGTTGGCTGCCGTGAGGAACAGAAAGGCTGGACTCTGGCTGGACACATTGAGGGGGCCCTCCCAACCCTCGCCTACAAACACGATCCCCTCTTTCCTCCCTTGCAGGTGGAAGCCGAGAGCCTTTTCAGCAACATCCAGGAGATAATCCAGCTGCACCGCATGCTCTGGAGAAGTGTCATGGCACCCATCTTGGACAAGGCCAGGGCGAGTCGGGCTTTGCTGGACCCCATCGACTTCTTCAAGGGCTTCAAGATGGTGAGTCCCGCAGCCTGCCATGGTGGCTCTTTGTCTGTGACACGGGGAGAGAGGCGGCTGTGGCCTTCTTGAAATGAACAGGGGCCAGAAAGCCACCCCTCCAAGGGAAGAGCACGAGACCAGCTTTAACCTGTGTAGGGGGTAGAGATATTGCTTCTGTTTATGCTCAGAAGCATTCTGTCACATCGTTAGGTTCAGCGCCTGAACATTGGCACTCGAAGCTGGCTGTCAGAGCTGCAGTGTGGCAAGGCAGACTAGTGAGGTGGGAAGCACACTGAAAGGCCTGGAAGCAATCTTAGGGCAGTCTGAGATTCGCCAGAGTTAGCTTTACAGGGCCAAGTGGAAGCCTATTGGCCCCTGGAGTCACCTGACCCTCGTTGGAGTTGGTAGCTGGAGTACCCTCTCTGGCCATCAGCAGCGGTGGCACTGAAGAGCAGGTGTGAGCAGCCAGCAGCTCCCTCCTCTTGAGCTGCCTTGGTGCGCATAGTAAGGTGTGTCCCTTTGGCCATGGAATCCCAGGTTTCAGACCCCTGGCTGAACAAAGCCACAAAGTCAATCGGCTTAAATTGTGGAAAATGCACAGGGCTGAAGCATCCCCACCTGCCTTCCTGAATGACCTTTTGCCTTCCCTTTCCTTTGCAGTTTGGCTCTCTCTTCAAACCTTACATCCGCTACTGTATGGAAGAGGAGGCGTGCATGGAACACATGCGGAACTTGCTGCGGGACAACGAGCTCTTTCGTGTCTACGTCACGGTAAGGACGAGACACTGACTGCAGCCTGAAGGACTTTACCATGCAGTTTTGCTGAAGGTGTGGCTTGGCTCTTAAGACTGGGGATAGGCATTGTATTCCAAGTTGACCTATACTTGAGTATATGCGGTATGTCTGTCTTCCCTAGCTCTTTTTAGTTGCAGTGTACAGGGTAGGGAGAGTCACAACCGTTCAGGCTTGCAAAGAACTGTGGGGTGAACCGTGCCCCAGTGGCTGCCCCCTGCCTTTGGAAGTGGACACAGCTGAGTCCAGGCAGAGCTGGCATCCTGGGCTGCTGGCTGGCTTGTTCCAAGGCCCTGTGCCATACTGCTAACCCAACCCCTTTGTGCTTGCAGTGGGCCGAGAAACACAAGCAGTGCAACCGACTGAAGCTGAGCGACATGCTGGTGAAGCCGCACCAGCGCCTCACCAAGTATCCACTCCTGCTGAAGTCAGTGCTCAAGAAGACGGAAGAGCCCCACACCCGGGAGGCCATAATCACCATGGTAACTGGCTGGGAAAGGGGAAGGGGGGTACCTGGTGAGAAATAGCCAGCGTTGAGGCCATTTCCCTACCCTCCCCACATGCAGATTTTTGCAACTCTCCTGCTTCTTAGCAGATCTTCCCAAACTTGAGGACTAGCGGCTTGTTTCTTTTTAAAATGCACAAAGGCCAGGAGTCTGCACAAAGGTGTGTAGTCTTCTGTGCCCAGTGTCTGCATTTGCACTATTGCAGTGGTTCCCAATAGGTTCCCAAGGTCTCGTGCTGAGACCCACTTTTTACAATGAAAAGCAAATATTACTGTTATCCAGGCATTTCTTTCTAGTTTACAGTCTGTGATGGTGCAATCTCTTGGTTTTAGAAGTAGGCTACCTCAGAATGCCAGGGAGTGGCAACGGAATGGCAACAGGAAGCAGGTATCTTGTGGTCCTGTGTGCTTCCAGGGTCATCTGGTGGGCCACTGTGGGATAGAAGACGTTGGACTAAATGGACCTTTGGCCTGATCCAGTATATCTTTTCTTGTTCTTATGACACTCCACCCAAACTCACCTATGTTTACAAGACTTTTTTTTTAAAGGAGATCTAGAAAGAAATATCTTAATTTATTTATAAGTACTAATTCTTTCAGGATCTGAGCTCTTTGCAGCGCAACAACTAGCAGTTATCTGATTTTTGAGTAGCCTCAGGCTGGAGGCAGTTTGCTTCTATCACCTGTGGAGGCTCTGCTCAGCACTATGCAACCCACCAAAAATCAGGTCATGACCCACCAGTGGTTCCTGACCCCACAGTTTGGGAACCACGGCACTATTGCTAAATGGGACACAATATAAAGGACCTTCTTAGAGGCTCTTTGCCTGATTCAGGAAGAAAAATGAGGTTATAGCCCTTCAGGACTTTACTGGTTTTGGTGAGTGGAGTGTGTGCATGGAATCATGGGACTGTATGCTCCCTGACCTGAAATGTCCTGCCTACGGAAAGTTAGCAAGGAAGAAAAGTCCTAGTTTTAAAAGACTAGCTAGGTTTTTCTCACATGTGCTGAGTTTCCGGGCCAGAAATGCCTTGTCCCCTCACCTGGAAACCCCCCCCCCATTTTTGTTAATGGAATAGTCCTCCTAAGTCTTATAAGAACATAAGAAGAGCCCCACTGGATCAGGCCAAGGGCCCATCTAATCCAGCTTCCTGCATCTCGCAGCGGCCCACCAGATGCCTCAGGGAGCACACAAGACAACCAGATATGTGCATCTCCTGCTCCACAACCAGTTTTTAATCCATAAGAGAACCTGCCCTCTTATTCCCTGACTCTGGGATCCTGGACTGTGCCTCCTGCTTTGTGGCAGCCTCTAACTTCCCCTCCTCCTTCCAGATAAACTCGGTGGAGCGTTTCATTAACCACGTCAACTCCCGCATGCGGCAGCGCCAGGAGCAGCAGCGCCTGGTCTCCATTGTTGGCCGCATCGATGCCTATGAGGTGGTGGAGGGCAGCACAGATGAGGTGGACAAGGTGGGGCGAGAGGCCTTGGCCGCGGGGAGGGAAGGGGAAGCACGTGGCGGGCACATGGGGAGCAGCGCTCTGTGGGCGGCCGCTTGTGAGTGCCTTTGGCTTTCCCTGTCCCAGATCCTGAAGGAGTTCCTGTGCCTGGATTTGACGGCCCCCATCCCAGGGACATCCCCTGAGGAGACCCGGCAGCTGCTGCTGGAGGGGAGCCTTAAAATGAAAGAAGGACGAGACAGCAAGGTGAGCGACAACAGGAAACAACGTTGTGGTGGGCTCTTGTCCGGCATTTTCAGGTGGCAAGGAATATATTGTGGTACATTCCTTCCTAGACTGTACCACTTCAGTCTGCCAGTGGATATTTGAGCTCTCTCATAGCAGAGAGATACTTTTTTTCCCCTTCACATTCTAGTTTTCTATGTGCAGCAATCTTGTGGATTTCCCCCCCCCCAAACATGTCACCTTCCTGCTGCAGTCTGAGTGCGCAATCCTAATCCGGAGTTAGGCCTGCACAGTTAGGCCTGCAAAGTTTGGCCGGCAGGAGGGACACTGTAAAGTATGTTTGGACCACTCTCGGAGTCAGAGAGGCCAGCAGACAGACGTGAGCCATCCTCCCTGACTCTGAGAGTGGTCCAAATGTGCTTTATGGTGGCCCTTGTGCCGGCCAAACTTTGCTGGCCTAACTGTGCTGGCCGAACTCCAGGTTAGGATTACACCCTGAGTTGGTATAGCCCTCCTGATAGCTTTCTCATCAGCCCCATGCATCAACCCCACCTCACAGCCTTGTGTCCATGGTTCTCTCCAGATGGACGTTTACTGTTTCCTGTTCACGGATCTCTTCCTCATCACCAAGCCGGTGAAGAAAGCCGAGCGCACCAAGGTGATCCGCCAGCCGATGCTCATCGACCGGGTGGTGTGCCGTGATCTGAAGGACCCTGGTGAGGAGCGCATGTGCACTTGCAGTGCTTCCCCTCCCTCCAAAAACACCTTCCTCTTTTGGTCTGTACATACTCGGCTGCGCAGGGCATCTGCTACGATCCCACAGAGATATGGGGCCCAGATTCTTTCCAAAGTTCAGTTCTCCTGGGCGGCACATAGTCCTCCAATGCGCATCTTGCCTTGCAATTGCAGCTCGTTAAAGACATGCTGAAAATGCCAGGCTTCTAATGAATGTTGAAAAGGTGGGGGACTGGGATCCCAATGGATCTCCTGAGGCAGGGAATTCCAAATGGATCTCCTGGGGCCACCATAGAAAAGCCCTCTCTTCTGCATAGGGTAAAGGTTTCCCCACGACCGAATGGTCTAGTTGTGACCGATTGTAGGAGGCGGTGCTCATCTCCGTTTCAAAGCCTGTAGAGCCAGCATTTTGTCCAAGGACAAGCTTCCATGGTCATGTGGCCGGCATGACTATACGCCATAGCGCACAGAACGCCGTTCCCTTCCCACCGAAGTGGTCCCTATTTATCTACTTGCATTTAGGTGCTTTCGAACTGCTAGGTTGGCAGTATGGCTCTTCTGCATACGCTGTGCAAATTAAGGGATTTGCAAAGTTAATTTGCATCGTGGAGGGGCGTGCGGGGACTTTGCCCATCCACTCAGCCCCCACTCAGTGACGGCTGGAAAAAATCCTATTCTGGAAGTTCTCCGAGATCTCACCCTTCAAAGGTTTGCTACTTTAAGGGCTAAAAACATGATTTAAAACAAAACCCAAGATAGGAAACTGAAGTTTGTCCGTTCTGTGTCCAGCTCCAGATCGCGCCCTGCAACCTTCTTGCCCCCAATACAAGAAGTGTATACAGGAGTCACCACAACCGATGTCTGAGTCTCATGTGCTTCCTGTCCCCCCCACCCCCACCCCGGCCAGGTTCCTTCCTGCTGATCTATCTTAATGAGTTCCGGAGCGCCGTGTGTGCCTACACCTTCCAGGCCAGTGGGCAGTCTCTGTGCCGGAGCTGGATCGAGGCCCTCTATAACGCCCAGGTGAGCCCTGCGAGAGCTGAGAATTCTCCTCCAAGGAGAGGGGTGTGTGTGTGTGTGTGTGTGTGTGTGTGTGTGTGTGTGTACACACATCACAAGCTGAGGACAGAGTTCCTTGGGTGGTTGGAGAGTTTGTAGCATGGGTATAAGTTAGTTTGCTGGATGGGGCAGGGGGAGCCGGACTGGGAAAGCCACAGGAAAGTCTTTGGGCTGGGTCCTTGGTCCAGCTGCTCAGCATTGCTGACATGGGCTGGTTATGAGGCAGGGGTCTTGCCTAGAGCTGCTACCATGGATTGGAGCAGAGCCCCCCCCCCTTCTTCCTGCTCTCTTGCATCTCTTGGGCATCCCCTGAGCCACTCTGGAATAATGTTGCTCCTTCTCCCCCAACCCTGACCCTTTGCATGCTTCCTGTGCCTCCCTCCTGCCCACCCCCCGCAGAACATGCTCCAGCGGCTGCGTCTTCAGGAGCACCAACGGAGCCAGCAGCTGCAGAGCCTGGAGGAAGAGGACGAGGAAGAGGAGGGCGAGAGCGGCACTTCGGCAGCCAGCTCGCCCACCGTTCTCCGCAGAAACACCGGCAGCTTGGACTCCCAGCAGTGGTGAGTGTGTAAGGTGGGGAAAGCTGGTTCTGATTGGGAGGAAGCCCCTGCAGCTGGCCAGCCAGATGCCTCCGGAAGCCCCCTAGTAGAGAAGGAAGGCAGTAGGCTTCCCCACAGATAGGCAGTCAAATTTCCCCTATACCTGGAGGCTCTGTTTAGTCATTGCTGAGAGCACAATCCTAACCTAGGAAAGCCAGCAAAGTTTGGCTGGTACCAGGGCCACCGAAAAGCATATTTGGACCAATCTCAGAGTCAGGGCGGATGGCACATGTCCGTGTGCTGGTCTCTGACAGCAAGCGTGGTCCAAATCTACTTTACGGTGGCCCTTATGCAGATCAAACTTTGCTGGCCTGACTGTGCCAGCCTAACCTCGGTTTAGGATTGCGCTCTCAGAGTAGTGGCAAGGCTGATTCCCCTCGGACGTGTCTCGCCTTTGCTTTAATTAAGCAGAGTTTGGCCAGCATGTCTCTTGGGGGGCTTCCAGGGAGGAAACAGCCGTGAACCAGAACCCGCTTTGCCTTGCAGCCTGTCGGACGGCTCCACCGAGACCATCTCCGTCGTGGTGGTGGACGCCAGCCAGGGCCCCCCTTCGCCCGACTTTGAGGGGGGCCCCTTCAGCTCGCAGTCGGACGAGGCCTCCATCAGCACCACAGCGTCCTCCACCACCCCCACCACGGAGCTGTGCGAGGTCCTCCCGGCCAGCGCCAGCCACTGCCTGAAGCCGGAGCCGGGCGCCTGCCGCTCAGCCTCCATCGACAGCGCCTATGGGACCCTCTCGCCCGCGTCCCTCCAGGAGTTTGTGGAGCGGCAGCAGCGGCAGCAGCAGGGGGCGGCGGAGGAGGAGGAGGACTGTGCCGTTGTGCCCTCGCAGCGGGCCAGCTCCCCAAAGCTGCGCAGGCAGACCCCTGTCCAGCTGCTGCCTGCCAAGGCCAAGGTGCTGAAGTCCAAGTCGGAGGCCAACCTCTTGCAGCTGGTGCCGGCCTCCCTGCACTTGACCCAGAGCAGAAGCCTCTCCGAACTCTGCCCGGGCATGTTCCTCTTGGGCCCCCCAAGGACTCAGGACTGCAGGGGCCAGCGGGCTGCCAGAGTGGGGGGCGCCGGCGGCTATAGCAGCAGCAGCAGCAACAGCAGCAGCACCTCGGAGCTGTCGGAGGCGGAGGAGTTGTTGTCGCAGGCGGTCCGCGTGTCTCCAGCGCTGGCCGTCGCCTCGGAAGGGCCTCAGCCCCCTTGCCACCCAGGGGAGGGGCTGTCCGCTGCCCACCGGACTCTGTCGGATCCCCAGGCCGTCCAGCACCGCAAACTGACCCTGGCTCAGCTCTACCGGATCCGCACCACACTGCTGCTCAACTCCACCCTCACTGCCTCGTGAGTGCTGCCAGGAGGATATGCGGGCGAGGAGGAGCTGGGGAGACACAGGGTTGGGGTGTTAGGATAGGGGTGGCCTGGCCGGCTGAACATCCCCATTTCTCAGGCTTCATGTTGCATCCCAAAAGCTGGCAGGTTGAGGCAGGTCACACGTCATCACGGTGACGTGCAGTGATGGTTGCCAGTTTGCAGCCTGGAGCCCTGCCTTGTGCTTGTGAATCCCAGGGCTGATTCAACACCTCCCTGTGCCTGAGGCAGGATGTCAAGAGCCCCGCCCCCTTACTCAGGGGTGGGCGGCTGTTGCCTCAGCCACTCCTCCTCGCTTTTTTTTTCAGTTTCTAGCACTACAAGCGCTAGAGACTTGGTGTTTTTTTTTTTTCAAGCTCCCAATGTGCTTAGGTTGCGTTCTTTTTTTGGGGGGGCGGGTTCTAGCATGCTCCCTAGTAGTGAGCTCAGAGCTAGGAAAGATGGCTGCCACCCTGCTTTCATCACTTCCGCCTATTTTCATCAAAATGAATGCAGGAACCTGGCAAAAAACAGGGCAGCCTCCAGATTAGGATTAGGAAAGGGAAGCATTGGAGGAGGAGAGGAGAGGGAGTGGGCTAGAGTGTCTCCGATTTGGATTAGGAAAGAGAGGGGAAAGCATTGGGGAGGAGATGAGCGTGGTGGGCTAGAATGTCCCCTCTCTGGATTAGAAAAGAAAGCTGAAGGGAGGTGGTGGAATGGACATTGTTGCTCGTTGCCTTATGGAGCACCCGTGAGCAGGAATTTTCAAAGCCAAGAACTAGTTCTGGAAGGTATGAAAAGAGTTCCCCCTGAGCAAGTACAGAGTGACTTTGGGTTAGGGCTTCCAGGGCAGAATGTAAAGACAAAGCTTGCACCCACATTGTTTTTAGAGATGGAACCAAAGGAAGGGATGTTAGGTGGCAAAATTAGCCTTTTCTCTCTCTCTCCATTTTTAGGGAAGTATGAGATCCTTGGCAACAGAGAAGAAGAGATGCTGCAGTTTCTGGCGCCAGAAGTACCACATTTCTTTAAACTATGTAGCATCACAAACCTCAGGTGTCGGAGGCCTCACCTGCCCACCCCTGGTTTTGTGGCACTGCCGGGAAGTGGGCCCCAGGACAAGAGGCACAGTGTCTGCACCTGAAGGGCATGCACATCGTGTGTGTGAGTGTGTGTGTGTGCATGTGGGGATGTGCACAGGATCCATGTGTACATGGCAAGTGGGCATCCCCAACCTTGGACACAAGTGTGCAAGAAGCAGCATGATGGCAGGGACGAGAGATGTCCGTCCCCGACGTCGGCTCTCGGAGAACACAAGGGACTCTCTCAGCAGCACTCCCTCCATGGCACTTTGCAGGGCCTTTGGATGCTTCATCCAGGCTCTGTGGGGCAGTGGTGCCCCCTGTGACCAGGACTTCCAGGGGGGGGGTCCTTCTGCAAAAATGCACTTTGGAGAGTCCTCTCATACTGTGTTGAGACGAGGGCATCTTTGGTCCACCTCCAGACAAACCTTGATTCCTCCGCCGCTCATTGGCACGCCCAAAAGTGCTCCGGCGCATGAGTGCAGGCATGCCGCGTGGGTCAGGTTCCTCCCATCTCCCACACTGCTGCCACTGTAGTGGCTGCCACAAGGTGCCTCGTGGTTCAGCCACCTTTCACCTGACCTGCGTCCAGACCAAGGAAGGGCACCTTGATGGACACCTGCTGTTCCGAACTGCAACCTGCGAGCAGCCCTTCCTCCTGTCCATCCTGCAGAGGCCTCCAAAACCACACCGGCCTGACGCTGTGGGGCATCTGTTCGGCATGGCCCCAAAGCAGGCCTCGGGGGATGGAGGGTCTGCAGGCCTGACCAGCTTGGCAGCCTTATGGGGCACAACTGATGGACTGGTTGTTTCCAGGGATGGCTCTGTGTCCTTCTTTGTCTTCACATCAGTGATGTAAAGGATGGGTAACTTTTTTGCCCCCCCCCCACCGCCAGCCAGGTCTTTTCCAGTGGAGAACGTGAAGCATCACAAGCCTTGGGAATTGGATGGTCTCATCTGCCGCTTCACTGTGCTGTGGTTGAACCGGGGAGGGGGCCGTGGGGTACAGGAAGCTGGACGAGATGGACTCTTGGCCTGATCCAGCGTGTTCATTTGAGGGAGGTCCGAGCAGCTCACCTACCCCACCATGGGAGGTGTTATTGAGGGTGATCACAGCAGCAAGAGTGGAGATGCAGGGCACCCAGCCCTGTTTTGGGTCAGCTTCGTCCCAGGCCCCCACTCGGCTCCACTCTTCCTGGGGAGGTGTGCATCACTCCCGTCACACTTTCTGGCCGTGCCATGCGCTTGGGGCGTAGGTAGGTTGGAATCCCATCCAGTTGGGCTGCTGAGGGGAGACTGCAGAGGGAACTGGAATGTTGGGAAGGAGAGGAGAAGTGAAGGTCTTGTGGATGTGCCAGAAGTAGGAGCTCCAGGATAGGAAAAAGAGGGTGATGAGGACCAAGGTTGGCTGAGGGACAAGCGGGCAGGGCTTATGGAAGGGCAGATGGGTGGAAAGGACCCACAAGGGGAAACAGAGTGCAAGGGAACACAAGGGCACAGCCAGATGCTGAGCAGTGGGGAACTGGGTGGCTGAAATGGATCAGGATGGGCATTTCCTGCCTTCATGACAAAAACAGGGATGGAGATTGAGCTAGGACAGTGAGAGGGGATAGTGCAGGGAACTGCCATCTTTTCCTTTTCCAGGCCCAGGAAATGATGCATCACAAAAGTTTCCTTCTGGCTTAGAAGTGAGGGCTGCCCCGAAACCTCCTAGTGACTGAGACTTGTGCCAAATCTCCCCACTCCCCATCTGATGGCACATCAGCTGCCTCTTCTCCTTCAGCCTGGAAAGGGAGATGGAGAGGAGAGGAGAGCAGTGGGCTAGAGCGTCTCCCAAGAGAGAATCTTCTAGCCCACTGCTCTCTTCCCTCTTCAGTTCCATCCCCTCTTACCCTTTAAATCCAGGGTTCTGGGAGGCCGAGCACCTCGGTCGCCCTTGTGGGTGTCGTTGCTCTTCCTTCTCTTTTGCCCTTGTGGCAAATGGAGGATCCCCACTCGTTTTCACCTCCCCGCAGCCCCCTGACAGTCAGTCAGAAGTTCTCGGAGGATACCTGGGCCTGTGGCTCATCTCTCCAGGGGCCTGTTCTCGATTTCCTCCAAGCCAGCGGAGAGACTCCATCTCTGCTTGTGTGGACCCAGTTGACCTCAGGCTGCGCAGTGGTGAATGGGGGCTCAAGGAAAAAGAGGGAGGGAGAGATTTTCTAGGCTCCTCCCCGTAGGAAACAAATCCATGTTCCTGTGCAAAAGTTAGCAGGCTGATGTATCTTTTTCTGTGTGTGTTTACACGACATGGCGTATTTATTAAGCTTAACTCCGGCCGTTGGGTCCAGCTCCCCACCCCTTTCCTGACGAGGCATTCATAGGCCCAGGTCGTTTTTTACCACTTTGCGTATTGATGTGTTCCCCTCACCCCCAGGTACCAACCCACCACATTCCCTGCTGGTACTGGGGGATTGTCGGTTTCTGCAGTTCCCATAATGCTCATTTTCTTACTCTGTGATGTTGGCATAATGGATAAACGATTAAATATAGACCGGATCTGCCAGGCGTGATTTCCTGTGTTCTTCTGAAGGGGGCCAGAATTGTGGTGATGGAAAGAGGAACCGGCATTGTTTTCTGCTTCCACAAGGGTCAGTTTCTACACCCAAGTTTGTGGAGCGCACTGCTTCACAATGACGGTGATGGCCACAGGCTTAGATGACCTTTTTATTGGAAATTTCCTATTGGTGATGGGGGAAAGCAGAGTAGGGTAACCAGTGGATTCCCCCTTAGGACATCACCTCATAGGAACCTCCCTCACCCAGGCTCACTGCTATTAACAAAAGATACATGAGGCAGAGGCTTGGTAAAGATGCAAAAAGAAAGGTTTACTCACAGTTCCATCCAGTGCATACCTACAGCGTCTGATTAGGATCAGAGGTACAATTAACACTTAGAAGGCAATGCCCTACAGCTGCATCGCTGTGCATGCAGGTGTGCTTAATAATAATAATGCAAATATTTATATACCGCCTTTCTTTGGCCATTAGATTGCTCCTCTGGCTTTAATTCAAGGCGGTTTACATAGGCGGGCTTTATCTCTAAACCCGCAAGGGTTTTTTACAAATTACAAAGAAGTTCTATCTTTCAAGAACTACAACATACAGATGGAACTTTCATGGTCTAGTCTTTCTTTCTGGCCACATGCTTGCCTTCCTGCTGGCTGATAAATGGCTTCTCTGCTCCCACCAAAGAAACAGCTGGCCCAGCACAACTCCTCTCTCACAGGCAGCTGGAGACAGCTCTTATCAGCCGCACTTCTCAAGGTCTGCCCCTCACGGAGACTTCCGGTGTTGTCGAACTGGCGACCTTGTCAGATCTTATCCTTGGGCAAACAGAGGCTTTAACCCTCTCGGTTAAACGTCCTGCCCTTTGACTAAATGTCCTGCCCTTAAGATGGTGGGGGCATCAGAGCCCTTGGTATGCACATCTTATCAATTTGGTGGTCAGAGGAGAAGGGAAGGAAATAGGTTCAAGGCCACACCCCTGCAGGAATCACAGAGAGGACAGGTAAGAAGGGTCTGGGTCATAGGACATCGCATTGTGCCCCCTTTGGATATTAGACTGCCCCCTCTAGACCGCAGACGGAGTTGTGCCAACTCCAACACTTTTAAGGGAGAACTAGACGTATCAGGAGGAGGGGAGGTTTTGCTGTGGCTGTTATCACATTGGCTAATTGGAGACTCGATGTTCAGGTGCAGTCTGCCTCTGAATAATTGGTGCTGGGCACAAAACACAAGGGAGGACTGATCTGCTTGAGACATCTGTTTGGATACAGGCTGTTGTAGATGGGCCCTTGGTCTGATTCAGCAGGGCTTTGCATTCCTGGGACTTGACTTGGTGGTTTGACAGTGGAACAGGTTGCCCAGGTAGATTCTCCCGCACTGGAGACCTTCAAGCAGAGGCTTGACAGGCAGCTGCTGGAGATGCTCTAGGACAGTGACGGCGAACCTTTTCGGCTCTGCGTGTCAGAACTTAGGCAAATGCTCAACTTGACTCTGCTGGCAAGTCAATCCCCTTCCCAAACCAAAGAGAAACAATTCCATGTATTCATTTATTTAAACAAAAAAATACAGTCCAATCAAGTGTGATGCTATGTATTATATAAAGAAACATCAAATAATTACAAAAATGAAAAATGAGTACAACGAACTCAGTTTTTTGTCAGGCACTGGTGAATGCTGGTGTGTCACCTAGAACGTGGTGTGTCACCTTTGACATGCGAGTCACAGGTTCGCCATCACTGCTCTAGGAGGATTTCCTGCTACAGGCAGGGGGTTGGACTAGATGACCTTGTGGGTCCCTTCTAACTCTATGATTCTATGGCAGTGTGTGAGAGGAGGCCCAGGAGACGCTGCTGATGAGGACAGGGCTCTGGACCCTGTGTAAAAAAACAAACCTCAGCAAAGTGGTCCCCAAACATTTTGGCATTGGGATCCACCTTTAAAAAAAAAAGTTACATTTTACCAGCCAAATAAGCCTCTGTAGCTGCAATGCTGATTGGGCAGCAGTGCTCCCTTCAAGCGGCAGGTTGTTTAACCCTTGATGCACAGAGCCTAACCTGCCTTGTCAGTTTCACAACCCACCAAAAATAGAGTTGCAACCTACTGGTGGGTCCTGGAACAGCTGTTTCAGCAGGTTTGGCTTCCTCCTGTCACCTGCCCCATGTGGCTTTTTTTCCTTGAAGTTTAAAACCACAAGAAAAATCTTCTGTACGACGCTGCGTCATGCAGTTTTGAAAAGCACAGGAGGTGGTGGTGGTGGGGAGTGGCCACTCCACTTGTGAGAGGCAGAATAGCCAAATTAGGAGGGGGGCTGCCAGACCCAGATTGAGTGGCACAACTGGGAGGAGCTTCTGCCAGGACACTCCCCTTTCCCTGCAGCAATGCCTTGGCCAACTGTGGTTGCACTGACTGCAGTTTGATTTGATTCTCCTTGATCTGGGATTCCAATGGGATGCAGACCATTCCCCCTGCTGACTATTCCCTCTTCGATGTGACTTTCGAAAGGTGCAGGAGGCCCTACGGTCATAGGCCAGCCATGCTTTCACCCAACTGATATTTCACCCCTCAATACCTGATTTTTCTGGAAGTGACAACTCTCCAGACCAAATTCTTTACCCACGTACACGTGGTTCCTTCGAAGCGTCACTGCAGAATGACCTCGCCTTTGAATAGGGTTACCAGATCCAAACAGGGCCAGAGTGCCTATGCCTTTAACCACGGTATAGAAGAGGGGAATTTGGGCAGGTGCAGCTCATCATGGAAGGGTTTCAAAAGCTACACCTGCCCAGATTCCCCCCTTCTGTACAGTGGTTAAAGGTAGAGGCGCTCTGTTCCAGTTTGGATCTGGTAACCCTACCTATGAAGCTGTCCAGGGTGTTTGTTTGCACTGCCCCTTGGTTTCACTTCCCAATTGACGTGGTGTGGGTGGTTTGCGTCCAAAGATCTTTCTAAGAAATTTATCGTCTGCTAAGTGCAGAAGAAACTCAGCCTGAAAAGAAGAAGAAAAAAGGGGGGGGGGTCCTGCCTCATTTCTTTTCTGCTGTGCACTGAGAGCAACAAAATGACGCACTGATGAGGCATCTGGGTAGCACCCCAGCTTTCTGAGGACGTGCAGGGGAGCTGACTGGCACCCTGCAGCCACAATGGTCCCAGTTGCCTGCTCCCCCCACCCATCAGTCAGCCCTGGAGTTTCCTCCAGTATTTGCATGCTTACTGAGAATAGTTGCACTCAGACACATTTCCTCCCACCTTCGCTCCGCTGTAAAAGCCTCTGTGGTGTGGCTTTGCCTTCACTTCTCACTCGTCAGCTGGGTGATACAGATTGGGAAGAAAATGTGCTGTGCACCGTGGCTTCCCTGGGGTTGGCTTCTGTGTGGCTGGCTGTTCCATGACGTGCTGGCCTTCATCTCTGGATGGCTCTCCTGATAATGCTTCCTCTGGGTCACACACAAAGTCACACACCCTCCATCTGGGGCATCTACAATGAGGTTCTTGGCGTTGGCTCCTGCACTGGTAAGTACCGGTATGAAATGTTCACACAAGGCACATAGGTGAGAAGGTGGCTGGTAGGAAGCCACGCCACAGATTGTGGGTACCTTAAGGAAGGTGGTGAGACCCGAAACGGTTCTGTGTCACCTTTGTGGACTTTGGGTTGCCAACTGACCAGGGAAAAGGCTACACTGGCCTGCTCCTCTCCCATTAACAGTCGTCATCCCTGCAGAAATCGGCAAGCAGAACTTTTCGATGAGTTGGATCACCTGCTCATGTCTGCAGATCAAGTGGCAGTTTGACAGCGCAGGAGCAGGGGCTGGTAAAATAGTTGGTGATCCTACTGGTGTGTGTGTGTGTGTGTGTGTGAGTGAGAGAGAGAGAGAGAGAGAGAGAGAGAGAGAGAGATCTTCAGGTACAATTTAAAGCTGTTTTGTGGGTCCTTGCTGGAACTTACTGGATTTACGGGGTTCTGTTGTCTAGAGCTTTTACAGTGTGTTCCTCCTTGCATCCTGCTTCTGGGGCCAACAGGTTCTTAATTCTGGTGGGTGGGAGACCAGGTTGGCTTGCCATTTTGTTTTGCTGGAAAGGATCCTCTGCTTTTACATTTAGCAGGTTAGCCAAGGCAGGAACATGGGAAGTTGCCTCTGTAAAAAGAACAGGAGCTCAGGGGGAAGGGGGAACACTGGTACGTGGCCCCTAGGAAGTGTTGTCAGGGCTCTTAGGGTTGAATGAATTGTGTGTTCTGCGGCTTCCAAATCAGAAGGGAAAAAATGTGTGTGGCCTTCCTTTCACACTTGCCCTGGGAAGGCAATGAACACAATGGGACTTATTTCTGAGCAAGCAGGCAACAGCGGTAAAAGGCTTCAACTATTCAGTGTTTGGGGAGGGATGATAAAGAGGGGGATTGTTTTTGTTTCTGGTGCATAGGTGTGAAGAAGGGAGAGGAGAAGGGCCTGATTTGAGGGCTGCCTCTTGGCCTATGAGAAAGGTTGAAAACCACTGTATGAATTTCAGTTTGGGTCTTTGACACTGAAATGTTAATTGGGACTGGAAGACAGCCACCAGCAGAGACCCAAATGTGACACTCACCTGTTGGGGTGTATGTTTCAGTGGACTAATAGACTGAATGAATGAGTCAATGTCATGGGAGGACAAGGGGGCAGACCCTGTCAAACACTGCCTGCTGAGGCTAAATGCTGTTGCTGATCAGAGCATTGTGGGTAATTGGGCACAGGTGTAGGATGGAGGGCCTAACAAGTGGTGCACGTTTTCCAGATGGGATCTCAACCAGTGGTGGGATTCAAATAAATTAACAACCGGTTCTATGTCCTTCAGGGTGGCCGCTGCCTTTCTTCCCTCTCCCAACCTAAAATTAGCAACCAGTTCTGCAGAACTGGTGAGAAGTGGCTGAATCTCACCACTGATCTCAACTCCGACAGTGGTTGTTGCTGCCACTGCCTGTGATGCTCAGGCAAAGGGAAGCTGCCTTGGGGTAATCTGTCTCCACCAATTTAATGGAGAGCCCCCAGATCCCTGGGAGGGGCCTTAAAGTGGAGCCTGGGGCTCAGGGGGGACTGGGCAACTGACTCCCTCCTGTGTGAACCCAGGCCAGGAAAGTGAGAACTGAGAATCTCATTTCTGAGAAAATCAGCCCAGCAGCACGGGGAAGGGTGAAGGGCTGAAGGAATAATCCAGGCAAAGAATGGGGTGCTAGAAGATTGGCAGGAGGCAAAAAGAGGGCTCAAGCTTTTGACAGCTATTGGCATGGAGGGGGATAGGCAGGCGGAAAAGAATTAAATTGTTAATGCAGCTTTTCTGGTATGTGCTGGAGCTAATCCAGGATCTTGGCCCTCGCACTCACACCTAGTCAGGCTGACAAAGCATCAGGTGCTCCACTGGATGGACCAGAAAAAGGCAAGCTAAGGGGTGCTTGACCCGACTTTTTAATCTCCAGTGGGCATCAGCCAGACTTTCCCTGGGAGACAGAGTATCCTGTGAGTGGAAGAGATTGAGAGGGGGGAAAGTTTCCAGTGCTGGGACTCAGGTGGGCTTCACAGTCCACTTCTTGGCTCACTTATCAGCTGGGGAAGAAGATGAAAGCCGACAACAAGCAGTCACAGGGCTGACCTGGCTGCTGATGCAGAATCCCCTTTAAGCCCCTGAGCCTGCACCAGGGGCAAGAGGAAGCTCCCAAGTGATGGAACAATAGGCCCAAAGAGGGTGGGTAAATATGTTGGGATGTGGTGGCACAGCGGGTTAAACCGCTGCTGCTGGGCTTTCCAACCGGAAGGTTGGGAGTTCAAGACTGCAACGGAGTGAGCTCCCGTTGCTTGTCCCAGCTCCTGCCAACCTAGCAGTTCGAAAGCACCTAAAAATGCAAGTAGATAAATAGGGACCACTTCGGTGGGAAGGGAACGGCGTTCCATGTGCTACAGCGTAGAGTCATGCCGGCCACATGACCACGGAAGCTTGTTCTTGGACAAACGCCAGCTCTGCAGGCTTAGAAACGGAGATGAGCACCGCTCCCTACAGTCGGTCATGACTAGACCATTCGGTCGTGGGAAAACCTTTACCTTTTTATATATGTTGGGAGGTGGTGGTGCTGTGGGTTAAACCGCTATTGCTGAGTTTGCTGACCGGAAGGTTGACAGTTCAAGACCGCGGGACAGAGTGAGCCCCCGTCACTTGTCCCAGCTCCTGCCAACCTAGCAGTTTGAAAGCATGTAAAAATGCGAGTAGATAAATAGGTACCACGTTCCACTCGGTGGGAAGGTAACGGCGTTCCGTGCGCTACGGCATATAGTCATGCCGGCCACATGACCACAGAAACTTGTTCTCAGGACAAACACCGGCTCTTCGGCTTAGAAACGGAGATGAGCACCGCTCTCTACAGTTGGTCACAATTAGACTATTTGGTTGTGGGGAAACCTTTACCTATATATGTTAGCGCATGGGTGGGTGTGGCGGGAGGGTAATCGCCTTTTATAGCAAGGCTGGCATTTTAGTATGTTGCATGCAGGGACACACATAGCACTTTCCTCTCCAACAGAGGCTGTCCAAGGGCAGAGGGGCTGTTCTTCAGTGCCCCCAAATCAGCGATGTCATTCAGGGGGAACGGACCAGAACAGGCATTCTGGATCCTAACGGGCTCCGTGGCTGGTTCCGGGTTCCCGACAAGTGCCAATCAAAAGTGAGTTCCTAAATCATTTGAATGACACCACTGCCCCAAATATTGTCACCTAGGAATGAATGGCAGTCAATCAGTTGTATAAGGAATTGAGCAGGGGTGTGTGGTTTTAGGGACACAAGATCATGGCACGTTCTAGCCACTGAGTCTCCTCTTCTGATCGAAACACCCCTGCCCTGAATTCTGTCTGTCGATCACATGCAAGCATGACCGAATCTCAGCACCCAGCTTTGTGCATGTATGCATCCGAAATCAAACACGAGCAGCTGGCGAGTGCCAAAATTGGCACTCAGAGATCTGTTGTGATAAGTGAGTGACACACCAACACTTCTCAGCAGGGAAGGTGTGTGTGTGTGGGGGGGCGGAGCAGAGAAGATTCATTTTGGCTCTGATGGCACCAGCTATGAGACAAACTCCTTCCCACTCTGCCCTGGCCGTGTGGAGGAGGAACTTACAAGAAAAAGGTCAGCGAAGCTGGAGGCCTGGCAAAGGCTTCTCTTTGGGGCTTTCCAGGGTCACCCTTTGACTATTAAGAGAGTGGAGATCTGGAGGCAGGCAGGAGAGGAAACGCCCACAAGAAGTCTATTGAGCATGGGGGAAGGCACAGATCCCAATCAGCAGGACCTCTCGGAGCATTATCAGATTGATTGCTGTCTCCGGAGAGGGGCAGGCCCTCCTGGGCTTGTGCACTACAGCTGCTGGTGGCTGCGCAGTGGGGTGGGATCCTCAGCAAAGCTGGTAAGGAAGGCTCGGCATAGAGGGGCACAACCAACTTTTGGAAAGGAGCCACATCCTTCCTGTTGCGTTTCGCGTGCGGTTCAGTCGGCACAATAGCGAGAAGGGGCCGTCCGTTGGGGGGGGAAGCCCCTGTTTTGCATGCCAAATGTCGCTGGGGTTTCTATATCAGTGAGATGATCTCTCGACTGCTTTTCAACAACAGCAGCCGCTGAAAAGGTCTCAGAACTGTTGGCGCAGCAAAAGGAACGTGAAGACGGATCTCGGATGAAAAAGGGCTAAAAAAGACTCTGATGTGACACCAGCAAACAATAGCTGGGAATGTCGCTCTATGGGGTCAGCAGGGATGGCAGTTCTCTCCCGGCAAGATATAAACCAACCATCACTCAACTCCTGGGAGCTTCTCCAGGCAGGGCTGAGAAGTTGGGTTTCCAGATACAAACGGGGACAGAGTGCCTTTGCCGTTAACTATTGTATAGAAGAGGGAATTTGGGCAGATGCAGTTCATCATGGAAGGGTTTCAAAAGCTGCACCTGCCAAAATGCCTTCTTCTATACCAGTGTTATTCAAACTGTGGGCAGGGACCCACTTGGTGGGTCGCAACCTGATGTCAGGTGGGTCGCGGGAAGCTGGGAGAAGCCATCTTGGAAACAGCAGACTGTACACTTGTTATATTCCTTTTGTGGATGTTAACGGTTTGAATTTTCAAGTGAGGGTTTTTAAAATTTTTGTTTTTAGTTTACAGTTTTTACATAATATTTTGTCCTAATAATCTTGCTTTCGGTCAGGGATATTTCATGGTTGTATAATTGCTTCATTTCCCCGTTTTAGCCAGTGAATTCAGTTAGAAAAGCTCCAGGCCCACCTTCTGAAGTCCT
Organism: Lerista edwardsae; assembly: GCA_029204185.1. Lineage (NCBI taxonomy): Eukaryota > Metazoa > Chordata > Lepidosauria > Squamata > Scincidae > Lerista > Lerista edwardsae. The sequence goes on from JAJKFI010000011.1 coordinate 21,199,534, forward strand.
ATAACATTTCATGTAACTTACTACTATTTAATCTTAATGCTTGTCTAGTGCAGTGGTTCTCAAACCTTTCAGCACCTGGACCCAACGTAAGTGATGTCACGGGCGGAAGTGCCATGATTGTGACGCCAGAGTCTGCTGCTTTTCTGAGAATGCAGCAATAAGTTGGGTTATTTCTCAGTATTTTCCAATAGCAAAGTGAATCAGAAAGGGGAAAAAAAGCCCATTTATAACCTTGACACAAGGAAAACAATGACACAGCCCACCCCCGTTCCAGTGTCTCATAAGAACATAAGAACATAAGAAGAGCCTTGCTGGATCAGGCCAAAGGCCCATCTAGTCCAGCTTCCTGTATCTCACAGCAGCCCCACCAGGTGCCCCAGGGAGGCACAAGACAACAAGATGCTTGGATCCTGTTGCCACTCCCTTGCACCTGGCATTCTGAAGTTGGCTACTACTAATGTAAAAAGGATGAACAATCCATCATTGCCTATAGCCCACGATGGACTTTTCTTCCAGAAATCTGTCCAATCCCCTCTTAAAGGCATCTAGACCAGATGCCATCACCACCTCCTGTGGCAAAGAGTTCCACAGATTAACTACCCGCTGGGTAAAAAAGTACTTCCTTTTATCTGTTTTAACTCTCCCAACCCTCAGTTTTAGCGGATGCCCCCTGGTTCTTGTGTTTTGAGAGAGGGAAAAGAACATCTTTCCATATTTTCAATATGGCTACTCTAGGTGTTTCGCGACCCACCTGTAATTGGCTCGCGACCCATTGGTGGGTCCCGATGCACAGTTTGGGAACCACTGGTCTAGTGCTTTTTGAGCATTTAAATTGTTCTTCACATATTCTCTTGACAGTGTCCTTACAACAATGCTGTAAGGGGAATACGATTCTCCCCATTTTGCAGATGGGGAAGACTGAGACTGAGACAGGGTGACTTGCCTTGCACCTCTGAATTAGTTGACAGTCCTGATGCTCTGCTTGGTCTTGTAGTTGCTATGTTTCAAGCAACATATTGCTTGAAACGTATTAAGAAACCTATATTGATGTCCTGCAAGGACTCTGTGTTCTATTCAGCTCTCCTCCCCATAATGTTGCCAGCTACAGCTTCTGTGATGATTGTATATTGGCTACTATTCTGGGACTGTGGGCGAACTGGGGGCAGCTCTATCATCAAGGCATAGCAATGCTCTTTCCCCCCAGTCTCATGTGGGAAGGGGTTGAGCGAGGAAAGGGAAGCCACCCCAGGAAGGCAAAGAGATGGCACTGCTTGATGTGCTTGCATCTCTCAAAGGAAGTGGTTTGGGGAGGTTGGGGATGTGGGCTCTGGGACCTCGAGGGTGGTGTGGGAGAGGCAAGCCCAGGGCCTAAAAGAGAAGTGCTGAGGAGGGGGCTGAAGCCCACCAGTATGAAATGGCCAGAATTAAGGCCTTCCTTGCAGACATCAGTTTGCCACTTACAGAAACAGGAGGGCCAAGCTCAAGAAAGGTTCAACATGGGCTTCCCAAAGTTTTACTTCCCCAGTACCAACTTCTGGAAGGTCGTCCTTTGTGAATCCCACTGCTGACACCAGAGATCCCTGCTCTCTCCTGATGCATCCCCCTTTCCCAAACAGTGCCTTTTTTTGACAGGCCAGGCAGGCCACGCTGAGCCTATTGTTGAGCCACTGTTTCAGTCCTTTCCACTTTCAGGGAGAGTAGGGTGGAAGAGGAATTGTGGAGGAGAGCGGAGGGGTGGACCGCGGTAGTCTTCTGCATTTTCCATGGCTGCATCCTTGAATTCTAAGCGTACTTTGGGCCACCTCCACACGCAGTCCCACTAAGTCCCGATGACATCCCTCCAGTGCCAGGAAGTTGACTGAAAATGGCAGGAAGGGGTTATTTCAGGCTCTGACAAGCAGGAGCGGAACTGCAAGAGGTCAGCTGCTCAAAAGGATTGCCTGCTGCCCGTGAATTGTGGCACGAGTTCAGCTGCTGAAAGCGATCGCCTGCCACACAGAAGGGCAGCCTGTGGTGGTCTGGTGGCAGCGGCATATAAAGGGTGCTGTGAGGAGATGTGGGTGCAGTGGGCACTGGTTGTGTCCGGGGCATAGTGGGAGGGGAAAAGCAAAGCGCTTTTTGGTGCACCCGCCCCTCCTCACGTCACCGTCAGGCTGCAGAGCAGGTGCTCCCCTGAGTTAGGGAGTGAGGGGAATGTGCTGGCTGTCTGGGCACCTTCAGGGCCAGCTGGAGCAAAATTGCCCTGGCCATACCTGGAGGAGCCCGAACGTTCCCTTCACTTCCTGAGTTGGGGAGCGAGGGGAATGCACCATGTAGGGTGGCAGCCACTGCAGGAGCCCTCATGCTCCCCTCATTTTGTGACATAATGACATCACCAGTGATGTCATGCAGGGGGAACGCGGGGGAACTCAGTTCCACTAGTTAAAATTAGGGCTGACTCCGCCCACTTCACTCTCCCCCCTCCCCCCTCCCAATTCCTCTGCAAAGAGCTTTTCTTCTTGGTTGGCCGGCACTCAGAGGGTTAAAGGGAGCGACTCTGGATTCCTAGGGGGCGAAGGCAGTGATGTCATTCAGGGGGAATGGACCAGAACGGGCGTTCCGGATCCTAACGGGCTCCGTGGCTGGTTCCGGGTTCCCGACAAGTGCCAATCAAAAGTGAGTTCCTGTTCCTAAATCATTTGAATGACACCACTGGACATTACCATGTGTGATGTCATGACGTCATGCAGTGTGCCTGGTGCACGGAAAAGCCCTGGTACGCTACTGTCTGTTGGTCACGGGGTGCACCGTCCTGTGTGGCGCTCCTTTTGCAACTAGTAGCAGGATGTTGAGTGGTAACGTCCACGTTACCATTGTGTGACGCTGCATGAGGCCTGAGCTGCTGGCACAGGGAGGGTACAAGTGGGAGCAGTAGCTGGCAGCTAGTGACATTTCCCCTGCAAAACCCAGATAGGATGTGTGAAAAATTACCAGAAACTTTGAAGAGAAACAATGTGGAAAAATGATTCCTATCAACTGTTGTAGTTTCAGCGTTGGCCACACTGTATCTCCAACATCTCAGAGATGGAAACGGGGGCTGCACGTGTCACGGCTCCACCTTGAGGCCCGGCCTACCCACAAGGCCAGCTGAGGTGGCTGCCTCAGGCAGAAGACTGGCGAGTGTGTGTGTCCTTGCTGCCATCACTCCTCTTCCTCCCACTCACTGGAGTAGCAAAGGAAGTGGGGGGCCAGAGTTGCAGCAAAAGCGGAGGAAAGAGTGACAGGCTAGTGCATGGCCGACTCCCACACCTCCCCTCTCGTCCATGTGCTCGGAATAATGTGACCGAATGGCTGGTTGGAGCATCTTCTGCCCTCTTGCCCGCCTCTCTCCTCTCCTCCACACTTCCTCTTCTGCTCTGTTCCCTGAAACATTTGGTAGGAGATGTGGTAGCCAGGAGCTTCCAGGCCAGCAAGCAAGATGGTGGTGCGCTGTTTAGCTAGCAAGGGGACTGACAGGTGCCCTTCCCCATGGCTTCTCCCCTAAAGGTTTGCATGCCTCCCTCTTGGATTCCACAGAATGTGGCAGAATTAGGAGCAGGCTATGGCTGCTCAGGGAAGTTGCGGGGTGAAGGTGCTTTTGGGGTTGCAGGGTGGCTGGGGGAGCAGCCTGCCAGCAGCCGGGTCTGGACGCCTGCTTCAAGGGGCTGGTCTGCCCTGAAGGAAAGCTGACTTATATGCAGCAGCGCCACCTGGTGGGCTAAGGGTTCATTTACACAAAACATCAGTCACCCACGGAATTCACTGTCACAAGGTGTGCCGGCTTCTAGCTTGGGCCTGATTGACACTTGGCAGCATGAGGTGATGAAGTCTTGAAGTCACAGCATGGATCGTCCTGTGTCAGACTCTGAAGGTGTTCAATGTTTTTGAATGGTCCCCATCTCTCTCTCTCTCTCTCTCTCTCTCTCTCTCTCTCTCTGTGTGTGTGTGTGTGTGTGTGTGTGTGTGAGAGAGAGAGAGAGAGAGAGAGAGAGAGAGAGAGAGAGAGAGAGAG
>JAJKFI010000011.1:21203573-21240620 GCA_029204185.1 Lerista edwardsae
AGAGAGAGAGAGAGAGAGAGAGAGAGAGAGAGAGAGAGAGAGAGAGAACGAGAACTAGCACAGCAAGGGAAAGGGTTTATTGTAGTCCTCTCCCTGCTGTGTGAAGTGTTACATATGGGTGGGATTCTTCACTGTTACATAATTCCCCAGCTATGCTTTAATGTGGTACAGTCTGTTCTAGCAGCTCGGGACTCTGCCGCCTTACCCTGCTGCATGGGTATTGTCCAAGTTTCAGGGGGCATTAGAAAAGGAAGGCCACTTCTTTGGTATATCAAAATCTATCATAGACTGGAGTGGCTCTTCCATAGTCAGAGGCAGTCTACCTGTGAATGCTAGGTGCTGGGCACAAATGCAGGGGAAGGCCATTTCCACCCAGCCCCACATTTAGGCTTCTAGCTGGCATCTGATTAGACACTGTGAACAACAGGATATGGAATCAGATGGGCGTGATCCAGCAGGGCAGCTCGTAAGTTGGTGAAGGGGTGGGCACGGGGCCATTGGACAATCCTACAGATTGTACAGTCATAAGTAGTGAGAGGCCTCTTCTTCGAGGAAGAACCTGCAAAGGGGTGAAAAGAACCGTGAAGGCAGGACTGGCCGAAGATCATCCTGTGCCTCAGGGAGCATGACAAATCCCCCCCCAAAAAATCCTGGCAATGTAGAAGTCTTTGATCCTCCAGCTTCTTGGTTTGAAAAAGGACAAGAAGGATGGTATGGGACAGGAAGTGTGGGAGAGAAGAGGGTGGCTGGCTAGAGTGTCTCCTGAAGACAATCTAGCCCATTGCTCTTCTCTCCCCACACTTCTTCTGTGCTGTTGTCCACTGCCTTCTCTAATCTTGGGCAGAAGAGGAAGGTCTGTGGAGAGGTGAATGATGCACTGCTGGGTAGGGGGGCACATTTGTCATGCAACTGCAGGTGCTGGGAATCTTGCGTTCGCCACGTTGGTCGCCACATTGCTGAATCTCACTGTAGTGGGGTGTTTGGCCCCCAGGGCCAGGGCACTGTCAGGGCACCTGTGTGTGTTGCTCTCTCCGTTTGCGTCCTTAAGGCCTGTGCCCCAAATGACTAGCATGAGGCATCCCCGAGCCTCTCCTAACCAGCGATTCACTGCATTGTGGCAGCCACGTGGCCAGCAAGCTCTGCCCACCCCCTTCTGTCCACTGTGCAGGTCTCCCTGATGCTTCTCTTGATCTCCGCTGGCAGCTCCCAAATTTCAGCTGATGGGAGCAGCAACGGGTTCAGGTGGGTCCTCCAAGAACTGAAGAGGCAAAGAGGCCGACCAGGGGCCGACCGTGAGAAACTGCAAGTCATCCGGCAGAAGAGGGCAGCGCGGTCACTGAACCCGCAAGGTAAGGCAGCCAATCGCCTCCTTGCACGATTGATTCTCCCGCGTGCCATGACTCTGGGCGGCCTGGGGCCGGGCGTTGATGGCCAAATATGACTGGCTGCTTTTGCATTGCAGGATGGGCTGCATCACCGCCAGGAGATCCAGGGTGCTCGTGCGAACCCGGAAAGTACTTTAGTAGCAGCCACCAACGATGCGTCTGGTGCACCGAATGCGAGAGTGAGAACCTGGGCAACTGGGTCAACTTGGGGGCCAGCTGGGCTGGAGCCAGCGGAAGCAGGGGACCGGAAGTTCAGACTGGCTTGGCACTTCTGGGGGGCACCCAAGATTTAGCCCAGGATCTGGCAGCCCACATGCCAGTTCCCCCTTTCCTTTTCTTTCACTGCCCCTCTCACCTCCTGCACTCCCTGGAGCACAGCCCAGCCCTAGCCGGACAGTCACTGACCTCAAGGATTGGCCCGGTCTCTCTAGGAATCAGAATGCGTCTCTGGGTGATCTGACAGTAGTCCTGGAGCTTTGAGCAGGGATCCCTCCAGGAATGTCCAACGGGAAACACATCACCAGGAAATGCTTCAGGCACAGTGACAGTCTGGCTAGCTCAGGCAGCTGCCTCTCCCTTGCCAAACGCCTCCCTCTTTACCAGGCAGCAGAGACATCCTCTGCTTTCTTCTCCTCCCCACTTCCTGTGCCCCTCTTCCTTTTCAAAGGGGCCTGGCAGCAAAGGTGGAGGTGGAATACAAGATGGAGGAGACAGTGGTGCCCCCCCCAGATCTGCCTGGACTGTTTCAGGCCACCTCCCAGGTAGGGCCGCCCCGGTCCCACCTCTGGAGAAGCCCAAAGACTAATCCAGCTTGGCTTCAGATGCACAGGTGGAGGTGAAGAACTGCACGGCCTGCACAGACACGGAGTGCGGTTGCAAGGCGGGCCACTACAAAAACTGCAACGACCGCAAGAATCCTTGCGAAGATTTCAGCTGCAGCGATTGCACGAGCTGTGTGGCCGAAAACAGGATGACGGTGAAGAACTGTGAGTAGTCCCTGCTGCTGCTCCCAGCCGTTTGGTCAGGAATCCCCAAATTGGGAATGGAGAGTTTAGGGACTCTTTCCCATGTCAGCAGAGCCCCAGGGGCGCCATCTATTGGACCCATCTAGTCCATTATCCCGTTGCCCACAATGGCCTGTCACAGGGGTCACCAAACCCTGGCCCAGGGGCCAGATGCGGCCTCCGGAGAGCCTCTATCCGGCCTGCGGCAAGCCTCTGCTCCCCTATGAGCCTCTGGCCCTCCTGACCTTGCTGGCACAAGCTGCACACTACAAGCTGTGCTCTGGTTGCGTGCAGAGGGTTTTTTGAAGTCCAGGGAGGCCGCGCACAGCCTCCGGGTCTTCGGAATGCCCCCAGAAAGCCCCAGGTCATTTCCTGGTTTTCCCAAAGACCCAGATGTTTTTAGACCCTGCCTTAGATGGCTTCCCGAGGGTCTGGGAGGCCTCTCCAGTCCTCAGAACATGCTCTGAGTGTTTCCGGTGATCTGCTGGTTCTGAGACATTTACTCCACCCCATTTAAGGAAGCTGCTTGTGGGGTGGGGGAATGGGAGTCCATGGAAGTGTGCGATATATTTCTGTGGTGTGTGTTGGAGCTGGGAGGAATCCTGGAACTTTGAGCCCATTCATTCATTCATTCATTCATTCATTCATTCATTCATTCATTCATTCATCCAAGTTCTGTCTCCAGTGTATTTATTGACATTTTAAATTTGTTTATTTTTCCTGCCCTTGACACTGTGTCAGATATTTGATGTGGCCCTCTAACAAAAATGTTTGGAGACCGCTGGCCCACCAGATGGGGGGGGGGGGCTCGGGCAGGGAATGAAGGCAGCCTCCTTGCCCTCCACTGCCCCTGTGACCGAGGCCGGCCCACTCGTGAGGTTGGGTGGTGTGTCCTCTTGGGAAGCGAAGTGCCTGCAGCCTCTAGCAGCCCACTGTCCCCCTGCCTCCGGTGTCTGCACCCTGCCACTGCCCTAATCATCTTGCTTTGCTGTTCTTGGAATGTGAGAGTGGTCAGGCCACTAGGGGGCTCCCTTCTTCACTGCCTCCTCCTCCTCCTCCAGCTGGGGCTGCTGTTTCATTCTCCCAGGAGGATGATTGGGAAATAGACCGTGGAAGCACCTCCTCCCCTTCCCCAAGTCTGCCTGTCATTCCTGTTGCCTGCCCCTTTGCCAAGCCTGTTTTGGTGATGGCACAGGAGACAAGAGGCAGCAATGGTGTGCGTGCATGCGTGCGTGCGTGCGTGCATGGGGCACTGTCTTGGGTTGAGTCGGGCCTGCCTGCATCTGGCATTCAGACAGGTAGACTGCCTCTGCACCTGGAGGGAGCATCATGCCACCATGGCTAGCGGCCAGTGCTGGATTTGTCTTCTGTGAATTTCTCTAATGCCCCCTTTACAGTCAGTGCTCTTTATATGCCAACTCACTATCTGCAAATTTGCTTATTGGCAAGAGGCAGAATTGCTGCTTGCCTCGTTATCTGCACCTCGCTATCCACTATGCAGAGACCTTCCAAAGGCCTGCAGGGACCGTCAGAATGGCACCTGTGACCAGCACTGACCCCTTTAATCTGTCTGGCAGAAGCATCTGCTGACCATGTTAAAGGGGTCCATGCTGGATGCAGGTGCCATTCTGAAGATCCCTGTAGTCTCTGGAAGGGCTCTGCAGCACTGAGATTTGTTGGCACTTCCTGCTGCACTCTGCTGGCTTCCTGAGGTTCTCTGCTGGATTCTTCCACTGGCAGATAAGGTACCCCTTGTGCCTAACCCCATTGATCCCAAAGGATCTATGGTTCATGATCTGTGAATTTGTTGTCCGCGAGGATTTCTAGGAACCTAACCCTAGCAGATAATGAGGACTGACTGTATATCATTTTAGAAGTCCCAGGCTTATTCTGTTCCCCCCTTAGCTGCCTTTTCTACAGGCTAAAATCTCCTAAACATTGTACCTTTTTCTCGCAAGGTAGGTGCTCCAGCCTTCGAATCATTTTGGCCACCCTCTCCTACACTTTTTCCAGCTCTCCAATATTTGAGGTGGGGTGACCCAATCTGAGTACAGTTCTCCAAATGTGGATGCACCAGAGAGGGCAATAGAGGATTACAGCCATGATTAAAATGTTAGCGGCAGATGATTGACTGCTCTGTTCTGGTCTCCTTCCAGCGAGGGTCTCATGGGGGTGGGGGTGCCTCAGTGTGATCGCTCCCAACGTAAAGTTAAAACAGGACAGCATGCAGCTTAGTCAGGGCAGCAGGTGAGGCAGAGGGTCACCTAATACAGAAATGCACTGCTAGCCATGGAATCCTGCTGGTGGGCCAGGTGCCCAGTGATGTCATTCAGGGGGAACTGACCAGAACGGGCGTTCCGGATCCTAACGGGCTCCGTGGCTGGTTCCAGGTTCCCGACAAGTGCCAATCAAAAGTGGGTTCCTGTTCCTAAATCATTTGAATGACACCACTGCAGGTGCCACGTCATTGGCCAGCTCCAATTAACAGGGATGTGTGTTGTGTGGAGGTGCACAACAGCTTGGGAGCAGGAGCAATCTACTTGAGCAGTGATAAATCAGGCAGTAGCACTTGCCCCATGCTGGTTCTGGGGGCAGTTGCGGGGGGGGGGGAAGAGGACCCAGAACCGTATGCACATGGGTGGTTATGCCTTGGTTTGAGCTGCCCCGAAATAGCCACACAGAAGGGCTTCTCTCTTGCAGGTTCGGAAAACGAAGATGCGGAATGTGGGGACTGCCTGCCTGGCTACAACCTCAGTGCAAATGATGAATGCCTGCTCCAGCCACTGACCACGTGAGCCCCCTCTCTGCCCTTGCTTGCTTCCTGGCAAACCTGGGAGGGGGGAAATGTTGGCAAATTATTAAAGTATGCAAAAATTTAGGGGGGGAGAGAGATTGAGAGATCATTAATATGAGCACTCAAATCCTCCATCACAGTTGAGTGCAAGTTTCTCAGTGTAGAATAAGCTTATGGGACTCACTGCTACAAGGTATAGTGATGGCCACTCGCTTAGATAATGTTGTTCATTCCCTTGACTGTTCTAGATGTTTATATCCTGACTTTCAGCTCTTAAAATGGCATTCTCTCCCCCCCCCCAACCACAGATGGCCCCAGATCACCTAATACTTTTGTCAATTGCTGCTCCCTTCCTGGTGGCATGACAGCCATTGTTGCCGCTCCTCTTCCCCAAACATTTGGGGTGGGGCTGGCTCATCTGTGAGCCTCCTCGGCCAGCCCTATACACCAAGAACGTGACTGAGTCAAACCAATGTCAAGCACTTGGGTGGCAAAAATGACGCACCATGAATGCCAGAGACTGCACAGTCCTCTTGTTACCTTAATTATGCTTCTTTTTTGCCTTACAGCCAGAATCCTAAGATTGAACTCTGCAAAAACCTGCAATCCTGCAAACGCGGTATGTCTTAGTAGTTCTGGAACTCCTGCCTCCTTGGCAGGCTCTGATTCCTATTGAAGGTTCTGCGCATGGTTCTGCGCATTGAAGGGTGGGAGCATGAACTCAAGGCTTGCTGCTGCACCCCGACCATGAAAACCCACATGCTTTGGCTGTGTTGGAACCAAATATGAACCTCAGTTTTCCCCATCAGTAAAATGGGCCTGCTAATTTGCATGGTATTTTCTGAGCATGCACTTTTTAAGCCGGGAGCTTTTGGGGGGCTCAGAGTGCAACATATATATTAGTAAAAACAGCACAGAGTGCTTCTCATTGTCTCAGTTTGAGCTGCACTCTTATGAAAAATATTCCCAGCTATGGTTGCCACCTTTCCCCCATCCTTGCTCCTGTGCTTTTAGCAGAAGATTAACCTGCAACTGTAAGCAGGCACTTATCCTTCCCACCCCCACAAGTGTCCCTTCTGATAGCTGCCAATCAAGCTGCTCTTAAGGGTGCATGCTGATTTATTCTCTAGTGGTCAGGGAAAAAGGTGACCTAGCCTCCTCCCCCCCCCCCACTATCCTCCTCCCCCCTCCAGGCATCCTTTTAAGAGACCACAATCCAGGGGTTACTTTGCCTCTAAAAAGACAACTCTGCCACTCTTCCTGGATTTGAACAGCAGGGCCAGGCGCAGGAGACGGGAGCTTCGGGAGCTCCTCTAGCCTTCCCTCTTGCCCCTTGCTGCAGGTCCTTGTCAGTGCTGGCCCCTTCTCCTTTTCACATCCAGGGAGCAGGAGAAGAGTTGCTGCAGAGGCAGCTGCTAGTACACCTGTAGGGCATTGACTGTGGCCATGGAGGATTTGGGAAGCGACAGTCGTGCCTCACACTTTGGTTCTCTCTCCCTGTAAGATGCTCCGGATTCGGGAGAGGGATACGCCAGACTTCTCTATCCGCTGCTCATCAGCCTCATCTGCCTGCTGCTCTTGGGAGGCCTCGTGTTCTATTGCAAGAGGAGGAGAAGGGCCAAGAAGCCCCCCACGGCTGGTAAGCTCCTCTTTTGCCATGCTGACCTTCATGCGGGTCTCCCTAGGTCCTCACCTAGCCAGGGGCACACTCCTTGGGCAGTGGTCAAGGGCTGCTCAGGTGGGAGTCTACCTGAGGCTCCTCCCTGCCCACCTGAGCACAGAGCAACACTCGTGTCCTCTTCTCCACTCTCCCAGCAAGCCCTGAGTTGCCACACTGGGGGGGGGGGAAGCTACCAATTGCAGCTGGTCAGCTCAGGAAAGACCCCTAGTTAGAGGGGTCCCATGGGGAGCTTTGCCAAGGGACCCCCTTGCCACCACCAATCTCCTAGAATCATCTCCAAGCAGAGGACCACTCCACAATACGAGGGAAATGGCAGCAAAGAATCGGTATCCTTGTTCATGCTGATCCTGTGTTTTGCGGGGTTCAAAGTACAATGTATATGTTGGTAAAAACATATACACAGAGGCCTGCATGGCGCTTTCAAGACAGATGAGGTTGTTTCATCACAAGCTTGGGGGATCAAAATTATGCATGGGAGGGATAGAGTCGATACAGGGATGCTCTTTTCCCTCTCTCACAACACCAGAATGAGGGGACATCCACTAAAATTGAGTGTTGGGAGAGTTAGAACAGATAAAAGGAAATACTTTTTTTGCCCAGCGAGTAATGAAACTGTGGAACTCCTTGCCACAGGAGGTGGTGATGGCATCTGGCCTAGGTGCCTTTAAAAGAGGATTGGACAGATTTCTGGAGGAAAAGTCCATCATGGGCTATAGGCCATGATGGGTTGTGCAACCTCCTTACCTTAGTAGTAGGGTACTTCCGAATGCCAGGTGCAAGGGAGTAGCAACAGGAGATAGGCATCTTGTTGTCTTGTGTGCTCTCCGAGGCACCTGGTGGGCCATTGTGAGATACAGGAAGCTGGACTGGATTGCCCTTTGGCCTGATCCAGGGCTCTTCTTATATTCTTAGGATCGCAGGCACACGTCATCAGATGAATGAAGGGGGCTGGCCCATCTGTGAGGCAGACTGAGGCAGTTGCCTCAGGTCGCAGATTGCTGGGGGATGCCCACTCCAGCTGCCCACTTTCCACATCACTCCTCCACCTCCTCCCTGGATTGTATAAGGATGGGGGTGCAGCAAAAAAGAAAGTGGGAAGTAGAGATGCTCGATGCGACCATTCTCCTCTCCTCTGTCTCCCTCATCCCTTTCCAGTCCAGGAAGCAGGAGGAGAAGAAGCTGTGCATCACTAGGTAATGGGGGGGGCAGAATCTGCCTCTGGAGCCAGAGGTCCTGAACCAGAATCTTTGAACAAAGGATGCACAGAATGGACTGCAGTCCACAGAATGTGATGCTGAAACGTGGGGAGTCTTTAGTTTGTCTTTTGCAAGTGCAGCGTGATGACTCCTCCCTCCTTTTCAGGTTCCCTTCTGTCCCTTCCTCAGCCTGGCTTGCCAATGCTCAGGACCTCCCTGAGCCACGGTTCACCCCTGCAAGGCAGACAGCTATACACCATCATCGACGTGGTCCCTGTTCGCCGCTGGAAAGAGTTTGTGCGCAGCTTGGGCCTGCGGGACAGCGAGATCGAGGTGGTGGAGCTGGAGCACCGGCAGCTCCGGGAACAGCAATACGAGATGCTGAAGTGCTGGCGGCAAAAGCAAGGTGCCACAGTGGACGTCCTCTTTGCTGCCCTGGAGGACATGGAGCTGGGAGGCTGTGCCCAGGAGCTGCAGCAGCTGCTCCTGCCGAACAACTCGCAACCCAGCTCCTGAGATCAGGATGGTAGTTAATCTTTGGATGGAACTGCTGACATACAGAGGCCTTAGACCTCCCAAGGCGCTGGGCTAAATGCTGCCCACTCCAGCTAACTGGCATCATGGCCTCTCCAGGAAGACAAGAATGGACTGAAAAAGCAAGTGTGGAGGAGAAGAGTGATGGGCTAGAGTGTCTCCTGGGAAGAAACTGTGCGGGAGGAAAGGTTCATGGGCCCCTCCCCCAGCACTACTTTATTATACTTGTGTTTAAAATTCAAAAAAACACCACCCAATTGGACTCTCTTACTTAATGGCACGTGGCTCATAAAATATATGGGCATGCATGAGAGAGAGAGAGGGAGAGAGAGAGGGAGAGAGAGAGATCTAACATGTATACTTAATCTTATTCTAAGTTAATGGAGCGCAAGACAAGCCCAGAGTTTGGTCATGTGCTTGGCCTGGCCTCAGTTTCCCCCATCTGTAAAATGGGACTGTAGATAGCCTATCTCTCCAGGTAGCTGTTAGGAAAAGCAAACAACGCAATTTGCATTCTAGACGCACGCCAGAGATACAAACTATGCTATTGCTGCCCCTTGGGCAAAGTAACCCCAAACCATGTTAAGTTTGGAAGGCTTGTAGACATTTAATGTCCATTACAATAATTTTTTTTCTCCTGCTCAGTAGTAGCAGACGTATTCTAGGAATACTTGGCCAGTTTACGTGCTCTTGTTCTACAGTTAAGTGTTGCAGCTCAGGGATGAAGCCAAGATGCAGCTCCAGTTTTGCAACAACTATGAACACTCAAGATGACCTCAGCTTGCCCATCTACAATAATAGGCTACTACCACTGACCTAACCTACAAAGGGTGCGGAAAGGGCTTTAAGTCCTCTGAAATGCTATCAGCTCAGTAGGAGACTTTGCAATACAAAGCATGCAGGAAACCTTCTCTGAGCTTTGCTGCACCTGGGCGGAGCTAGGAAGTCTCCCCCTCTGCCCTCATCTCCCTTGCATTTCTCCAGACCTGCAAATGGTCTAGTTTCATTTCAGGAGCCAAATGCATCCACATTTGTTGTGTCTAGGTTAATGGCTGCTTTTACCCAGTCAACAGCCACAGTGATGTTGAACCAGGGGGCATCCACTAAAACTGAGGGTTGGGAGAGTTAAAACAAATAAAAGGAAGTACTTTTTTACCCAGCGGGTAGTTAATCTGTGGAACTCTTTGCCACAGGAGGTGGTGATGGCATCTGGCCTAGATGCCTTTAAGAGGGGATTGGACGGATTTCTGGAAGAAAAGTCCATCGTGGGCTATAGGCAATGATGGATTGTTCATCCTCTTTACGTTAGTAGTAGGCTACTTCAGAATACTGGGTGCAAGGGAGTGGCAACAGGATGCAGGCATCTTGTTGTCTATTGAGCTCCCTTGGGCACCTGGTGGGCCACTGTGAGATACAGGAAGCTGGACTAGATGGGCCTTTGGCCTGATCCAGTAGGGGTCTTCTTATGTTCTTATGATGTCCTTGTGGAAACAAGGCAGACTGGTTAGCCACAGCTAACAGAAGGCCACTACTTTTAAAAGAAAAAAAGGAAAAAAAAAAGACTGATCGTTGTAAGTTATTTAGCTGATGATTACTCTGTTAATTTTATCAATTTTTTAAACCGTTAACTGTGTTTTGGGTCCTGCTGGAGGAAGGTGGGATACACATTTATAAAAATAAATGAATGGCAATAGAATTGAAGCTTGTCTCCCCCACACTTTCAACTCCGATGACGTTTAAAAGGTAATATCTGCTTTGTTTCTCGGTGCTGGTGGAGGACTGCGGGACAGAGTCTTCTCGGTAGTGGCACCCAGATTGTGGAACTGCTGCTCCAAGGGGATGTGCCTGGCCTAGTCTCCTTGTGAGCCTGGGTCTAGGACAGCAAAATACTGCCCTTCTGTCCACCCACCATAGCTGGAGATCTAAAACCAAAAGTGATGGTTTTAGGCTTTCTGGAAGCTTCAGAAGACCTTCTGTGAGTCCTTAGGAGGCCTGAAAACATCCCTTCTAAGTGGAAGAAAAAGGAGTGGGGAATGGTGGGGAACCCTAAAGCAATTGTTCCCTTTCACCCCCTTCCCAGGTATGCCAGTGGCCTAGTCATTAGCAGTTGGCCTTCTGCTGCTTTCCAATTTGCACTCAGTCTCTTTTCCCTGCTCATAGATTGCTTTTGAGGTGGCCTGTTTGCCTCTTTAAGTGCCTGATTCTTTAGACTTTTGAATTGGTTCGGTCCTGTTTTAATATATGTTGCTAGCTACCCTGATCCCTTTAACAGGATGGAGAGGCAGGGGAATCCGTATTTTAATTACACCGACAAATAAATGAATACCTCCGGAACATGGTTTGCAACCTTCATGCAAAGGGGAAGTAGCAGCAGTATCAGAGAGTGGAAATATACAACTCCAGGACTAAGCCTATTCCAAGACAACCAAGTAAGAGGAGACAGAGCATAAGGACGACAGACCATCTTGGAGAGGGAGGGGGTTTGTTTGTTTTTTAATCGCTGCTAAGAGAAAAGGTCTAGGTCAGAAACAAACTGGACTCTTTCCCCACTAGAGGACTTGAGGAAGGACATGACAAAATTGAATAGAAAAATATCCCAAGAAACACACAGCTCTAAGCTAAAGACAGTGATCAGTCCATATGGCATCTGACGGAACCTCTTGCCTTAGTCCGTCTGCATTCTTGTGTTCCTTTGGGGAAAGGAAGCACCCATGTTTTCTTTGCAAAATAAAAAACAGATGCATGCAGGACAAGTTGAGGACTGGGATTCTGCATGGCCATATCAGGAAAGGGGCCAGAATTGGCAAGCAACTTGTTGAGTTATACCTACGCAGCGCTGGAGTAGCCTTGGGCAAGATTTGGACACAGGAAGCCCTGGGATGCTCCACCTAAAACTACTCGGCTTGGAGCTTGCAGTATACAGATGATCCAGGTAAGGGATGCTTTGCAATGCTGGCAAAGACAGCAGAGCAGGAATTCTGTTTCTCAGCTAGGCGGAGGGAACGTTTAGTGCGCAATGAAAATGGCTCTTCACTGATACCTGAGGCAACTGTCTCAGTTGGACTCATGTATGGTCCGGCTCTGGGAGTGCAGAATAGCAGAGTTTTAAGTGCTCCAATGCAACAGAGGTGAGAGGCCAGCAAAGATTTTTGAAATATGCCTCCTATCATCTGGTCTATAGCAACAAGCCCCACTGGTGACAGTGGAACTTTCTTTTGGGGGGGGGGGGATGATGACAGAAAAGCAAAGTTGCATTGGGTGTTACTGAAGCCCAAGGAGGCAATCCATTTTCTGCACCAAGGTGAGCTAGATGCTGCACTCTGCATACATTATGGCCACAACATATCTCATTTTACATCATTTACAGTGCAATTCTTCTGGTTGTAGAAATCATGGCAGGAGCTACTCTGGGTGATGAAGTCCTGGAAATCTTATTCAACCCCCCCCCCCCCGCCTTTCTGAGGTTGCAGCCGGAATTACCCCCATTATTTGAGCATTTCGTCTCAGCCACAGGAACTAGAACCTTGTCTAAACAAAAGCAGAAACTCTCAGGAAGCTGCATACGTGTAGTGTCTCTCATAACCGCACACTTGTGGACTCACAGAACTTATTAGATCGCTGCTTAAATTAAGCCCCAGGGGACAGGGGAGCTAAGACAGGAGCAAACATGGAGAAATTATTTTATTGCACAGAGACGAACATCTTGGATATTCAGCAGATGATATTGTATCAGCCGAGTGCTTTTTCAAGGGGTTTCCTGGCCAGCATTTGTTTACAACTCAGCCTTAGGGTGAAGACAAACATAACATTCTTGACTGTGGATTCTTTTCTCAATATGCATCCCACAAATGTCAGTGTCACCCTTGCCACCCTTTTTGCTTCTGGCAAACCATCCACTTTTCCCCACCCCAAAATGTTTTTTTAAGTGGTATCTGAGCATCGGAACTGTTTGAGAAAACCAATGGCAATGGATGCTTCAGGGATGTGCATGACAGTGACATTACAGGTGTTCACCAGTCACAGCCAGCTTTTCCCAGTGCGCAGCAAACTGAAGGGCGGTGGAAGTGCTCACCACTCACACCCATCACAGTGAAAACTGTATGGTTGTCTTCCCCTGTAGGGAGCAGGGCTGGGCTGAAATGTGTACAGGACGAATGGAGAAGTAAATGAGCAACTGGGGTGGTGGTGCTGAAAGATAGGAAGAGGGTGTGTGGTGTTGTTGTGCTTGGGCAAAGAGAAGAGAAAAGCCCGGAAACAGGAAGGGATGGGAGTATTCTCCTCCTCCTCCTTTTGAGCAACTCACAGGGTCTACAGGAGGGAAGTGGTCCAAGAGCACAACCGAGACAGGTGAGTGGGTGGGCAGGGAGCACCCTGATCCTAGTGCTTTGAGATGTCTCCTTTTTTGAGGATGATCTGCCTTTGCCAAGGTGCCAGTTTGGCCTCATCGTACCCAAGAGTCCGTAGCTTTTCCGACTGTTCCTTCTCCTTCTCTTCCTCCTCCCGCTTCAGCTTCTCTTCCTCTTTCCTGTTCAAAGGGGGGAAAAGGGGGGAGGCTGGGCTGGTTAACAAGACTGGGATTCAAGGAAGGCACAATAAGGTTGCCCACCCTTTGGGTTTGTTCTGGGGCAGTGGCGTAACTATTGGGGATTGGGGGGGCAAATTCATTAGACGCTACCCTGCAGGGGGCGGTACCACCACCCCTCCCTGCCACCACTACTGCTAACCCCCCCTTGCACTGACAAACCTCATGGAAGTTTGGATGAAACTGGACAAACGAGGAAAAGATGTGGGTGAAATCTGAAAGGCAACTATGGTTGAAAGAGCAAAGCGATGGAAGTCCAGGGGATGAAAGTCCAGCTCTGCCTGTATTTGGTTTTTGAAAGGGACTGGGCATCATTCCCTGCTAATGGATGAATGGTAAATAAGACCTTAGAGAGCACTGTACATTATCCAAAGGGGCTGCAGATCAATGGATGGAATGCAGTGCCTTCCACGAGGCACAGCCAAGTAGCAGCTTTGTGCTGGAATGATGCTGCGGGTCAGAGAACTCTGGGTGGAGCTCAGGATAACACTGCTTCAGATGGATGCACTTGCAGGACCGTACCAACACTGATCTCTCCCAACTCTCCAACCAACATTTCACGGGTTGGGTTAAGATGGTCAGAGAAGTCAAGACTCACCGTTTATGCTCTCTGTGGATTGGAGGGAGAGAAAGGAGGGAAGGAAAAAAAAAAGCACCGATTAGACAATTATTAGGCAAATAATTAGGCAATTAATGCATGAGCTTAATGGGTCTCTTTTCTTAAAAAAGACACCCAAAGTGCTGGAAAGGAGCCCTGTACAACCAACCCAGTACAATTTCTAGTTTGGCCTCAAACCTTTTTGCCTTGTTATAGATTGAGACAGACGCACATGAGGTTGCAATTGTATATCCCTTTCTGGAAGCAAGTCCCACTGAGCTCAGCACAGTTTGCGTCTGAGTAAACATCCTACAGATCACAAGTGTGTCAACGCTCCAGGGATGACTCCAGACCTGAACCTGGACTTTTTCTTCTTCCCAAAATATCAAGAGAATCCAAGGTTGCCATGCATCCCCCAGATGCCCCCACAGCTGTTGCTGTTCCCATTTTGCTTCCAGGCATTTGCCATTTTTTAATTACTTAAAAAAAATGTGGTTGTGAGCAAGTGCTCATGTCCTCAAAAAGAACAATTAAAACTAGTAACAAGCAGCAGGTTGGGTGGTGGTGGACCTGCCCACATTTGTCACTCTGTTTCCAACACTCCTCTTCCTCCTGCTGCCTCAATTCTAAAAGGAAGAGTGGAACAGTGTAAAAGAGGAAGAGTAGAGGTGTGGAGTAGAGTTGTGGGCTAGAGTGTCTCTCAGTACTCTACTACTCCATAACGCTTCTCTCCTCCACACTTCCTCTATCACTTCTTCCTCTGTAAAACCAGGGAGCAGGAGGAGGAGCACTGCCAGGTAAATAAGAGCAGCCCTGAGTCAATTGAGAGAGAGAGAGAGAGAGAGAGAGAGAGAGAGAGAGAGAGAGAGGATATTCAGAAAAGCGCTAACAGCAAATCATGCTAAAGGGAAACAAAATCCTCTGCAGCTGGTAACCACAATTTAAAGGCAAAGGTTCATCCTGCTGTGCAACTGAATGGATGTCAACAGGAAGAAATGAGGGCCTAATACCAATGTCTCTGGAAACTGTTCCTCCCATTCCAACACACCAGTTGTGCCATTTTCTATCCACCCTGGCAGAACCTTACGGCTGTTCTGTAAGGTTTTTCTGCACTAAAAGAAGCAGACTCCAGGCACAGTAAATGTGGGAGACACACGGGTTATAACCACTGTCATGTGAATGCCACTGTCCCCACCCCATTGTAAGATGCCCAGCCACAAAGTACAGTTAATGGCAGAACACACACACACACACACACACACACACACACACACACACAGAGAGAGAGAGAGAGAGAGAGAGAGAGAGAGAGAGAGAGATGCTACTGAGACTGTATTCTTTTAACTCTACTCCCCTGGAAACTGTTTTGGGGGAGAAGGGTGGAATGTACACCACTAAGATCAATGCCCCTCCCACTCACTGCAAAGCTCACCTTTCCTCTTCCATCTTCTTGCGAAAAATATCCCTCCGCCAGGCTGGCATGGTGGCCAAGCGAGCCTCCTCCTCTCGCTCCTGGGAACACAACAAAAGGGACTGAATTTCTGGGAGACACAAAAGCAGAGGAAGAACACGGCAGGGATGCCGGAAGGGCAGGGAGTGGAGACCCATTTCTGGATCCACAGGAAGAATTTGTGGCTCAAGACAGGAAGATGGGGAAGAAGATGGAACTCTGGATTTAAAGCAGGGAAGGGAGGGAGGGATTGAGGTTCTTCTTTTGCGGATTTTTAGTGGTCTAAAAATTTTAGAGAGTTTTAGTGGTCCAAGAACATGATTACCAAATTCAATGATTGTGGTTTGGTTCTGAAGACAGAATGTCTATTGTTTTAACCTTTATCTCTGTCATAACTGTTTTATTTACTTGTTTATGATGTGTAAAGTTTTTATGTTTGTATGTTTATCTGATCTTGGATCGTAATAAATTGAACTGAACTGGTTCTTCTTTTGAAACCGGGTCTATACAGATGGACTGTTTTGGTCCACAGCTGCACCCCCCCCCCCCGGATGCACGGATCAACTCCTCCCCATTTTTGGTAGGGAGATGCAAATGACCAAGAAAACCTACAAACGCTTTAGGATACAGTTTCAGGCCTGTCACTACGTATTAAATACGCGGAGTAGAAGAGACAGGGCCTTTATAGGGATGGTGCCAAGAAATGTCCTCCCCTGGCGTGATCCTTCCTCCCGCCTTTCTCCAATCGGGCATTTAAGACCCACTTATATTGAACAGGCTTTCGACTTCAGTAGGTTCTGGTGTTGAAGAAGGTAGAGCCTGAGCTACAAATCTGGACTTCCCCAGTTCAGATTGCGCCTCTGCCATGAATCCTCACTAGGGGGCCTTTAGGCAAGCCTCTCAACCTCAGTTTTTGCCATCTGCAAAATTGGGATAATACCTACCTTACAGGCGATATGTGAAGTGTATTGTACACTCAGCATGAATTACACAACACCCAAGTATTGCTTACAGAATTTGTTTCAGCATCCTGCTGCTATAGTTTCTTTTCATATTAAAGCATATTTGATTTTTTTAAAAATGCTTATCTTGTGTATAACTTTGATATAGGCAAACCATTTCAGGCATTAACATTGCAGAAAAATGCGATATAAATTACATATGGAAATTAATTTGTTCAGGCTCAGCCTTTGGGAACTTGCTGAGAACACTATACTAGAAGCCAACTTTTTTGCACATTGCAGCTCAAGTTAATTAACAGCCCAAGCCTAGGCATATCTACTCAGAAGTAAGTCCCATTATAGTCAATGGGGCTTACTCCCAGGTAAGTGTGGGAGTGCAGCCTAAAAGACATTGCATGCTATTTTTTATAGACCCAGCAAATGCCAAACGGCAGCATAGGAATTTATCACCCCCACTCTAGAAGCACCTTTAGAAACCTTGAAATGTGTTAGGAAAGGATGAAAATAACCAGTGCTCATTCATTTTTATCATAATACATCAACGGTAATCCATGTTTCTTCAGTGCTTCCAAAGGCAATTTATTTTTTTAAATTTTTTTTTAGCTTACACCAAGATTGGAGAAAGCAGTCAGGGAGATGAGAAAAAGGAGATGCTCCCTGTAAAATCAGTTCAGATTGGGGAAGAAGCTTGAGTGATTGAGATTCTACGGAACAGTTGCCAAGCACTCCTCTTCAGATGGTGTGAGCATCACTTCAGGGACCAATTTGATGCTATGCTGTTGGTGGAACAGCGCCTATCCCTCATCCTTGTGCGGCTAGAATTGCAACCAAAATGAGGCTGCCACAAAGACCACGAGGTTAGTCCAGAAAGCCCCTGAACTCCAGAGGTTTGCAGATGTTGGAAACCTGACTCAGGAAAAATCAGCTTCATGCCAAGCCAGGGACAAATGGCTACGAAGAGACACCCATTCGCTTACGTTTTCTGTGGGGCCAAGAGGCCGCTTTCCAGAAAGCAGGGGTAACAGCTGCCCTTTGTCTCAGGCTGAGACAGAGAGGAACTGGCACCTCTGCTTTCTGGAAAAATCTGAAACAACTTTCTGGAGACTCAGGAACATCTCTGGACAGGCTTAGGAGACAGACTGCAGTCCTGTTCATACTTAAGGTAAAGGTTTCCCCACGACCGAATGGTCTAGTTGTGACCGACTGTAGGGGGCGCTGCTCATCTGTTTCTAAGCCGAAGAGCCGGTGTTTGTCCTCGGACAAGCTTCCGTGGTCATGTGGCGACAAGACTATTTGCCGAGGCGCATGGAACGCCGTCACCTTCCCACCGAAGTGGTAACTACTCGCATTTTCAGGTGCTTGCGACTGCTAGGTTAGCAGGAGCTGGGACAAACAAAGGGAGCTCACTCTGTCACATGGTCTCGAACTGCCAACCTTCTGGTCAACAGCTTGGCGGTTTAACCCGTAGCGCCACCACGTCCGTAGTTCATACTTACCTGGAAATAAATTCTATAAACTCAATGAAGCTTACTTCTAACTAGACAGGTATAGGATTGTACTGTCAGTACAAGGGAACTTCCTCATCACTCAAATTACTCTGTCTTCCACCCTTATTGTCCCTTTTGCTTGGAGTCACCTCCTGAGCCCCTGTGTGAAAGCTCCTCTTGTTTCCTTCGAATCTCACCTTCTTTTCCACTGAAGAACCCATCTTTCCTACTTGTCTCCCTTCTGCACTCAGCCTGAGCTTCATAAAATGCAACTGACACAGTTGTTGCATTTCCCCTACTTATCCTAGTATCCATTTTCTTCCCCTCCCTCTTTGGCGGCTTGTGTGTCTGCCTAAAATCCAGACCGGCACAAGGCACTTTTATATATCATGAAAGGCAAGATACCATCTCTAGACGTCAGACTAGCCGTTGCCAGACTCTGGCCCGCAGGCCAGATCTGGCATCCGGAGAACACCCTCTCCTCCATGAGCAGCATTTACCATTCCACCGCTTCCGTTTCCCCCCTAGTGTTTAGAGATGGACTGGACAGTCGCGTCTGCCTAGACATCCATCTGCACAGCCTGCTAGGGCACTTGGCAATAGACGCAACTGCCCAGAGTGTCCCTATGCACAGATTGGGGGTGAGGAACAGCAGTGGTGTGGTGGAACGGTAAGCACCGCTCTGGATGGGGAGGGCTTTAGCGGTGCACAGCAGTCTCCGGTTTGGAGTGTCGAACATAAGGCCCATGGACCAGATGGGTCCCACAGAAGCTCTTTATCTGGCCCACATAATAACTGGGTCCTCCCAGTGCTGCCCTTTCTGCAGCGCTGCTTCTGCAGAGGCTCTGGGAGGGAGAGACGGAAGGATGCCTCAAAAGGCAAGAGGGAAGAGGCAGACTAAGTGGGGTGAGAGAAGAAGAGAGATGCTGCTGAGGCAGTGGGAGAGCCCAGTTAACATGCAACCCACCCTTTCAAGCATTGCTGCCTCTGCCATGGCATCACTTTGCAGAGCACCTCTAAGCTGCTGAGCTGCAAAGTGGCTCCTTGGCAGAAGTGGCACTGCTGAAAGGGCGGCTTGCATGAAAACTGGGCTCTTTCACTGCTTGAAAACATGATCAAGATCTGCACATTTTCTCTTCAGTCCTTTGCAGCTAATGAGTTCCTCCTCCTCACACAAGGCTTATTTCTGGCCACCCCCTGCTTAAAGACATCATTTTCAGTCAGTGATGTCAGTGAATGACATCACTGAGCAGCCCTCAGCTGCTGCCATCATGAACGCTATTTGGCCCACTCTATGAAACAACTCTCCGGTCTGGAGAGTAAGCGCCTCCTCTATGGAAAAGTGCCACATATTGATTATTGACAGATGTCTCCCAAATAAATGCAAGGGAGAATAAACCTAAGGGGCAAGCATTTTGCATTCAAAGAGGCAGAAACAGAACAATCTTGGGAGCCAAAGGGAGTGGTGGCAAACAGGTGTCGACAGCAGCAGGCAAACGAGACACAGTTTGGCGGATGAAACATTTTTGCTGCATGCAGGAAGTCCCAGCAGCATGGCTAGGCAGGACTGGGAAAGACATTTCTCTGCCTGAGCACACCCCAGAGGCATCCCTGTATTCCTGCATCCGCTTCTGCTATGCCTCTGAACCCCTTGCAAGGAGATTAAGGTTCAACTAATGCAATCCATCCGCCCGCCCCCCCGGAGCTTACTACACAACTCGGCCATGTGGCCGGCACACACCGTGGTGTCCTTAGATGACCATCTCCTCCTTGCAGAGGGCTGGCTGAGTGCCCAGAAAACCCACCAGGGCAAGGAGCTTAGGTGGGACAATCCAGCACGCGTGAGAGGGTTTAGAGCCTTGTTTGCCCAGAGAGTCGGGACCTACATTCCCAAGAGACTTAGCCCTGAGAGGATCGAGAAGGAATCCAAGGTGACTGGAGGTGAGCAGGTGGT
Organism: Lerista edwardsae; assembly: GCA_029204185.1. Taxonomy (NCBI): domain Eukaryota; kingdom Metazoa; phylum Chordata; class Lepidosauria; order Squamata; family Scincidae; genus Lerista; species Lerista edwardsae. The sequence goes on from JAJKFI010000011.1 coordinate 21,223,201, forward strand.
TCCGATGCAGGAACCTAAGCCAGGCTGGTGATATTGCAGGGCCAAGAGGAACCATGGCCAGGCTTGCGTTGGGGGAGGCAGGCAGCCACCCTTTGGGGAGACCGAAGGGAGCTGACTCCCAGGTGGGCTACACTGAATATGGGCAGGTAACTTCTAAGAACTGGGCTTTAGGATTGGTGGGACATCTGAAAAAGGAGGAGCCAGACTGGAAAGTCCCACATTGATCAAATCAGCAGCATTCAACAGGGATCAAGCCAGACCCTGGATTCATTTTTGTCTGTTTGCTTTAGACCAGTGTTATTCAAACTGTGGGTCGAGACTCACTTGGTGGATCGTGACCTGATGTCAGATGGGTCGTGGAAAGCTGGCAGCAGCCATCTTGTAAACTGCAGTCCTTACTCTCGCTGTATTCCTTTTGTGAGTGTCAACAATTTGAATTTCCAAGTGAGGGTTTTTAAAAATTTTGTTTTTAGTTCAATGGTTTTACATCATATTTTGTCCTAATTTTGCTTTCAGTTAAAGACATTTTATGGTTGTGCACTTCCTTCAGCCCATGCCAGTTTGCATTCTAGGAGTGTCATTTGATTATGTCACTTGGCCAGCACTTTCTGCTTGATGATGGCACTTCCGGCTACGACATCACTTCCAGGTTAATTGCATCACTTCCAGTGGGTCCCAACACAAGTGCCTGTCTAAAAAATGGGTCCCGGTCTCAAAGGTTTGAGAACCACTGCTTTAGATTAACAATGGATTAAACCTGCTCTCTGGGACCTCTCCTTCTACCCTGGCCATTTTTGCATACTGAAACGTTCTTCATTTTCTGAAGGTCGGGGACGTGAGACAGAGATGTACAATCAATTACCTGTAAGATTTCTTTTGCAGGCCTGATCACAGCTTTAGAACAGAGATACAGAACATGGGTGTGATGAATAGCCCATTCTGCCCACATTTTTTTGGACACTGCGCTGGCTCAGTAGCCCCAAAGCTTTGGGACTTGGCCTTGCAGTAGCCTTTGCCCTCTGAAGACGCCATTCCCAGAGTGCCACATGCTGAGTGTAGACTGGGGTCCTTCCTCATGGCTGGAGTAGTCAAGCCTCCTACTGAGACAGGCAGTGCCATCCTTCAAATGGATGTGGCACCCTTGCATCAGTGCTAACGCTCCAAGACCAGCGCCGTCTGCAGCGCTGGCCTCGGAGTGCCCGCGCTATGCGTCCTCTGCGCCAGCCAAAGCAGGCTGGCACAGAGGTAGGACGAGGTGGGTGGGAGTGGGAGGGCATTTCTGGGTGGGTGGTGGGCAGCAGGCATGTGGGCCCAGGAGGTGGGCGGGCTTGGGATTTGGCCATAAGACTGAGTCCTAAGCCCCATGGCCTGGATTCAGGTTGCGTGTTCAATTTGGATCTGTGCCTGCTGTTTAGCAGGCGCAGATCCAAGCCCCCCATAGGGGAGGCTGGCGCTAACCTGCATGCCACAGCACAAACGTGCCCTTGTGCCAGGGAGGCTCCAGCCTCTTGTATACTGCGCTGGATACAGCGCAGGCCAGCCAACCTGCCTATTCCAGCGCAGTATAGGATTGCGCTCTGACTGATGTTGACTGATGAGGCAGCTAATCCTGCCTTTCTGGGTAAAGACGGACAACGCAAGTAGCGAACCCTGGGACTGCAGTTCTAGCTAGATGTATTTAAGGAGTTTATGTGGTTTTAAGTGCTTGTTCCACTCCAAAGAGCTTCTCTAACTTATTCAAGTGTGTCATGAGCCAACACTCGCCTAAGAATCGCTGTAGGCAACAGGACAGGAAGCATCCCCAAAGCCACCTTTTCGGTATTCTATCTAACAAGCATTGTGACATCCATGCAGAGAGAGCGAGAGAGAGAGAGAGAAAGAAAGAGAGTGAAAAGGCAGGTCCCTGCCTGCAAAGGGCTTACAATCTAGTTCTGGTATCCCAGGTGGGCAGGATGGGTGAGGAGATGTTCCTAATCATGGCAGAGGATGTATGTAATATTCCAACCAGGCAGGTCAAAGCAAAAAGAACACACAGATTAAAGGCACTCCTGCCCCCTCCCCACCCTCAGTGCAGATTGAACTAAACACTTGAAGAACTACTCTGGGGGTACCTCTGTCGTTCCTGGACTATTCTGTCCACCCAGAAAAATCCCAAAATGGCATTTTAAATACTGAGGATGCAATCCTAACCAATGTTCCACACAGCTGTGCCAATGGGCCATGTGCTGAATTCTGCAGTTGGGGGGCAGTCACAAAGGCCTCCTCTAGGTACACTGGAGGAGGTATGTCAGAGCTGCATTGCCCTTTTCCCGTTGCTGGGAAATTGGTTAGGATTGCATCCTCAGTGTCACAAACTATCCTATCCCCCCCCCCCAAACACACACAAACAATAAATATGGCCAATCCCTTTCACGCAAGAGAGAACTTTATTATTTCACTTGTTCATCAGGGCAAACACAGTCCTCCCCCCACGCAAAGGGAATCAACAATGACAACAATCAACAATGACAAATCTACACAAGGAAAACACAAACCCAATCGAACCAGATCGTCCAGCCACAGGTGGAAATGACATAGGATTAAAGCACACCCAACCAGAAAAGGAATGCAATGCATCTCTTCCTACTTGAAGCCCCTAAACTTCCTCCAGCAGATCAATTTTGTGGCAACGGCACAAAAAAACCCAGAAGTCTGGGTCCGCATCACAAAATTCTTGCAGGGAAAAGTAACCATGTGTGTGATGCTTGGGCATGTAGGGTTCTTTTCCCAACCACATGAACATGCATTGGGAGTTGGCTCCCCAGGGCATGTAGCAGGAATTCTGAAGCTGTACATTCTGGCACACTAGTGCGCTGTAAGGGACCTGCTAGTGTGCCAAGGAAACAAAATTAAACTCATTAATCAAAACATCACAGGTGTATGTTTTAGCTGGTCCCATGCTAAGTCAGTACACCTGTTGCACTGGTACTTTTTTTTTTCCTAGTCAACACAAATAGTTGCAAAGTTTAAATGGTTAAATGCTCCTGAGAGTGTACAGCACACATTCCTGGGGGAATCTACCGGGCACCATTCTGCGGGATTCACTACTCTGATGTCACTTTTTCCCCAAATCAGATTGTACCAGTGATGTGCAATCTCCATCTGGGGTGATGGGATCCTTCAAGCCATACCAAATGCAGAGAAGCAGATGCCTGTTCCCGCAGAGGAGGTTGCATAATGCATCTCTGCATGAATCCCTGCTCTGGGTCAGTTTCCTGCCAATCAGGCAACAGGCACAAAGCAGCGATTCAGGCAGAAGCACTGGACGGGGGAGCATTCCTCTGAATGCATGTAGTTCTTACTTTCTTCTTTACATCATCCCTCCCTTAAATGCTTTTTTGTGACTCCAGTTTGAATTCAGAAAAGGATACAACTGCTTATCAAAAGTCAGAGAGAGACACACGGCATCTACATATAGTCAATGCAAAATGTATCTTACAGTGGACTACGCGAGCCCAGGCTGCGTGCCAAAAATGGCTCTGGGTTGCATGGGGAGCCAAGACACTGGCACACTGGTAACCTTCCTGCTGCCCCCCCCCACTGCTGGACCACTGGACCACTGCTGGAGCACTGTTGGACCACAGCTGGAGTGGTCTTCCAACTTCAGATGCTCAAAGAACCCTTCTGTTGTTGATTTGTCCATTAAGGAATGTTTGCATGCTGCAGAGGATTCTGGGACACCTCCGCAGTCCATGTAGGGCATCGACTGGTCCAGCTGGGCTTTGCTGCTGACCCACACAAACCTCTGCCCCCGAGAATGCACCCAGCATTTACCCATCCATGAGGCTGAGGCAAGACTGGAGATGTGGGGGCTACCTCCACCTGCCCACTTCCTCCCACTGCCTGGATCAAAACAGTAACAGGGAAAAGGGGAAAGTGGGAGCTAAACCCGTCCACCCCTGCCTCCTCTGCTCCATCCCTCTCTCCTTTTCCAGTCCAGGGAGTGGGAGAAGCAGAGGCTACCCCTTCACAAGGCAAGGAGAGCAGCATCCGGCACACCACGTCAGGCCCCAGGCGGTCGCCACAGCTGCTCCTTACAGAGGGATGGTGGTAGAGGCGAGCTAACAGTCTCTCCAGGGAGTTTATCCACCATTCCTATCCACAGAGCCCCCAACGCCAGATCAAGTTCGCCAGGGTCTCCTGGAGCACAGTTTGGGGGAAGACATCACACACACACATATACCCCGAGAGCACAGTTTGGGGGTAGCAAGAAAGCACTTCCGTTGCCCTCTGTGCCACCCTGCTTCTGGACCACACGAGATGCTCTCGAGAGGCTTCTGGCAAAGGCTAGTCACAATGAGGATGCTCATCCTCGCTGGTGACTTCCACAGAGCTGTTTCCATTGACAAAGGGCTTTGAGAATTCTGGTCTCCTTGGCTTATGGGATCAGCACGAACAAGGTCTGAAATGGTTTGCTGCCGTCACTCCGATCAGTGACCCGACGGGAGACTGTTTGGGATCCTGGGCTTTGCTGCCTTCAGTTCCATCATGGAAGAAAGACTGGATCTCACTGTACTCAATAGGAAGCTGCTTGCAGAGGGCCGAGTTCCGATGCTGCCAACAGTAGAACACACGTGTTTTGGATGCAGAAGGCATGGCCGTGCCTAGGTAAGGTTGGGAATGACCCGTGGGCCTGAGACTGGCAGGGAGTCCACAGACACAGGTGACCCCGAGCCTGGCCGATTCTAGGACTGTTGACAAGCCCCAGTGGACCTGACCACAGAGCTGCCTCTTCAAGCACTCTGCTCTATTTGTGGCCCACCAGGCCTCGCTGGGACACCCACGAGAATATGCCAGCCTTCCTGGGCTGCTGACTTGCAGCATCCTCTGCAAACACGAAGGGCCCATTTCATCACCAGGGCTAAAGGCCACCTCTCCTCCCTACACAAAACACGTCCATTTCTTGGGGCAGGGAATCCTGACAATCCCAGAGGCCTCCTGTGAAGATGTCGCTTTCCTCTGTCCTGAATCTACAGCCAGAAAATTTTGCGGTATTCATACCGGCATGAATACCCTGAGTTCTAGCAGCTCCAAAGTTTCCTAGGGCTGGCGATATTGTCCCCCAAACAGGGGAATCCTGACCTCCAGCCAAATAAACACAGCCGCAAGCTCACACCTTCGCCCAGGAAGGTGAGCGAAATCCCTTGCCAAGGGGCCACTGTGCCTTCGCCCCCCCCCCCCCCCCACCCCCACCCTTATCGGAAGTAGTGTCGTTGTCTTGTGGAGGAACCGAGATCACCCGGGAAGGTGCGTGGGGTCTGGATCGGCTGGCCCCGAGTTTGAATGCAGAAACGGGGCCAGACCTCTGCAAGTGCGAAGGGCAGCCGCCCTCTCCGCCCACCCAGGGAGCCCACTCAGATGTCAAACATCTCCGCCTCCTTCTCTTTCCAGAAGGAGAAGCTGCGGTCTATGTAACGGCAAATGTCTTCGTTGCTGAATTCTTCCAGTTCTGAAATGAGCTGGATGGAGTTCTTCCGACTCTGGGAGACCGGGGTCGGGATCAGCTCGTCAGCCGGTGGGCTGGTTCCCGGGACGTTGCTGAGCAAGGTCTGAGATGATCCCTGGTGGGACAGGGCCGAGGGCGGGCGGCTCGGCTCTTCCGGCTCCTCGATCTCCACTTCCACCACGGCTTCCGCCTGCTCGGGCTCCACGCTGTCCCCAAAGAAGTCCTGCTTGAGGTCCTCAAAGCCGTCCAGCCAATCCCGCCGGCCAGACTCCACCTCCTTCATCACCACCTTGTGGAACTGGCGGATGAGCTCCCAGCTGTGGCTGCCCAGCCGGTCGAACATCTCGTAGCAGAGGAGGTGGCGGAATTTGCGCTCCTCGCGGGTCATGTTCATCTCCAGGAGCTGGAAGTAGCCCAGCATGAAGAGGTCCAGCGTGAGGCTGTCGTAGCCCACCGGCGTGCCGCTGACGTGGGGCAGGAAGTGCTCCGGCCAGTAGAGCATGTTGGTGCGGCTCAAGCGCCGGATCTGCCGGGTGGGCACTTGGCTGATGATGTTCCTCCAGTGGGCGATCAGTTTCCCGACCACCTGCCGCTGCTTCATGAAGTAGAGGAGCCTGTCGTCCTCGCTGGGCGTCTTTGCGGTGACGTTCGACAGGTGGTCTTCATCCAAATCGGCATCCGGAGCCTCAGAGACGGCCATCTTCCTCTTGGGGGACGCCTGCCGCAGCGACTCCGTGAACGTCCACTTCTTCCAGTGCTCCAGAAAGAGGTAGACGATCCTCTCCTTCCGCATGTCAATGTAGTCTTGGACGCAGCTCAGTTCTGTCTGGACCGGGAGGCTCCTGGTCATTTGGTCAGGACTGAGCAGCACCTCCCCAAAGGGATCCCCCACCACACACTGAACCACCCCCTGCCCGGGGAAGAGGGACCCCGCCTCCTCGTAGAGCAGCGAGGCGTGCGAGAGCTCAGCGGGCGGCTCCAGCTCGAGGATGGAGCCGTCCTCGCTCAGCACGTTGAACGACTCAAGGGCAGTGATGTAGTCCTCTTCCAAGATGGGCTCCCGGTCCAAGGTGCCCACGGGCAGAGAGCGCTTCCTCTTGTACACCCGGCCGGCTGCGTTGTCCGGCAGCTGAGACTGCATGTGCAGCTCGTAGTTGGCCTTGAGGTTCTTGACCGAGACCCCCCATTGCATGATCTCCTTCTCCACCTCCTCCCGGGTGCAGCTGAAGGATTGGGACCGGCCGATGCCGGCTGGGACTTCTCGGAGAGGAGACGCTGCTTGAGACGAGGCCTCCGCCGTGGCGTCCGTCGGCTCCAAGGCACTGGGGGTCACCATGTCGGCCAGGCTGATGGCCTTGCCTCCCAGTGCGGCCAAGAGGACGGCCATGCTCTTCAAGAGGGTGGAGATCTTGCTGCACCAGGCCGGGAGGTCGTCGGCCCGGCCCTGCATGCGCTTGGGGTTGACGGTGAAGTGCTCCTTGGCCAGGGCGGCCGAGACGGGGAGGAGCTGCTGCAGCTCCGTCTCCAGCTGCTCCAGCTGCGTCTCCACCTTCTGGACCTTGTGCATCACTTGGAGGTTCTCAATCTGCTTCTCGATGCGCAGGATGTCCTCCTCGGTCATGAGCTCCCCGAAGGGCCCGAGGATGGCGTTGTGGGCGTGGGAGTAACGCCAGCCTTCCTGGGGGTAGTAGTTGCTGGAGCGGAGCTATGGCGGGGGCAAAAAGAACAGAGGGCAGACGTCTCCCTCAGGACCGGCCTCAACATTCGCCTCGCGCACACGGGCGGCCCTTACATGTCCCTTCGTGGTGTAATGGGAACGGCCGGGGCTGCTCAAGGGTGTTGCGCTGGGGGGAGGGCAGAGAGGGGAGGGCGGTGGGGACGAGGGAGGGAGTGAGAGAGACGTACCCGCCCCCCCTAGGAATCTGGAGTCGCTCCCTTTAACCCTCTGAGTGCCGGCCAACCAAGAAGAAAAGCTCTTTGCAGAGGAATTGGGAGGGGGAGGAGGGAGAGTGAAGTGGGCGGAGTCAGCCCTAATTTTAACTAGTGGAACTGAGCTCCCCCGCGTTCCCCCTGCATGACATCACTGGACGTACACAGTTTCCAGCTCACGTGGCGGGCATGCGAGAGAACCTCACAAGGAACGCAATGGCAACCGCGAGTCCACGGCAGGCGCCGCCGGGAGGCGTTCACACATTACACCACTAAGTGATCATGTAAGGCATTTAACCCCTGCAGTATCGTGTTTTGTCAGACACGGGCGCTTGTTAGGGGAGGGCGCCTTTGCGTTCCCCCACCCCGCCCGCCACCCCAAACAAACCCCATTTTAGAACTTGGCAGGTCATCAGGTCCTCTCTGCGACGGCCCTCGCCCTTCCGGCCGACCCTCGGCACATACTGCAGGGTAAATGCGTTTCAGGGTCGGATCACACCAAGGCAAGCAGGACTCAGAGCCATGCGGAGGACACAAACACAGGCATGCGCCCCCCCCCCCCGAAAAATCTCACATGAGCAAGAGAGTACGGAAGGAAGAGCCACACCACAGATTGGAGATTAGAACCTCCTGCCCTCTCTGCCCCACAGCTATCTGGTCTAGCTGCTGTGACAACACTGAACGTCCACAAACATTCTGAACAGGGAAAAGGCCAGTCAGAGAAGGCAGGCGACTGGTGCCACCAAACCCATCAGAAGCAACGTCATAGCCGCAAGTGCCGTCATTGTGACGCCAGAGCCTGCTGCTTTCCTGAGAAGGCAGCAATTAGTTGGGTTAGTTCTCAGTCGTTTTCCAATAGCAAAGTGAATCAGAAAGAAAAAAAAGCCTATTAACAACCTTGACACAAGCAAAACAACCACACAGCCCTCCCCTTTTCCAGTGCCTCATCTTTCATATTTCAATATGGCTGCTCTAGGTGCTTCGCGACCCACCTGAAATCGGCTCAAGTGGGTCCCAACCCACAGTTTGGGAACCACTGGATTAGAGCTTAAGTATACATGAGATGGCTTTATTGCAGGGGAAAGCTGCCCAGAGTCATTGAATTTTCAACTTGGGATCTCAGAGGTCATTTAATCCAACCCAACCAGATCCTTCAGATCTTCAGATTATGTGCCCCAGTCCAGATTCTATGTAATGTTCTGGGAGAGCAGAGTCTTCTTACGTTCTTACAGCATCACAGGGAACCTGGAAAACTGACTCGGCATTCTTCAAATGGAGAAAAATGAGTTGTGAATCAACTTCTCTGAAAGACAGCTTTGCCTGCTCACTCCCAGCGGTTCTCTGCACCATCTGAACCCTGAGGGCAGGTTGGACACAATGCTGCTCACTTTCTCAGCAAGGCAGAAGTTGCTGGCCGGGTGCAAGAACCTTGGCCAAATAACCCATCTATGTGCCTTAAAACGGGGCTGAGTAGACTTCAGGCCATGAAATTCACCAACCAGCGTCAGGTCAAAATCATGTCTTAGTGGGTCATTCACTGCCACTCTTGTGGTAGTGAATTCCACAGATCAATTCTGTGCTGGGTGAATCAGTGCCTCCTTTTCCCTGCCCGAAACCTCCCATCAATTAGTTCCATCGAACGACCCCTGGTTCTAGTATTGTGGGAGAAGACAACCCAAAAGAGTTTGCTATCATAATTTTAGTTTGTTCTTAACAAAACGGAGGAGGGCTACAGGGCAGAGAGCTGATATAATAATCCTGACGCCACCTCCTTTTCTTTCTATGCTGCCTCCCTTGTGTCTATTTTTAGACTGTGAGCTCTTTGGGGCGGAGACCTGACCTCTCATCTGCATAAAGCACCATGAAGATGGATGGCACTTTAGGAAAAAAAAATTGATTATAACCTGACAAAGGCGTCAGAATTGCCCTGTCCACAGGCTCATTCATAGCCACAACACAGAGGGTCCCAGAATTAACTTCTGGCATGTTTAAAAGGATCTTAGGGGATGAGGAAGACCCTGGAGAGCCTCTGACAATCACCGAGGGGTGCACGAGTCAATGTTCAGATGAAGGGCAAGGCAGGCGCACGCAGCTCCTGGGTGACTTCCCAAAGCCCCAGTGCCTGTGCGATCCCAGAAGCCCCAGCGCCATCACATGGGGGCTGCTGCTGTAAGCTCTAGTCTCTTGGAGAGACTCAGAAGTCTCTCCCAGAGATTGGAGCTTGCGGCAACGACAGCTCAGCCTCCCCTGTGATGCCACAACCATGCAGAAACTGGGTGGAGTGCACGTGCAATCACAAGGAAGGGTGAGCTAACTGCACAGGGGAAACCTGTGGCCTCCCCTGAGCCCACCATCCCTGGCGCAAGAAGCATCTTTCATCCGAAATCCTTTCATCTTTCAGTCCTCAGAAGATGGTCTGGAAAATGAAACTGGAGAAACTTAACTGGAGTTCTTAACTGGAGAAACCGGCCACCCCTGCCCAATCGCTCATTTCCAGAGCTTCACCTGGCCTTTCTGATTGCCTCACATTCCCTCCTCGGCTTTGATGAAGTCAGAAGTCAGATTGTCCACAAAGGAGCGCAGGTAAAAAATGGTCATTTTCTCACCGCAAACAGAGATCACTGCAACAGTCCTCACGCCATGCTGGCCAACCTCCCTCCTTCCCTCCCCCCCCCACCGTTTTACCTTGCGCCTCTGCTCCTCCTCCTCCTGGATCTTCATCTGCAGCTTCCGGACCATCACCTGCCGCTTCCATTCGGGGATGGGTCTCCCCTGCTCGTCATGGGTGGGGATCAGAGCTTCAATGTCCACCTGGCCGGCTGCGGCGGACGAGGCGAGCGGCAAAGAGGAGCCATTGACAACCGGTTCAGGCGAAGAGGTGGGCCTGGATGCGGTTCCTGCTTCAGGGGTGGACGGCGGAGTCGGTGACCTGGCCGGGGACGTGGAGGAGCTGGGCACCTCAGCCTGGGTGGAGACAGAAAGCAGCGCATGAGAAATTCAAGAATAAAAAGATCACCTGCCACATAAACTTGTCAATGTGGCTCTTCGAGGACTCGGTTCTCTTGGGAATTTTTATGCAATTTGCAAATTAAGCACTCAAGTTTTGAGTATTGACTCAGGGCACCTACCAGCTCTTGCCACACAAGGGCAGGCATCTACACTGTCATGACAGAGATCACACTACTAGGATTGGATGGCCAACTGTCAGGGAGGGGGTAGCAGCTGCCGGCACAGTTGGACTAGATGACTTGGAAGGTCCCTTCCCACTCTTGACATTCTATCATTCTCTAACTGGACATGTGAGCTGACTACACTATGACACTGTGGGCAAGTCTCCAGGCTACTACCTTCCAAAATGTGTGTACATCCAGCAAATTACTGTACAGCAAATAATTTCATTCATTCATTTGCTTTCTATCCCTCCTTTTGCCCCTTAAAAGCACCCCAAGGCAGCTTCTCCTTAAGATTTATAAAAACCCAAAAATATTTAAAATAAATGCTGCCGCCACCACTGCACACACAACACACTGGATTCAAAGAACCAATTACCAATAACAACAATATCTAAAACAATTTTAGAAGAAAAATTAAAGCAGCATATATAAAACCCAGGGATCATAAGTCACAATACTGTACATGTCACAAGCTAATAGCAAATCAAATTAAAATTATTGCATGTCTACTTATCCTGCAAAGATTTCTATCTCAGGTTTTGGGTTTTAAAAAGGTGATGTACAATAGGAATGGGAAAAAAAGTCAAACTAACAGTGAGACCCCATGTTTGTCTACACAGAAGTCAGGCCCACTGTGTTCAATTGGGCTTAATCCCAGGTAGGTTTGTACAGGAGAATTGCAGCCAATATTAAAGGACAACAGGTAAATGTAAACGAGAAAGCATTCCAGATTAGAACTGAAAATAGTTTCAACATTCCCAACATACCCACGATGCGGTGCCATTCACAACGCAGTCCATCCAAACCAAACCGAAAACCACCACTAAGGTACCAGTTTAAAAAACCGGTAAGATCAGCTGCCTCAAAATAGCTCTTTTACTGTTTCACCCACAGTACTTCAAACCACAGTGGAGTTAAAGATGTGCTGGAGTTTGGTTTCCTGGTGAGCAGAGCCATTCGGGGCAAAGTGGGCGGAGTGTGGCCTGGGATCCAAATTAGAACTCTCCCTTTTTGCATCAGCAGAGGCCAAGTGGCCCCATCGGAAAGCCCCTCCCTCCCTGCAGGCACGGCTTCTTAAATGGCAAAGCTGATCATGCAAGGAGAATCTCTCTCTCTCTCTCTCTCTGGACAATTCACTGCCCTGCTTGTCATTACAAAGACTTAAGCTCACTCCTGAAGCAGCTTCCAAGCAAGCCCCATCTCCCTTGGAACTGGCTGGCTAAAAGAGGAACCTGATTGGAAGGGGCCCAGCCCGGTCTGTCACCTACATTGGTGCTGGCCTGGCCGGAGCCAGAGAAAATCGTGGTGAAGCCTTTGCTCTGGGGGGTCGGCTTGAGGCTCTTCCCAGCCTTGATCTCCGCCAGCAGCTCTGCATTGTCGCCCGTCGGGGACATCATGTTGAACGACTTGGTGCCTGCAACAGAGAGAGATGTGGGTGGGTGGGGAGGATTGCAAAGGGAGACCGTTAGTTGGCGGTGGAACCCAGAGCCACAGTCCCCCCCCCCGGATGGTTCTCAGAGTGCCGAGGCTACGATTCACCTTTGTTCTTATCAGTGTGCTGGTCTATGGTTCCACCACTCCACCTCGCGGGTGCTTTTTAATTTAATCCCCACCTATTTATGGCAAAGCCATATCAATAAACTGAGCCCAAAAAGAACATGGACATAGTTTATAAGCAAACATTATACACTGCCTGGAAACAGGAGCATTCAAAACCAGCATTAATTGCAACATTTAAAAAAAACAACCCCAAGCCCTTGTCCCTGAGATGCTAATTTTCTACATGCAGGGAGTGGCTTGTTTTACATGGGGAGCGTGTGTTAAAAAATATGACCTTTCCCAGCTAAGTGGTGCAATCCACAACCAAAACATTCCAGGGTCCAGAGCTGCAACCAGCAATCACAGGCTGATCCAGGACAGAAGTACCTAGTGCTTAGTGCTCACTCCCTTCCTATTCCTCACTCTTCCCCTGGGCATGCAGCTTACTGGAAAAAGCCTTGGTAGTTTGAATCTGCTGCTCCTAGCTCAGGAGATGAGGCTAGCCAAAAAACTCCCTGGGCAGAACCCCCTTTTTAGAAAAATACTGAGCCTTATGGGTCTCTATGAAAATCACTCTTGCGATAGTTCCTGCAGAGTGTGGAGATGTGACAATCCCATTGAGGTTTGCTCAAAAAGGCAGGCTGAAGATAATATGCAAAAGAGTTTGTTATTCAAAAAGTCAAGTAAATGAAATGACCAAATCGCATGCAAGAGAAAAAGTAAAAATGATTGCTTCAAAAACCCAACCCAATTGCAATAACAACCTCTCATAGGCAGAGGGTACTGAAGTGCTGCAGTGTATCGTGCATGCGTTGTTGAACTGAGCTCTCCCCAGGAACTTTGAATAGCTTATAGAAACGTATAATGGGCTTGTAACACATGAAGTCAAAGCTATGGTTTTCCCAGTAGCAATGTATGGATGTGAGAGCTGGACTATAAGAAAGGCAGAGTGCCAAAGAGTGGATGCTTTTGAATTATGGTGTTGGAGAAGACTCTTGAGAGTCCCCTGGAGTGCAAGAAGATCCAATCAGTCAATCCTCCAGGATGTCAAGCCTGATTGCTCCCTGGAAGGACAAATCCTGAAGCTGAAGCTCAAATACTTTGGCCACCTCATGAGAAGAGAGGACTCTTTGGAAGACCCTCATGCTGGGAAAGATTGAAGGCAAAAGGAGAAGGGGGCGGCAGAGGATGAGATGGTAAGACAGTGTCACCGAAGCGATGAACATGAAATTGGGCGAACTCCGGAAGCTAGTGGAGGACAGGAAGGCTGTGCTGTGTCCATGGGGTGTGCTGTGGTCCAGGGGGTCACAAAGAGTCAGACACAACATAGCGACTGAACAACAACAAACACACGAAGAGCAGGCAGACTAAAATAAAAGATCTTATGGTTTCTGACTAATACTGGTTCCTCTCTATGTACCTGGATGTTGGACCCACCAGCTTGTCCCACTTCCAAAGGATGGACTTGCTGGGCTCTCCCCTTGTAGGGTGGATGAAAAGAGAGAGAGAACTTTTCCTGCCTGGGGTGTTTATCTGAGCTGGAAGGACGTCATCCTCTCTTCTGATTGGATGAAAACTGGCAACCAGGAAACCTGAGCTCTACCTTTCCCTAGCTGGAGCCCAGCTAACTATGCCCTTCCACATTCCTGAGTTTCATAGTTTCATAGGAAGTTGGATGCAAATTAAGGTCCAGAGACAAGGGGCCTCTGAAATGCTTTGGTTATTGTTGTTGTTCAGTTGCTAAGTCGTGTCCGAACCCTTGGACCACAGCATGCCAGGCCTCCCTGTCCTCCACTAGCTTCTGGAGTTCGCCCAATTTCATGTTCATCACATAAGTGACACTGTCTAACCATCTCATCCTCTGCCACTCCCTTCTCCTTTTGCCTTCAATCTTTCCCAGCATGAGGGTCTTTTCTAAAGAGTCCTCTCTTCTCATGAGGTGGCCAAAGTCTTTGAACTTCAGCTTCAGGATTTGTCCTTCGAGGGAGCAATCAGGCTTGACTTCCTGGAGGATTGACCGATTGGATCTCCTTGCAGTCCAGGGGACTCTCAAGAGTCTTCTCCAACACCGTAATTCGAAAACATCTATTCTTCGGCGCTCTGCCTTTCTTATGGTCCAGCTCTCACAGCCATACATTGCTACTGGTAGGAAGAGACAAAGAGGGTAGGAAAATCTTGCACCTTGACACAGGCACAGAATTCCAAATACACATGAAATAACAGTAGCCCCCCATATCCAGTGGTGAAATTCAGCCAGTTCTCACCAGTTCTGCAGAACCGGTTGCTAATTTATTGATATACAAAAAGTAGTGCTGTAGTAAGAAGCAGTATAAAGAAAGGAGGACATAGAATCGGTTGTTAATTTATTTGAATCCCACCACTGCCCATATCCATAGGTCCCTTATCCATGGTTCACAAATCCCCCCACCCTGCACTTATGAGTCACTATTTTCTTTGTATTTGTCGTCCTGTTGCTGGGTTGTACATTCAACTAGCAAATATTTCTTACGGCAGTATTTTCTTACAACAATATCTTATGGCATTCTCTGTTTTGGTGGCAGCCATTTTGAATTTGTGGCAGCCATTTTTGCAGCCACAGCCACTCTGAAGCTATCCGCAGCCATTCCACAGCAATTCTGCAGCCAGTGAAGTTCTGACAGCTCCAAGAATGCCTTGCAGCTGCCAAGTCATTGCCCCAAAATGCCATTAACAGTTTGCTGCTAAATTCTCACTAACATAGAGGTCTCTCTGTTTGCTTTCTACACAACTGGAAGCATACGGTTGGCTTTTATCTGCAGTTTTGTGTATCCACAGGGGGAATAGAAAACAACCCTTGTTTATTCTGGGGGGGGGGTTGTATAGTCATTTCATGACACTCCCCTCCTAGATTTTGTTTTAGAGCAGCCTTTTCCAAACTGGAGACTGCTGCACACTAGAAACGCAGTCCCCGGCTCGGATGGAGCTTATGATAGAGCTTATGGCTTGAATGGAACACGGATAGAGTTCCACTGGGAAGGTGTCTGTTTCTGCTGCTGTGCACCCTGAAACAGTGCTGTGGCCAGGCGCTTCCGCACTGAAGTGCCCCAGTATACCATGCACCCAGCTGGCCATGGCACAATTTTGGGGCATGCTGGGGCGATGACGACAGGCACCTCACAGAAGGGAGGGTTCCGCTCACACAGGAGGAGATGCCAGCGGTGCACTGGATCTGCCCCGCAGGCCAGTGGTGACTGCTATTTTAGAGAAACAGTACCCTTTTGAAAATGGAATTAAATCTACATAACAATCAAAGGATACACATAGAAGAACACACACACCAGAACCTAACCATGTGGCCAGGAGTTTGGCAGAAAACAAAAATGGATGGTTTAGATAGGCCAGTAGCTCTCAAACATTTTAGACTGGGACCAGCTTTTTAGAATGGCACTCATGTCAGGACCCACAGGAAGTGATGTCATTAACCTGGAAATGATGTTAGGGCTAGAAGTGACATCATCAAGCAGGAAGTGCCATCATTGTGACAATCAAATGACGCTCCAGAATGCCAACCGGCATTCTTGGACTGCAGTAATTGCACAACCATGAAACATCCCTGGCGGAAAGCAAGATTAGGACAAACTATTAAATAAAAGCACTGAACTAAGAACAATGTTTTTCAAAAATCCTCATTTGAAAATTCAAACTGTTAACATTCACAACAGGAATATAGCAAGAGTAAAGTCTGCAGCTTTCCACGATCCACCTAACATCAGGTTCCAACCCACCAAGTGGGTCCCGATTCACAGTTTGAGAAACACTGGGATAGTCTAAGGGCCCTTTAACCCCTTCCCTGCCTCAAGTGAAAAGCTGCCCAAGCAAGCTTTTCTGTGCAAGGCAGGACACAGGCAAGAAGGTTGAGACACAGAAGGGGAGAATTGGACTGAGCGTCTCTTGATGTTTCAAATAGTAGGGGATGAGCTGAAGAGCTCTTCACCTGCATTTTGGAGCACATGGGATGAAAGAGGGGATGTTCAGAATAAAGTCCCTGCGGGTCAGGTGGGAATCTACAGGAGATGGATTAAGCTGCCACACAGCTGGTTGCTGACTCCTATCTTAAGAGGCAGTGTTGAGAAGCGAGCCTGATGTGCCGTGCGTGAAAAACATGGGGGCGAACTACTACGAAGCTATAGAAGTGCATACCAGCTTCTGGGAGGTGCAAAGGGTGAACCCTGCAGTCCTCTGGGATTTGTTGGGGGAAGAAACCAATCATGACATGCAAGGGGGATGGAGCAATACTGAGAGCGCAATCCTAACCTGAAGCTAGGCTGTCACAGTTAGGCCAGCAAAGTTTGGCCGGCCCCAGGGCCACCGTAATGTGCATTTGGACCACTCTTGGAGTCAGGGAGGATGGTGCATGCCTGGGTGCTAGCCTGTCTGACTCCAAGAGTGGTCCAAACATACTTTACAGTAGCCCTTGTGCCGGCCAAACTTTGCTGGCCTAACTGTGCTGGCCTAACTCCAGGTCAGGATTGTGCCCTGAAACACATCAGCAGCCTCTAATTGTTGGTGGTTGGTACATTTTTTTTTTAACCAACATTAAAATAAGAAGTGTATGTCAAATTAGTCCCAAAGGGATTTGTTCACAGATACAGAACATACCTGCTCTCTGCGGGACCTATCTGACATGTAAATAATGCCTGATTTAAAAGAGACAACCCCAGAGTGCCAACTCATGCAACCAGGTATTCTCCCTGTAAAAAAGGATGCTTTTGTAGCCTCTCTGTCTTGTGTATGGTCGGCTCAGCCCATCACTTCTAACATACACAGAGTTAAAGTAGAATTACCCACTCCTAAGGAAGGCTGTTTAGAAGGATGCACGGAGCAGTGACTCACACAGAGGCACACCAGCAGCATCCCATTGCTGGTGAGTGCTTTAGAGTCCCAGGAATCTTTCAGTTTATTTCATTGCTTTAACATTAACATTGCTCCCCAATCCCCAGCACAAAATATAGGAATTTGTGTTCTAAGAGATGGCTTGGGGAGATCTCCATCTGCCCACTTGGAGATCCCATCCCAGATCCCAAAACTGAGATGAACCACTCTCCAATAAAAACAGGTTAATCTGCAAGGCTCTACAGGGCTCTTTGTTTGCTATCTTGCAGTGGACATGTGGAGACAACAACAGCTGCCTTTCTGGAAATAGATTAAGCCAATCTACACATTCAGAACAGTCACAGAGCAGGACTCTATGGAATTACAGAAAGTAGGGAGAGAGAGAGAGAGAGAGAGAGAGAGAGAGAGAGAGAGAGAGAGAG
>JAJKFI010000011.1:21259783-21340214 GCA_029204185.1 Lerista edwardsae
CTCTCTCTCTCTCTCTCTCTCTCTCTCTCTCTCTCTCTCTCTCTCTCGCTCAGCCTCATCTACCTCACAGGGCTGTTATAAGGAGGGAAGGAACTCTGAGCTCTTTGGAGGAAGAACAGTATAAAAATGTGAAAAATAAAAATAAATGGGTTACAACTCCCTCCCTCTCCCCACTAAAACCCTGCAAATCACACCTTTGCAAGAGGTCTCTCTTACAATGACAATTATAGGGATTCTTTAGGAGGGGGTCATCCTAATCGGTCTATGGGATGGGTACACCCTTGCCTGCCCTTTGGGGAAGAGTACTAGCTCAGTTCAATCCCCAACACACCCAGTTACGAAGGCATCTCCTCTCCAGACCCAAGTCCCCAGACATCACTTGGAAAGTCTCCAACGGAGGGTTGTATGAAATCTGGTTTTTAAACTAGGTTTCACTGAGGCTTCCACATCATGAGTAGGTGGTACTCTTAATATTAATATCCCGCCTTTCTCCCACACTGAAGGGGACCAAGGTGGCTAACCATTTTAAAAGCATAAAACCAAATACAATTACAATAAAAACAATATTAAACAGCTTAAAATAAAAAAAATTAAAAACAAAGCAAGCACCCTGGACGCCAATATTCAAATATAGCTCAACAAAAATGCCAGACCACAGTGTCTGTAAAAGCATTCACAAATATAAAGGTCTTAAGACCCAATCAAAAAGTCTGCAAGGAGAAAACAGTTCTTAATTCCAGGGGAAGGGAATTCCACAAGCAAAGTGCCACCACTGAGAAGGCCCTGTTCCTGGCTGGCACCCTCCTCACCTCTCTGGTGGGGGCACAGACAGAAGGGCCCCCTCTTGATGACTGGAGAGGACAGGTAGGTTTATAAGGATGAAGGCGGTCCCTCAAATATCCTGGTAGTAGTAACAGCAGTAAAGACCTACTAGCTCTAGTATGGTTATCCTACAATCATCTCACGTCCACAATGGAATGGCTCCTCCAATAGGAAACCATTGGAAGGAGAGGAAGTGGAAGAACAGCTGTTCTGAGTCAGGACAAGAGTCCTTCTCATGTAACACTGTTTCTGCCAGCCTCCTGCTTCATGGACTTCTGGAAAATCAGAAACTGGAGTCTTGCAAACAACAGAGAATGGGACTCAATGGCAGGACCCCTGTTTGCATACAGAAGAGCCCAAGTTCAACTGAGGCAGGGCTGGGGGAAAAAAAAAACCCCAAACCTGAACTGCTGCTGCCAGTCAGGGTCTGGTAGTACGGACGCAGATGGACCAATGCCCTGACTCTGCAGACAGCTGCTTCCAACGTAACCTGAAAGGGAAATGCACTTGCTTTTGTCGAGGCCTTTTTGCAGATCAGCTACTCTGGTAACTGGAAGGCCAGATCACTCTCCCCTTGCTGTAAAGGAAGCTAGGCAGGACATTCTATCCCTGCAGGTTTCTTGCTCTCCTCCTCTTCACCTAAACCAACCTTCCTGTAGTCTTATAACTACAGATGCCCCAGTGTTCAAGTTCCGAAGGGGGCTACATTTTGCTCCAGCTACCCCTCCCTGCCACTATTTTGGAAGACTACCGAGAGTGGGGGGCATGATGAGGCTACACTGAGAGGAAGCCAGGAGGCAGGGGGTTCCATTAGGGCTTCTTCCCTGTGCTCCCACAATTCATAACCCACGGTCAGGTAATGCTTTCATTTAGGACCCACAAAAAGTAGCAGAGTATGTAAAAAGAGTTGGGCGGATTCTGTAGAATTCTTCATCAGGGCAAAGGAGAGCAAAAGGATGGAAGGGAGAAAAGGGGTGCAGGCTGGGGCAGCCCCACAGTCTATAAAATCTTAAGATGGTTTAGCTGTTTTCCCGCAGACTTCAATCACCCTCTGAAACTCGTGAAATGTTCTAGTACGTAGACAGGGTTGCTTAGCTAAAAGAAGACAATCAGGGCATTGGGGGAGCAGTGCTAGGAATTCCCATCATGCAGCAATCGTTACAGGCAGTTCCTCCTCCGAAACCATATACAACGTTTGCCCCCCTAGGAATCCGGAGTCGCTCCCTTTAACCCTCTGACTGCTGGCCAATCAAGAAGAAAAGCTCTTTGCAGAGGAATTGGGAGGGGGGAGGAGGGAGAATGAAGTGGGCGGAGTCAGCCCTAATTTTAACTAGTGGAACTGAGTTCCCCCGCGTTCCCCCTGCATGACATCACTGAACGTGTGCATTTTTCTCCCATTCTTGGCTGCTTCTACAACCAACCCCATTTCTTCTTGTGGACATGCAGAAAGTTCCCCCAGGTGAGGACAGCAGCAGGGCAAGGATGCTCTAGCCCAGAGATCTTCAACCTTTTTAATCTCAGGGCACACTGGCCAGGTGCTAAAATTGTCAAGAGACACTATCAGCTTTTTGACAATTGACAAGGCACACTGTGCTGCTGGTGGGAGGCTCACATCCCCCAACAGCCCTCCTAATAAATGACCCTCCCCAAATTCCCACCGGACACCTGCAGTCCATTTGCTGCACACCAATTTGCCATGGTGCAGTGGTTGAAAATGGCTGCTCTAGCCCACCACTCTCCTCTCCCACACCAGCACCCTCTTCCTCTTTCAATCGAGGGACTGCAGGAAGGAGGAGGAAAGCTGGGGTGAAGAAGGTGGATTCCCCTAACAATCTGCTGCCTGAGGCGACTGCCTCAGTCAGCCTCATGGGTGGGCCAGCCCTTCTCCCAATCTAAGGAAGCAACAGGTGAGAGCAACAGCCACTGGGAGGGATGCCCTGGGAGATGCATAGGGATAGATCTCGCTAAACACAAGACAGCTGCCATTTTCGAAGGCGCCTCTTTGCCAAGTTAGCAGGGCACCCCCTAACTGTGCCTCTTTTCCCCATCGCACTCCATGCACACCCCACCCACAATGCTGCCTCGATGCAAAAGCAGCAGCCGCATCCCCTGTATGTTACCACATACTGGACTGAGAACTGTCAGGTGACACCAGATGCGAACCCCATAACGTGCATAAGAACATAAGAAAAGCCTTGCCGGATCAGGCCAAAGGCCCATCTAGTCCAGCTTCCTGTATCTCACAGTGGCCCACCAGATGCCTCAGGGAGCACATGAGACAACAAGATGCTTGCCTCCTGTTGCCACTCCCCAGCATCTGGCATTCTAAAGTAGCCCATCACCCTTGCACCACCCCCAAGGAAGACAACAGAATAGGGTTGGGGCTTAACTTTATTAAACACAAATGTAAATCTTGTAACCTATAACACCCATCCCTCCCTCCCCAGTCTGGGGTAGGCAAAAAAAACAGCCATCCATGGCCAATTGGGATGACAGAAAAAAATTCCTAAATGGCATCCACTCTGCCAGCCTTGCCGTCAATGTGCCAGAAGGCACATCAAATCCCACTTGGAGACATGCCCCTCCGACTCGCTGATGTTTCTGCCGGAACACGGAATGGGACATTGGCAGCTTCCTCTTTCCATAAGCTGCCTCCAAACCTGGGAAAGGACCCCCTCCCCAGCGCCAGGCTGTTGGCATCCAGTGCAAAACCATCAAGTCCAGTGGTGGAATTCAAATGAATTAACAACCAGTTCTATGATGTCATAGCCGGAGCCAAAAAAAACCAACAAAAAACCGAAGCCAGCCGAGGTAAGCGAGTGGGCGGGGCCCGGCCATTTAACCACCGGTTCTATAGAACCTGGGCGAACCCCCTGAATTTCACTACTGATCAAGGCCCCCCGTCCTCAGGTTTAGCCTGCCAAGAAAAGCAGAAGAGCCCCCTGGATGTTCAGATCAGGGCA
Organism: Lerista edwardsae; assembly: GCA_029204185.1. NCBI lineage: Eukaryota > Metazoa > Chordata > Lepidosauria > Squamata > Scincidae > Lerista > Lerista edwardsae. Next base: position 21,263,569 of record JAJKFI010000011.1, read on the forward strand.
CTGTGGGTCTCTCCTTGCTGGGAGTGCCAGCTCAGGATCGCAGAGGAGAAAATTGTAAAAAGGGTGCTGGGAAGCACTGGATGAAATTACAGCACTCACTCAGGCTACCAAGACAGAAGCACCACTACCACCAAGTCTTGTCCTGTTTAAAAAAATATATTAATCTAAATTGCCATCTAAAGCAGTCTCAGGAGACCCAGGCCCACCCCCTCCCCAATCTAGGCACCTGCTTGGACCGAGCAGAACTTCCCCCGTCCGCTACTCTCTACTGCTGACGTCCCCTGGCAGAAGAAAGGCAAAGCATGTGCCCAGTCTTGGTCCCTGATAATTTGGGTGAGGACAAAAGTATGAGTCCCACCCGAGGAAACTACCTTGCCCCCTCTGCTGTCGTCCTTCACTCACATTGGTACCCCCGTGCTTCTGCAGGCAGAATCGACCCATCCCAAATAAAGGGGCGCTGTTTAGCATTCACAAAGAACGCTTGATGCTTTTTGCGGGGGGCATTTCACGTGCATTCTCACTGCAGCCTGGGCAACAGCCCTGCAGTGTAGGCCAGGCTGATCTCTCAGCCTCTGTTCTCCAAAGGCAACACAACAGTGATCGCAAGCCAGTCTACGAACAGCAAGTACACGGCTAAGGCGAGCTCTGAACAGAGGGCCTACCAGCACCAGACTTTGCGTCAAGAGTAGTAAAGTCACGCAATGCCACAAAAACCACTCTTGTATTCCCTCTGCGAGTTCCAGTAGCAACCACATCCCTGGCCTCCAGCATCTCCCCCAGTTCCCCACAATCTCCTTTTTGGACACCCATCTCCCGGTCTTCCCAAACAGTGATAAACACACAGCAGCTGCACAACGCTTTCTGTTCTGTGCACAGGCTCGAAAGAACTGCAAGGAAGCAGAGAGCACTTAACTTTGGACGGGAACACCCTCCCAGTATCAAACCTTTGACTGCTGACATCAAATGAAGCAAAAAAAAATAGATATTATTTCCTCTTACCTGTGTGGAGAACCACCAAGCCCCACTGAAGCTGTTCGGCAAGCCTGAAGCATCCGTGTCACCCGACACCTGCCCCCTGCACACCTGTGACACTCAAGTCGGCCTCTCCGGTTACAGGGGCCCGCTAATGAATTAGCAACACCTATCAGCTCACCCAGCAGTGACATCAGGCAGGTGCACCTACCAATCGCAGCTCAGCAGGATCTTGCGCTTCTCCCTTGGCAGAGCCATAAATAAGGATCAACCTGGAAGTCGGGCATTTCCAGAGATGATGAAGACCCAGAAGGAAGAATCCGGAGAGGTTTCTCCCAAGAATTCTTCTTGAGGGAGCAAGGAATCTACCTGCTCATGAAGCCAGGGAATCCAGCCCTTCCCAAACTGATTTCCATTCTGGTTCAGACATTCATTTTCCCCAGTGGGATGCTCGGAACCAGTTTTACTGACGGCTGGTCATATATACACCATATATGCCAATAAAAAACATTGGACTGGATACATTTATTGCTGAGTGTTTTTTGCTCCACTTGTTTTTGGCCCTACAAACTTAATTCCACAAAACCAACATGCCAAAAACAATTTAACTTGAGAAGAACTATACAGTATCTATGCACAGTATTATTTTTCACGCTTTATTTTTGAGTTGTTTTAAACCCTCTCTTTTTTTGACAAACAAAAGACAAACGGCAGGACAAAAAAAAATACAGTGGAAACATTACAAACAGAATCACACAACAGAAAGATTACTGAATGACTGGTTTGGAAAGGGGCTACCACTTTTTGCATTCCGGGGGTTCGATTTCTTTCCAAAATGGTTTTTGAATCAAGGTGCAGATTTGGTTCAGCCCCAGGCATGTCACCCCCTGAACCTGTGGAGGGTTGGAGACAAAGCTCATTCTGGCATTGCACAGGCTGAATTCTGATGCACACTTCCTCGGGAGTAAATCCCATTGAGTTAAATGAGACTTACTTCTGAGTAGGCATGCATAGGATCGGTCTGTGTTCAAATGAGAGGATTCCATTAATGACAGGAGAGTTGGTGAGGGGGTGCACTGGTGCAGAATCAATCAAAGTATTTATATACTGCTTTTCAACACAAAGTTCACAAAGCGGTTTACAGGCAGATGATGATGATGATGATGATGATGATGATGATGATGATGATGATAGTGATAGTATTTATATACCGCCTTTCTTTGGTTATTAGATTGCTCCTCCGACTTTAATTCAAGGCGGTTTACATAGGCAGGCTTTATTTCTCTAAACCCCCAAAGGTTTTTTACAAATTACAAAGAAGTTCTGTCTTTCAAGAACTACAACAACATACAGATGGAACTTTCGTGGTCTAGTCCTCCTTTCTGGCCGCACAATTGCCTTCCTGCTGGGTGATAGACGGCTTCTCTGCTCCCACCAAAGAAACAACTAGCCCAGCACAACTCCCCTCTCACAGGCAGCTGGAGACAGCTCAGCTCTTATCAGTCTATTACTGATTATTTGTACTACTATTACAAATAGTAATAGTAATAATAATGAAGCTAAATGGGAATCACATCCCAGCCCTCCAGCTCAAGTCTCCAGTAATAAAGGAGGTCCAGGGTGGGATCATGGCTGGCTCCTGGGCCAGGGAGGGACTTCAATCCTAAGAGACAGTGGAAAACTCTTCTCTCTTGCACAAGACTCCACCCAGAATGGGAACGTTATCCAGCCTTGTGGCTGGACGCTGCACCTCCTCCTGGTGCACAAGTTGGTCGCTGACTGTGTGAACCACACATTGGTCTGGAGACACCTTGAGATGGGGCTGCAAAGCAAGCCCGGGAAACGGGACACCAGCTACTGCACCCCAGGCAGTAACATCACCCGGCCCCATGCAATCTCCTAATGAGAACTACGCAGGCAGTGGAAAGGAGGTGAGAATGCGTTCACAGACACCTCTTCTCCTGGCCTCTGGAGTGCCCAAACGTGACTCTCTCTGGGTCGGGTACATGCAAAACAGAGTTTGCATAAACACACCAGCAAAGAGGCAGCCTGCTGCTGGGGCTCAAGAGCAGATCATAGAATGGAAGGCACTTACAAGGTCATAAGGTCCAGCCCCAATGCAGGCTGCCCACAACCCCAGGACAGCAGGCTGAGACACAGTTGTGCAGCCCTTGTGGAGGAGCACCAAGGGCCTGTCTTGACCAATGGCAAGATGATGCTGGCACACTTCCTTTCCCCTGAACTGCACTGTCATAGGCTAGCATTTTCCTTTGGTCCTGCGAGCGAAGGACTATTGGAGCCTGTTTGGCAGCAGCCCTCCAGGATTTTGAATGGAGAAAGATCTTTCCCAGCCCTGCTCCGAAGCGCTGCTGGGGATCTAACCTGGAGCTTCCGCATGCACAGTGGGTGCCCTGCCAGTCAGCTGCAGCCGCTCTCTCTTTCGCAATGCAACGAAGACGGCTGAGCCAGCTCAACGGCTGCGGCTTTCCAGGCCACACCACTTGTAGGGAACCTGTTTCGCTTGGCCCGTCCTGTGCCACCAGAGCACTCGTCCTCCAAGACTGAGCTCAGCTGCTCTGCAGTCCCAGCCTACGCAAACACCCAGTCGAGGGCCAATCCCTGCTTGCTGGCCCCGATGCAATCACAAAACGTGTGGTTCGGCCGGGTCCTGGCATCCTTCCCATGCCCCTGCTCACATTCCATGATCGCTACCTAGGATCTCCATGCATGTTTCAGAACACCACCTGCTTTGTGACAGCCAGCAGGGGGTGGACTAGATGGCCTTGAAGGCCCCTTCCAACCTCAAGTTCCCAGGGACCTGGAGCCTGGCTCCTGCAGAGACCCAACACAGCCACACTCACTTCCCAGCATCTATGTGGCTCAGATAAAGACCACATTGGCTATTCACCGCTCACTGAATCTTGTCAGATACAGAAATTGTTAGACAAGGACACTTTCAAGGAAGCAGCAGCATAGTTCTACAAAAGAAGAGGGGCTGGGGGGGCAGTCACCTTTCTTGCACTAGCAACTGGTGTGGTCAGGTGCTTGCCCAAGCCAACAACTTGCTGAATTGGGCCTATACTAGAGGTTGATTCCATCTGCTCTAGCCCAGTGTTCTCTTCTTGAATATGGAGGTTCCATTTTTCATGATCGTGGCTAACTGGTCATTTCCACACCTCTCCTGGAGCCAGCACTGCAAGCTGAACAGAGGCAGACTTCTAAAAAGAGGGGTTGAACCTCACGTTCTTATTACATAACTGGGACCTGCTCCAATTGACGCATCCGTGTTTAGGTCACCTCTCTCTTATTTTATCCCCTCCCTTGAGGTATTCAACAGCTGGATGTGCTTTATTGCGTCACAAAAGACCAAATGGTCACAACCGAATGGTCTAGTCATGACCGACTGTAGGGGGCAGTGCTCACCTCCATTTCTAAGCCGAAGAGCCGGCGTTTGTCCAAGGACAAGCTTCCGTGGTCATGTGGCCAGCATGAGTATAAGCCAAGGCGCTCGGAACGCCGTTACCTTCCCACTGAAGTGGTCCCTATTCATCTACTCGCATTTTTAGGTGCTTTCTAACTGCTAGGCTTGGCAGGAGCTGGGACAAGCAACAGGCGCTCACTCGGTCGCGTGGTCTTGAACTGCCAACTTTCCAGTCAGCAAGCTCAGCAACAGCAGTTTAACCCACAGCGCCACCACATCCCCTATTGTGTCAAGCAGCAAGCAAAAGAGAAGCTGCAGTAGCGACACCCTATCTGGCTTGCTGCCCCTACTAAGGGCACAATCCTAAGCAGCTTTCCAGCACTGATGTAGCCGTGGGGGATGTGCTGCATCCTGCAGTGGTGTAGTGGTCACAGACACCTCCTATAGGGAATGGTCTGTTGCCTTACCGTGCAGCTGCATTGCCCTTACCCCAATGCTAGAAAGTTGCTTAGGCTTGCGCCCGAAGCCTCTGAGCAAGCTAGTATCTACCTTTACATCCATCAACTCAAACATATGATTAATTACCCTGCAGAAAAAAAATTACGTGATATAATATTATTATTGTAATAATTGATTATTGATATATTATTATGGGTATAATATAATATAATTGATCTTCCATTCCCATGTTGCACCTTGCACCCAGGACCACTGGACCCCCTACCATCTGCCGTGGCTCATCTCAAACTTATTTGAGTAATTCCATGCCAATTCCATGCCATGTAGGGATGTGGTGAAGCTGCGGATTAAACCGCTGCTGCTGGGCTTTCTGACCGGAAAGTTGGGAGTTCGAGACCATGTAACGGAATGAGCTCCCATTGTGTGTCCCAGCTCCTGCCAACCTAGCAGTTCAAAATGCGAGTAGATAAACAGGGACCACTTTGGTGGGAAGGTAACAGCGTTCCGTGCACTATGGTGTATAGTCATACCAGCCTCATGACCACGGAAGTTTGTCCTTGGACAAACGCCGACTCTACAGGCTTAGAAACGGAGAGGAGCACTGCCCCCTACAGTTGGTCACATCTAGACCATTTGGTCGGTCATGGGGAAACCTTTACCTTTTATGCAGTGGTGTCATTCAAATGATTTAGGAACAGGAACTCATTTTTGATTGGCACTTGTCGGGAACCCGGAACCAGCCACGGAGCCCGTTAGGATCTGGAACGCCCATTCTGGTCCGTTCCCCCTGAATGACATCACTGCTTTTATGCCAATCATACTTTATAAACCAGATCCCAAAGCGGAGTGAGACAACGTTTGTTCGTTCACAAGCTGAGTGCGAATGACTCCCCAAGGGGAATCCATTCAGCTCTCCTATTCAACCTCCCAGCTACTTAACTCTGCTGCTTCCCTCTCTCTGATGGAGATGGATTCCATTTCCCCAAAGCCATGCTGAAAGGAAAATGAGTATTCAATTGTTAATGAACCTCCAACTGCTGGGATCATTATCTGGGTTAATTCAAACTTTGTCCAGGGAGCAACCATGTAGGGAAATGATTCTGTTGCACTTCCCCCTCTAAGGCTGGAGGCAGACAAAAGGGAGCATCAGGGAGTTTAAAGCAGCTCAGAGCATGATCCTCTGGGAAAAAAACAGTGCAGGTTTTCACATCATTGTTCAAGTCAATCCAGCTTGCTTGACCAGAGGCACAAGTGACACAAATGAAAAATGTGGGGGAGCAGAAAATATATCTACTCTTCCAAACTTCCTCCAACAAATATTCCAGATTGTTAGCATCTGTGGAATTTAGCTATAGAAGGAGATCCTAAAACTCTGAGCTTCAATTTTTTTAAAAAATAAAAAGGGTCATGCTTCTAATTCTTATGGCAGTGGTTCTCAAACTTCTTAGCACTGGGACCCACTTTTTAGAATGCCAACCAGGCTGGGACCCACCAGAAGTGATGTCATGGCCAGAAGTGCCATCACTGTGAAACCAGAGCCTGCTGCTTTCTTGAAAACACAGCAATAAGTTGGGTTGTTTCTCAGCCATTTTCCATTAACAAAGTGAATCCGAAAGAAAAAAAGCCTATTAACAACCTTGACACAAGCAAAACAACCACACAGACCTCCCCCTTTCCAGTGTTCCATCTTCCTACATTTTCAATGTGGCTGCTCTAGCTGCTCCACGACCAACCTGAAATTGGTTCGCGACCCACTGGTGGGTCCCGACCCACAGTTTGGGAACCATTGCTTTATCAAACACCACTGTGACATCGTGTTTGTCACAGAAATCAGTGGAAAGGAACACAACTCAACGTTCCATCTCCTAACCTTCTTTGATTTTCTCCAAGCTTAGGGGTCTTTCCCAGTCCTACTGGAGATGCTGTTGAGAGAACCTGGGACCTTCAACAAACAAGGCTTGTGCTATAGCCACTGAGATATAGCTCCTCTTTGATCAGAAGCATCCTGTTTCCCATGGTAGCCAATCAGATGATTCCAGAATGCCCAGAAGCAGGACCATGAAAGCAAGAGGCCTCCCCTGTTTCCTGTGCACCAGCAACAGATACTCAGACTGCCTTTACATAAGGCCAAAGGCCCATCTAGTCCAGCTTCCTGGATCTCACAGCGGCCCACCAGGTGCCCCAGGGAGGCATGAGACAACAAGATGCTTGCATCCTGTTGCCACTCCCTTGCACCAGGTACTCTGAAATAGCCTACTACTAATGTAAGGAGGTTGCACAATCCATCATGGCCTATAGCCCATGATGGACTTTTCTTCCAGAATCTGTCCAATCCCCTCTTAAAGGCATCCAGACCAGATGCCATCACCACCTCCTGTGGCAAAGAGTTCCACAGATTAACTACCCGCTGGGTAAAAATGAACATGCTTTGAATATGGAGGTTCCACATGGCCATCATGACTAAAGATACTAAACATTAACATAGTGCCTTCTGAGAGTAGAGTTTTTCATGCAGATTATCATGATGTTGTCTTCGCATCAGCTGTGTAAGGGGAGAAAGTATTATTATACCCCCCTCCAATTGCAGATGGAGAGAACTGAGGTCATGGCAGAATTCATAGCAGAGGTTGGGGAAGGACTGAAATAGGGGAATTGCATTTGCACCTCAGTCTCTTAGGCATCACTGCCTCCTCTAATACTGGACATTACAGACTAGAGCTGAAATTTAATTTTCACAGAAATCTATTTGGCAAATATTTCACAGGTCAATTTGGTGTTTAGATTAGAGAGCAATGTAGGATAGTGGCTAACCAGATAAATTTGTGAATCAAGTCTTTCCAATCTTGTCTTTCCAGGTGTTTCTAGCCAAGAGGTCTCATCATCTTATATATCAGTGTTATTCAAACGGTGGGTCGGGACCCACTTGGTGGGTCACAACCTGATGTCAGATGGGTCGTGGAAAGCTGGGAGCAGCCATCTTGGAAACTGCAGGCCTTACTCTTTTTATATTCCTTTTGTGAGTGTTAACAGTTTGAATTTTCAAGCAAGGGTTTTTTTTTTCAATTTTGTTTTTACTTCAGTGCTTTAACATCATATTTTGTCCCCATCTTGCTTTCTATCAGGGATATTTCATGGTTGTACAATTGCTGCAGTCCAAGAAGGCCAATTTTCATTTCAGGAATGTCATTTTATTATGTTACAATGGCAGCACTTCCTGCTTGATGATGTCACTTCCTGCTACAACATCACTTCTGACATGAGGGCCATTCTAAAAAAGGGGTCCCAGTGTAAAAAGTGTGAATAACATTGCTATGTATCATTGGAAAGGTAGTGTAATGCTGAATGCAGTGAAACAAACCCTATTGGAATATCTGTATTCTATCAAAAACATTATGGCCAATTAAGTAGAAAACTTACATACTTAAGAAAATTTGATTTTGTTGTGTATGGGGGGGGGGGGCTACAAAATCTGACCCTGGATAGCAGATGTCTTAGCTATACCACTGTTCCCTTCCCTTAGAGCCAACTCCCCCTACCATCTAGCATTCAGAGAAGACTTCCAGAGAGAACATAACTTTTCCGACTTACTGCCCAACCCCAGAGGGACTGATGAATCAAGCAGGATTATGTGCAAGCTCGCTTCAACAACAGATCTCCTGTGTCCTGTTGAGACGTCACACAGAGCTGGGTAAACATCTTTGCAGATCTCTCTCTCTCCCCCCCCCCCCCATCTTTCCATTTGGAGCAGCTGAAGCAGGAAGAAATGTTTGCTTCAACTTCAGAGTTTGTTTCTAGCACTTAGAAATCCAGGGGGCTGAAACAAAAAATAGGTGATGGTTCCAGGGTCTCTGAAGACCTCTGGGCAGGCCACCCTCCCCTTCACATGGCAGCACTCTGGCTGCTCCTCCCGCCTCTCCCTGGATCTGAAAAGAAAAAGGGGAAATGAATAATTTTAGCCCACCAGTCCTCCTCACTCCTCCTTACTCTCTCTTCTAATGTATTCTACTCTATATTCCTAATCTAGGGGGCACAGAGAGGAAAAAGTGGAGGAGATGGATGGACGGGCACAGGCAGGCACTCTCCTACCAATATGCCAGCTTTGGCAACCAGCTTAACTGTCTTCATGCATGGGCCGGCCCCGGCACATCATTCTCATGGGCCGAACTTGCCAAGTTGCCAAGACCCATCAATCAGATCTCCCATCTCCATAAACATTTCTAATCTGAATCAGAGCGCCCCACTGTAGAGATTTAGGAGAACTGCTATCGAATCTCTGTTGTCCTATGTGATTCAGCCCTCCTGGTGCTGTAGGAGAAACTAATATGGGTCTGGGGAGGTTGATTCACACATGCAGAGTACACAAGGCGCAGTTCAAACCAACATTTCGGGACTGGGGTAGAAGCAATGCAGCTTGGAGGAAGGGAACAAATATTACCTTACCTTGAGGAGGCCTCTGTGACTGCCCCCCCCCACTGCAGATTGCAGCACATGCCCCATTGGCACAGCTATGTCATTGCTAGAAGGTTGGTTAGGATTGCACCCTATCTGTATCCTCTCACACCTGGGAGGCTTGTGTGAATGTACGAGATGCAGTTGAACCAAGAATAGAAGACAACAGACTTTGTCAAACATACATTGTTGCAATGTTCTCCGGAGTCCTCTCTCTCCCTTCTTTGCCCTCACTGTCCTTGCCCTCATTGGCTGTGGCAGCCTGTGTGTTTTCATTTACCATCACCTGTGACATTACCTTGTCAAGACAGTACTCTGGGGCATCAACAAAACCACATGATCTGCCTCAGCCAATCAGATTAATGCTTGGGCACATGAGCCTGCCGATTTAGACCCCCAAGATGCCAATGTCCAGGGGTCACAGCCAATCAAGAGGAAATAGCAGCCAACACTGATAATTTAGGAATTTCAGTGGAGGCTTTTTGTGGTCTGTGCACTGCTAGCTGAAGGGGGGAGGAGGGGGTCACATTGCAGGAAACTGGAGACTTGTATATTTATTTCCCAGCAATAGTATCCCTGCCACACAGTCCAGCAGCCGACAACAGACCCTCCACGCTAATTCAACATTTTATCCTGGCAGGCTTTTCTCCTGCCAGCCTGCCTGCCATGCACCGAGAACCGATTCTGCCATCCCTTCCTGCAGGTTTGCCCAGACCTCTGCCTCAGCCCCCTCCCCAAGACCACTGTGTGGGACTCAATCTGATGAGGGACCTCCTTCCACCTCAGTCATCTTCAAAATAGAAAGAGAGAGAGAAGAAAAATTCAGATCTCAAAGGCAAAACTTTTTTTGTGGTATTTCTAGAAAGATTCATGGAATCGGATAGCTGTAGAATGAGATCCTAAGGATCCAAGCTTCAATTTCGTTTGAATACAAGGGTCAAGTTTCTAGTCCTTATGCTGCTATGCAGAAATCAGTGGCACTTTTGGAAGGGTGTGTGGCATAACTGTCCGTCTCTCTCTCTCTCTCTGAGCAGAACTACTTATCTTTAGGCTGGTTTTGGGGCTGCAGAACCCTCCTCCAAAACCAAACCCCACACTATAGAGCAGGAGCCATCAAACTCCAGCCTGTGGGCCACATCCGGTGCTCCAAGAAAATTCTTCCAGGTGTGGCACAGTGGTGGTGAAACCTTAGCGTTCTGCACCACAGCCTCCGATCTTCACAGCTGATCTTTGCAGAACCATGCACAGGGCAGTTGCATTTGCCACACATCGCCCAGAAAGCTCTGCACCCCGATTTCCAAATGGTAGTGGCTGCCCAGTACGAGTTTTTGCAATGACCGGCTGTTAAGATAGGATGCTGCAGTGCAGAATGTTAGGTCTTCACCACTGTCACTTCCAGAAGGCTTTTCTTGGAGCCCAGCGGTCCTTGGTTTGGAGACTGCTGCTATAGCGGGGCAGAAAGAACACTGTGAAAAGGCTTTTCTTCTGCACATTTGTCTTGTGCCCAAAATTGTAGAGGGAAGTAGAAATGCAAAACCTTCCCATGCGAATGCCACCAAAAAGGCACACAATATATTCAGCTTCCTTTGAATCAAAGATGTCGTTAAAAAAAAAAAAACCAGTCTCCTCTACATGCTAGAATTATATAAGTAGTATCTGTTGACATTCTCAGAAGGCAGAGAGAGGGCTGGGGTAGATTTCTGGTAGTAGGGAACACAGCTTCTGTACTCTGCAGTGCTCCCCTCCTCCTGTTATCTTGCCTTGAAATGTTAGTGTGGAGAAGACACTATAGTCCAGGGGTGTCAAACAAAAGGCCAGGGGCATGGAAGCTCCTTATCCAGTCTTTGGGCTCCCCTAGCACCACCATCAGCTGCTCTCAGCCGCTGAGCTGTGCTGTCAACTGCTGAAACGGCAGCCTGAGTGATAATTGGGCTCTTCCGTATCTGGAAAAGATGATCTGTGTATTTTCTCTTCTATTCTAATGAGAAAAGTGAGAAAAAAGTGCTTATTTCTGGTCATGACCAGCTTAATAACATCACTTCCTGCTTAAGGATATCACTTCCTGCTTAATGACATCACTCTCAGCCAGGCATCATAAATGCTGTTCGGCCCACTACATGAAATGAATTTGACATCCCTGCTCTAGCCCATCACGTGCTTCTCCTCCACACCTCTTGTCTGTGCCCTTTTTCAAATCTAGGGAGCAGGGCGTGACAAAGAAGGATGCCCTCCACCGATCTGCCGTCTGGCATGAATGCCCTGGGAAAGCTACCCACTCCCTTCCCTTGCCTGCTTGATGGAGTGGGAATAGCTGCCCTTCGGCCTCTAGCAAGTGACCTCAGCAACCCTGGGAGTTTTAGGGACACATTCAGGGGTATGATTCAGCTTTGGCAACTCCTGGCTGCCACCTGCCTCTGCTTTAATAAAGTCTTCAGGATCCTGCAGTGGCCAAGAGGTTCACCCAAGGAGCTCTCTTTCCCCAAAGAGACTCCCCCAGTCTGCCTGCAAGGGACCCGCAGAGCAGGGCTAAAGCCTCAGGAAGAGGCTGGTGCATTGAGGCTGCAAATTGAGCAGCATTCATAAGCCAGCACTGAGGCAAGGGACAAAACCCCCATGCAATTAACCAAATTACAAATGCAGCTATCATGTAACTACAGCCCTCAAGGCGAGGCCAAACAATCAGCCCATTGTCTTGTGCGGCCCTCGCCTCCCCCAGCAAGCAGAGACTAGATATGGCTGGTGCTCCCCCTCCCTCCCCCTTCGTGACAACAGCAGAGATGAGCTGCAAAGCCACTGCAGAGTGGGAAGGTTGGGAATTTGCCTGGGAGGCAAAGTCCCTACACAGAGAATGCCTGCTTCTCAGCACTGCCTGATCCCAGCTGGCCCTCACCCATCAGGGACTGAGCGTACGGTTCTGGGGCAGGCTTGAGCTGAAAAAATGTTGTGGAAAGGGCAGAACCACTAGAAGATTTGACATTTGCACAGGGCTTAGAGTGTGCAAAATACGACACTCGCTTCCTATTGACTAAGTACCTGTTGACTGACTGACTGACTATCATCCTTTTTTATAGCATGGTAAGGAAATATGATTATCCCCATACTGCAGGTGGAAAGACTGAGGCTGAAAAAGAAGCTTGCATAAGGCCATCTGGTAAGCTCAGGGCCAGAGATGTCCAGGTTTACAGCTCAGAACGCAACACGAAACTGGAGTTAGGCCAGCATAAGCTAAGCCAGCAAAGTTTGGCCAGCACACAGGCCACCATAAAGCATGTTTGGACTAGGAGTCAGGGAGGATGGCTTACATCTGTGTGCTGGCCTCTCTGACTCAAAGAGCAGTCCAAACGTACTTTATGGTGTTCCTTGTGCTGGCCAAACTTTGCTGGATTAGTTCATGCTGGCCTAACTCAGTTTAGGATTGCACCCTCAGTCTCCCAGGCATGACATCACGGGGGGGGGGGGCCTCTGGGCAGAAGCCAAATAAGATCCACCCTTTTGGCTGTACTTCTTCCATTGATGAACACAGTGATCCCTGCATCTGCTGCTTGGGTTGAGATCAGCAGGAGGGTGGAAGAAATCCCAATAAGGTTTGCACACCTGCTAGAACCCAGAGAGGGAGACGCGGATGGGAGGGAGATCTGGAGCAGAAATGGCGCCAACTCAATGACCCTCTCCGCTACTGCTCCTCTGCTTCAAACTGTCCCTCCCCAAAGCAATCTCTTTTCTCCAAAAGGACTCCGGGATTTCCTTCTGCCCTCAGAGCATAACCTAGAACATGCCTGCCCCGCTCTTGTGGCTGCAGGATACAGGGGAGGATCAAGCATTGTAAGACAGAACGTTTCCCACTATCATTTTCTCTCATTTCGAAAAATGCATCATTTCATACAGATTCATTAGCAGCACAGAGACAGGATATTGGACCAACTGAGCCACGGCAAAGCTGCATCTAACGTTTTAAGGGACTCTGCCCTAGGGCGGTGTCATGGAAAAAGTCTCGGACAGCTAGGCAGATCCGCCTTGAAACGCACTCAGCCACGAAACCAGGAGCCTGGACCAACTGCTCTCTTTTCTCCATCTAATCTACCTCAAAGGGTGGTTGTAGAGCTTCAAAGGGATCAGATTGACCAGTGTGAATTACCCAGGATTCCTTAGAGGAAGGGTGGGCTAAAAGACCAAATAGATTCATCATGTACAGCTTTTTGACCACGCCAAAATTAGCACATTAAAACTTTTCACTGCCTTCCATGTTCTCCCCTGAAACATTTGAACAATGTAAAGCAATACACAGTCGGGTTGCCATGTTTTAAAATGTTAGCATTGCAATAAAAAAACAATTTTTTAAGCCGAGTTAGGGATTTGTTCAAATGCAACATTTAAGCTTGTGAGAAGGGTGCTTTTTAACAAGGTTTTCCCCCTTGTAAAATATTTCACGCCTCTGTCTCCCTAGAGACAGAATTTGGGGGGTTCACTTCTTCTAGGACCCCTAGCCCTGGCGTCTTCTGGTCAGGCCTGAGCCCCAAATGGTGGAGCCGACAGTCTTGCTGTGACCCACCTGAGTGCAAGTTGTGACCCACCTGAGTCCAAGATGACCCACTTCTGGGTCCAAGTCACCTTTTAAAGACTTCTGGAAAAGGCACAATTCTCAAACTAGGTGATGCAATGCCAAATTGGGCCACTTCTACCTGGGACAACACCAATCCAAGGAACACTGAGGCACTGCCCATAAAATCCGCCGCCCTGCTTTGTACATCCCAGGTCTCACCTCTCGCTTGAGGACTTCACTCTCCACGTGGCGAAGGTTGTTCTTGGCTTGCACATAGATCTCCGCCGTGTGCTGGACTTCGGGAGGGTTTGGTGCCGGGTAGCCGGGAGGAGGAGGGGGCACCTTGGTGTTGGGGGGAGGCGGCGGCGCTGGGAAGTTCGGAGGCGGTGGAAGGGAAGCGTCGTTGCCTTTCTTGCCGCGTCCTGGCGCGAGGTCTGGGTTAAGCATGTCCATGTAGGTTTGCATGTCTGTGATGGTCGTTTCAGGAACTCCTGGATTGAGGAGAGAGATGGAGAGTTTGAGTGCATACTTTGGATGGCTCATGGTGCGAACTGTGTTGGAGGCAATGGATTTTCCACCTGCAGGGAAAAGTGGAACCAGTATAGAGGGAGTGATGGGCCAGCAGTTGGCACTTAGTAGGTTAAGGATGCTAACCAGTTAGCCAGCAAAGAGCAGCCAAAATGATCAGTGGACTGGAGCATCCTCTTGACAAGGAAAGGCTACTATGTTTGGGGCTTTGGAGCTTGGAAAAAAGGCAACTGAATGGGGACGTGACCGAGGGCGCAATCCTAACTTGTAGTTAGGCTGGCACTAATGACTTGTGCCAGCCTAACTCCAGGCTAAGATTGCGCTCTAACATGGTGCCTGGAGAATATATTCTCCCTCCTTCCCAAGACCATAATCAGGTTGGGTCAGCCAATGCAACAACGGTGGGAGATTCAGGAAGGAACAAAGAAGGGATTTCTTCACACAAAGCATCATTGGCCTGTGGAACGTGCTGCCACAAGATGAAGCAAAGGCCATAAACCTAGGTGGCTTGAGAAGACAATTAGACAAATCCATGGAGGACAATGACTACTAGTCAGTAGACTACTAGTGACAATGTGGCTAGGGACTAGACAATGACTACTAGTCACAATGGCTCTGTGGAACCTCCAGGGTCAGTGGCAGCCTGAATATCAGTTGCTTGAGTCTCATATTCTGGAGTTGCCTGACTTTTCCACTAGGCACTCTAGGATTTGGAGTTCTGCTAGACAACGGTTGTTCCTGCAACAAATCCTACCAAGTGAATCTTAACTGAACTGTGGGTCCAACAAGTTCCTTGTTTCTAAAAGTAGCACTTCAATACACTTCAAATGGGTGGTAGAGGGATGGAGAATTCTAGTTTGCTTAAAGGTAGAAGTTAAAGGTTTCCCCACAGCCGAATGGTCTAGTCATGACCAACTGTAGGGGGTGGTGCTCATCTCCATTTCTAAGCCGAAGAGCCAGCGTTTGTCCTAGGACAAGCTTCTGTGGTCATGTGGCCAGCCGCTGTGGTCATCACAGTTTGTGTGCTATAAACAAGAAATTCCTTGGCTATTCGAGGAAGGAGATTCACTGCCCTGCTCCTTTCACAGAGGAAAAATTCCTGAGCCTTTTTTTTTTAGGGCAGTATAACAGGCTGGCCATTGTGGTATAAATTAACATAATTGTTAAATGCCGCAGACCTTTAAGGCTGTGGCCCAGCAATTTTGCTTTAGTGGCTAAACTTAGACAGTGGGTAGCAATGCAGCAGGCTGTAAAGGTGGCAGCCAGAATTTCTCATTCCTGTTCTAGTTTTGCCCCTACATTGCACGCAGAAGGTTCCAGGTACAGTCTCTGAGCAGCAGGGGTGTAGCTAAAGAAGGGCAGGGGGTGCAATTGCACCAGGCAACAAGCTGAGCTTGACGCTAGTGGCCAAAACTGTGAAAACCTTAGTAATGAACCTTGTATGAATACTACCATCATGTTATATATCACTGGAAAGGTAATTTAATGCAGAATGCAATGACACAAACCAGAATGTAATAGCTTTATCAAACATTAAAAGGTAAAGGTTTCCCCACGACTGAATGGTCTAGTCATGACCGACTGTAGGGGGCGGTGCTCATCTCCGTTTCTAAGCCAAACAGCAATACCAGGACAAGCTTCCATGGTCATGTGGCGAGCATGACTATATGCCGTAGCGCATGGAACGCTGTCACCTTCCCACCGAAGTGGTACCTATTTATCTACTTGCATTTTTAGGTGCTTTCGAACTGCTAGGTTGGTAGGAGCTGGGACAAGAAACATTTGTTTACAAGGGCACAAATAAAGCGTCTCAGATATGTTCCCCGCTTCTGCAAAACGGGGTCTAAAAGGTTCACCCCCTTCTGCAAAACAATTTAGGAATGAGAATCAGGGTTTTGGCTCCTGGGCTGTTTCCCCGAATGCAGCCAAACCACTTTTTCAGGAAACCTGAATGGAAGCCATTGAACACCTTCCCTGGTCATTGAACACCTTCCCTGAACACCTGCCCTGGTCCCTTCCCTGGTCAGCCCTGGGTAGGTTTGACTTCTTGGTCATGCTCAGGTGAGACCGAACCTGGGAATCTCGTGTTGGCACACTCAAATCTACAAAACCTGGAACTAATGAACTTGTAGGAGTACTTTCTGCATTGCTAAGATCTGCTGGAGAAGCCTTCTGATCCCTCTTTGCTATAAGATCAGGAGTGAGGAGAGAACCCCTTTAAAAGGTTACTCTCAAAGACTACACATCAAGCATAACTAGAACCCTGCTGAGTTCTAGATCCAGCTGGATTCCTTCAGTCCAGCCTCCTGCTTCCCACAATGCCAACCACAGAGGGAGCTTCCAACCACATCGTAAAGGCAACCTGCCATCTTCTGTTCCTTGGCTGTCAGCAGGGGCAGAATGCCTTGGACCATGAAGGCTTGATCTTGCCTTCACCACTCACTGTGCAGTCGCACAAGTTTTGAGAAAAAGCTCAGGCCGTTTTGCTCTCAGTCCGCTCCCTGAACTGCCTTTGCGCTTAAGAAGCTGCCACTTCAATTGGCTGCCATTGAGCTGGCCATTACGGTTCGGCCGGCAAGTAAAACAAAAGTGCCACAAATCAGCAGAGCCAGCAGGTGGCGGTCCCTCCTCTCCTTGCTCCAGGGAGAAGCTTTGCAACAGACAGACCTGCAAGGGCGGTGGTGCAAGGACCTGCAGATCTGCAAGTACCATCAGAGGCGATGCTTACGGCAGCCTTGGCTGTTCCTCTTCTCCCCGGTGCTCGACTGGCTGGAGTTGCAGGAGTCGTAGTTGGAAAGGGTGCTGCTTGGCGAGCCAATGTCAAAGTGGGCCTGGGGGGCAGACATGGTGGTGTTGGGGGAGGACATGCCAGAGTCGGGCTGCTTGTACTCCAGGTCGGTGGAGGGGTCCCGCGAGAGGACCCGGTGCTCCACACTCTGCAAAAGAGAGGAACAGGCACATTGGGAGGGAGAGTCCAGCAAAGGAGGAACCCAGTGGCCCAGATCCAGACCAGCCGGTCCTTCTTTGAACCTGGGGTGACTGCAAGACAACCCCAAGCCACCAACAGGTTCCTCTCCAACCACACCTGCAGCTACCTTAATGCTCGTCAGGTCATGATGGCTGCAATCCTATCCACACTTACCCGGGAGTAAGCCCCATTGACTATAATGGGACTTACACAGCGGTGGGATTCAGGGGGTTCACCCAGGTTCTATAGAACCGGTTGTTAAATGGCCAGGCCCCGCCCACTCGCTTACCTCGACTGGCTTTGGGTTTTTTTTTGGCTCCGGCTATGACGTCATAGAACCGGTTGTTAATTCATTTGAATCCCACCACTGGACTTACATCTGAGTAAACATGCATAGGCTTGGGCTCTAAATTTCCTTTTTTACCAATTTATCCCCAGATTTATCCGGTGGTGAAATTCAGCCAGTTCTCACCAGTTCTGCAGAACCGGTTGTTAATTTTAGGTTGGGAGAGGGAAGAAAGGCAGCGGCCGCCCTGAAGGACATAGAACCGGTTGTTAATTTATTTGAATCCCACCACTGGATTTATCCCCAGTCAAGCTATACTTTGCCAGCCCTCTGAGATGATCAGCCGATCTGTCTCAGGGAAAAATTCTTTCCATATCCCAAATGTGATGCTCAGTCAGCCAGGTACATGAGCAAACAGCAAACCAGCCACAAACCCACCCGCGACAGAAGCATAACAGCCACTCTCTGTGCAACCCAGTATCCTGTCTCTGATGACGGCAGCCCAATGACCCGGAGGAAAGAGAAATGAAGTTGAGAATTTGAAATGGAGATGGAGGGCGGAGGATGAGAGAGAAGCTCTTTTTATAAGGTATACAGAAAAGGCATTAGGGTATGAATGATTATTAACTACGTATTGGTTATAGGAGCCATCAGTGACTCTGTACGCGATACGCCTTACTCACTGAGTTAACACAAGAAAAAATATATCCTTGCCCCAAGGAGCTTACAATCTAGAATTCAAAACTGGGGGAGCCGTGGAAGGAGAGGTGAATCAAGGAGGAAAAGGGAGAATATCCCAGCTATTGTTGTAGATACAGTTTAGTTTCAGGCAGAGGCTGAAGGGTTAAGCCAAAGGAAAGCTGCATTTTGTGGACCGAAGGAGGACCTATGCCCAGCATCAGGGATAGCAAGGAGGAGATGCTCACCCACTTCCCTACCTGGCCTCCCTCCGGCTTGTCCTCCTGCATCACACAATCACAGCCTCCAGAAACCCCTGAGGCCCCAGAGCTGCTATTTCCCCTGGAGATGTCTGCGCATGTCCCCCGCCCCCACAGGCCAGCTCCCACCACCCCACCCTGCAGGAAAACCCAGCTTACGTTGCCCATGATCCTGGGAAAGCGGGTGGCCTCTTGCCACCCTCCAGCGTGGCCCGAGCCGGAGCATCGACCTTCGTGGCACAGGAGGAAAACATAACACGGCAGGGCTGGACTGGTCCCCAGGGGGGCGAATGACAGCAGCAAGCCTGCCTCACTGCAAGGGTTTCCTGGAATAATTAGCCTAGCTGCCCAGGGTAACCTGCCAGCTGCCGAGCTCCCACTGGCCTCCCTTGTCTGCCGCAGGAACATTTTTTTCCCTTCTTAGATTGGGAGGCCAGGGGGCTGAGATCTATCTGGAGGGGGGGGGAAGAAGCTAAGGGGTGAGTGGCAGCCTGGCCCACCACCTCCTGGCCCACCTGCTCACTTTAGGCATGGAGCAGCATCCTATGCCCCCCTGCTCAGAGCACGACTGCGCACGACAGCCCCCAACATCACCATACACAATCACAATCCCCCAGAGAACCCAGCCAGCGGGTGAGAAAAAGGTCAGCTACCCATCGCATTGGAACGGGCCAACCTGCCCTCGGGCTTTCTTTTTTAAGTCAACCTCCAAGGCAGTTCAGGAGAAATGTCAATTTATGTTTCTGCCAATAGTAATAAATGAATAGTGCTTAGCATGGAGTTTTTTTAAGTTTTGTTTAAGCTTCGCGTATTATCTCGATGCACGTCTTACCACAACGCTTTGAGGCAAGAAAGCATTCTTATGCCCATCTTGCAGATGGGGAAGACTGAGGCTGAGATGGAGGCGCTCGCCTAAGGACAAGGAGGGGGTTCTCAGCAGAGGCGCAATTCCAGCTGTGGGAAGTCCCGGTTTGCCCTCTTTCAGCCACTACGTCACGCCAGTAAATTCGAAAGAACAAAATCTCAGCCAGCAGAGAACGAGCAAATAGCGCTGCTTTACGCGATGTCTTTGGCTGCTACCTGAAGGACGATGGGGTGTGTGCGCGCCCGTGCATGCGAGTGCATGCCAGGGAGAGGTCTGCAGAAAGAGGTTTTGTGACCAGGGTGTCACTACAGAAAAGGCCCTGCTTCTAAGGGCCTGATCCCATGGCCCGTATCGCCAGCGGGATGTGTTTACTGCCAGCTGGAAGCATCGCGATTGTGCTGCAAAGCATGTCCATGACATCTCACTGCACAAGCTGGGGTGGCGCTGAGTTTAGCACCTGGCCCCAACGCAAGCAGACAGGACGCCTGGTGCTCCAGCAGTGCCAGCTGCCAGTAAGCCCATTTGGGACAGGGGGTGGGGTTACTGGGCGGGGGGAGGGGAGGAGCTAGACCGCAAGGGGGTTAGACCCAGCAGTGGCTTCCAAAGCCAGATCCAATGCCCCGCCTTGCACCAGGCTGCTCACAGGGCTGACACAGGGCTGCTCAATTCACCGCAGTGCAAAAAAAACAGGCGGTGAGCTGAAGAGCCCCATTGTGGATTGTGGGGCTTTCCTTGGAGGGAAAGGGACAAACGTCTCCTATTCCCAAGGAGCCTCCGACAGCTGCCTCAGGAATAGCCATTTTGCTACGGCTGCAAAGAAAACTGTTCTGGGCTGCTAGCTGGCCTTTTGGAAGACAGCATCCCAGAGCACCATCCTAACCTGGCTTAGTTAGACCAGCAAGGTTTGGCCAGGGCAAAGTGCATTTGGACCACTCTTGGAGTCAGGGAGGTTGGTGCATGTCTGTGTGCTCGTCTCTCTGACTCCGAGAGTGGTCCAAACACACTTTACAGTGTCCCTTGTGCCGGCCAAACTTTGCTGGCCTAACTCCAGATTAGGATTGCACCCCCAGTGACTACCCGGAAGGCAGGCTTAATGTTCCTTAATGGCAGCTGGAGGCTTTCTGGTTGCAATATCCCCAGAGATATTGGAGATATCCCCTCTGGAGTGGGGAGTTTAGAAGAGGGGAGCCCCAGCCCCAAGATCCATCCATCAAAGTATTTATATACCGCTTTTCAACACAAAGTTTACAAAGTGGTTTACAGGCTAATAATAATAAAGTTAAATGGCTCCCTGTCCCCAAAGGGCTCACAATCTAAAAAAAATAATATGCAGACCACCACTAGCAACAGCCACTAGAAAAGACAACTGTGCGGGGGTGAAGAGGGGCAATTCAAGATCAGGGGAGGAGGAGGAGGAGGGGATGTCAAGCATGGGGTATAAATAGACAGAAGGAGGCAGACAGATAGACAAAGGGAGAGTTGAGGGCTGGACTGCACTAGGAGGTTCCAGGGCTCCCCCCTTGGAGCCTATGCAAGGCAGCAGCTCTGCAGTCTGGCTTGAGCACCTGCTCTTCGTTTCCATACAATGCTGGGTGTGTATGTCTGTCAACAAGCCGAGCCCTGCCCTGCCCTGAGGATGCTCTGGGCAGGCACCAAGTGCTCCCCACGTCCTCAACCCCAACCCTGCCCCCCTGCCCCCTTCCACCACCACCACCACCATCAGCAGGTCCGCACCATGTTCTCCACCGTGTGCAGGTACTTGGCGCAGTGCAGATGCCCGTTGTAGTCTGCCAGGTCCACGGCCGTGTAGCCGTCCTGGTCCCGGATGCCGAGGTTCACACCGTTCACCACCAGAATTTGACAGCACTGACGGAAGAAGACGGACACAGAGCGGGGAGAGCATGAGATCTGGGAGCCGCACAACTCCGCTGACGATTCTGCAACCCGCCCAGCATCCAGACAGCACTGGCTGCCTGCCCTGCCCTGCCCTTCCTTAGCAAACAGGACTGCTTTTATGTCCTCTGCCCGCTCAGGCAGGAAGTCCACTTCCGGGCTCTCTCCGTCCCCAATGGCAAAACCTGCTCCCCAAGAAGTGGCCCCAGCGGGCTGCTCAAACTCACCTCCAGCTCGCCGTTTTCGGCTGCGTCGTGCAAAGGGGTCCCTCCCCAGTGGTCAGTGGTGATCTCCCCTCCGTGTAGGAGGAGCCAGCTGAGGACTTTGGCGTGGCCTCGGCTGGCGGCAAAATGCATGGCGGTGGCTCCGTCGTCATCCTGCTCCGAAAGGCTGATGTCCGTGAAGCTCATCTGAGAATGACAGGGAGGGAGGGAGAGAGAGAGATGGATGCCAATCGGGTAGGGAGGCATGCAAGGTAGTTCTGCTATAGAAGCTAAGCAAGGGAGGGCGATCCTTGGAGGGGGATCTTGGGCTGGCCCTGGCTGGGACTCACCTTGACCCCAACCTGTGACATGGGAACCACTTTCAAACCACCCCACCTGGGCTCTGGCCACAATCCACTCTGGGGTCCTGATGCACCCATGGGAGACCCCTGACCTAAAGGAAGAAGCCCTGCAAGGTCGGCCGGGGGCATCAATGGAAAGCCAGGCCCCCAAGCAGCCCCTTGTTTGCTTGCCGTTCGGCCCAGGCTCCCACCACTCACCAGCCAGACGATGACGGTGTTGTGGCCCATCTGGGCGGCTGCGTGGAGAGGGGTCATCCCATCGTTGGCGCGTACATGGGGGTCCGCTCCGCAGTCTTTGACCAAGTACTGGATGATTTCCAGGTGACCCTCCTGGCAGGCCAGGTAGAGAGGTGTGGCACCGTTCTTAGTTTGGGCACTGACGGAACTGCCGGGACAGAAAAAATGGGGGGGGGGTGTAATCAGACCTTCATCTCTACCCACCTTTCCTCCCAAGAGCAAAAGGCAGCGTCCTTAGGACTGTTCACACATTACGCTGCACTTAGGCACACTTTGTGTACCCAACCCCTGGTAGCCTGTACCACCACAACCTCACACATGTCCCCCAGGCCATCACACTCCTCCATCTTCTGCCACCTCCCCTGCATTGAAGTTTAGATGGTAAGCACCTTGGGGCAGAGTCCAGGTTCTTGTCGTAGATAATGTTTCTTGAACATGAAAGATACTGGACTATCCTGAAATACAGCCACTTTGCATGGTAAGGTTCTGGGGCACATCCATCTCTCTCTCTCTCTCTCTCACTCTGCCCTTCCCCCTGAACTTGGCTACATCCGCTCCCCACACTGTGTCACCCCAGAGCGTCACTAGGCTAATAATGACGCTTACACTAAGCTCCTTCCACCGGCTTTCTGGAGCTGGCCATTTTGCAGGACTGGAAAATAAGCAGATTACACATATAGTAAACGTGGGAGAGGCTGGGAAAACATTTCAGAAGCAAAGCAGTTCACGTCCATGCAGAGAGTCCACGCAGGGTTGGGAGATCCTACGTAACAACGTAGCAAGCACAAAAGAGTTGGAACTGGGATGTAGAAGCAAGGCTGCGTACGCACACAGGAACCCTGTGGTGGAGTCCTGCCTAGCTGAAGCCACTTTGATCTGCTGGGATGGTGGTAAATTATTGCAAGTTTGGCCATGTGGTAGAGTTCGGCCAAGTTTGGCTTAGTGGTAGAGCCCTTGCGTTGCATGCAGAAGGTCCCAGGTTCGATCCCTGGCAGCATCTCCCAGTACAGTTGAGTGAGGGGCATCCCTTGCTCCAAACCCTGGAGAGCTGCTGCCGGTCAGTGCCTTGATAAAGTCAAACAAGATGGACCAAATCAAAAAGCACCAGATGCAGACGCTTAGTATTGAAAGTGCAAGTAGATCAGTGACCCGGAAGAATGCAGACAACCTTGGCACCAAGTGCAAATGCACAGCACAGGGAGCTGTGGGACCTGTGAGCTTTTTGCATTGCTCACAGCCAGGGACCACGTCGGTGGGAAGGTAGCGGTGTTCCGTGCGCTACGGTGTATAGTCATGCCGGCCACATGACCACGGAAGCTTGTCCTCGGACAAACGCCGGCTCTTTGGCTTAGAAACGGAGATGAGCACCGCCCCCTACAGTTGGTCACGACTAGTCCATTTGGTCGTGGGGGAAACCTTTCCCTTTTAAAGCCTACAACAAAATATGTAGCTTATCTTTGAAAAGTAAAGAATAAATAGTAGTAAATGACTCTAGCAGGGGAGATGTGGGCCCAATTGGGAGCAATTGCTCCAATTGGCTTAAAGTCTGCCTTGTCACAGCAGGTTCCAGACCTGAGGGATTACGGAATCCTAGAACAGGAGAGTTGAGAAGGGACTTTAGAAATCATCTAGTCCAGCCATCTAGGGGTGCAGATATGTCAAAGGAACTGAACAATAACTAAATACATGGCATTTGTGTAGCACTGTGTGCAAGGCTCAGAAATGTGTGTTATTCTGATGTAGTTCTCACAATTACCTCTAAGATCAGGGAGTGCTGCTTATCTCCATACGGCTGCTGGAGAAGATCTACGGCAGTGACACCGACACCAGCTCTCACTATGAGACCATTTAGAGTGATCGGCTCCAGCCACATATTTTCCAGCTCCTTCTTATAGAGGACCATTGCAAAAGTTATTCATCAGGGCTTGTTGCATCAATCGCATCAGGTTGCATCAATTCACCGGGCCCAGCTTCAAGACCACCAACTGCCACAAGGGGGCGCTGTGACTCGCCAACGCACAGAATTCAAACCATTCCGGCACCTGCCATGTAATGTCCCAGTCTTCATACAAAACAAAAGGAGAGGGGAAGGCAGAGTGTTTCACTCCTGGCAGGAGAAGTGCTGGAGGCTGAAGACGGGGCCTGGGTAGGTTTTCCACTATGATCACTCCACGTCCCTAGCTTCTCCTTCCAGTGGCCCACTGTGTGCTATTTATAAGGAGTGACCCTACAAAGGTCAGAAACACAGGCATCCAGGAATAGATCCGGCTGACCATCAGCTAAGCAGTGGAAAGCCCGCACAGAGGGAGTCGACTCAAAAGCCAGGCGCATCTCCAAATGCAAGCTGGCAAACAGAGACGTGGTTCTGAACCGTCCGGCCACAGGCAGGTGCCCACAATCAGGACTGAAAAGCACACAGACAAAAACCACAGCAGCCCTTTTTTTCAACAGTGCAAACATACACAGTCATGGAACAAAAAGACCGGAGGCGCACAAAGGCCACGGAGGGTTCCCCAAGTCATTATCCCAGAGCTCAGGTTACCAAAGATCAAAATTAGAATACAGAAGATCTTTTACAAGAGGAAACAAACGTGAACGGTCGACTGAATTGGTGAAGGGGATCACCCTGGCTGTGCCCCTACCTGGGTCCGAAAAAGCAAGTGGGATTATACAGCTGGATTATTATTAAAACTACTATCTGTGATTTAATCATATTATTTGAAACATTTAA
This sequence comes from Lerista edwardsae, assembly GCA_029204185.1. NCBI lineage: Eukaryota > Metazoa > Chordata > Lepidosauria > Squamata > Scincidae > Lerista > Lerista edwardsae. Next base: position 21,288,421 of record JAJKFI010000011.1, read on the forward strand.
AAATCAGCTTTTCTGGCAAATTGCATTTGTAGCTAAATGGAGCCTTATCCAAGTACTGGCTCTTTGTTTCCTTTCTGTGAAGATTCCCGTGGGCATATGGCACCCATCGTTGACTACAGAACTGTGAATCCTTAGAACAGTCATCCTTGGCATTTATATCGCTTTTTCTGAACACGCAAAGTGATTCAGGGCACAATCCCTAACCTGGAATTAGGCCAGCACAGTTAGGCCAGCAAAATTTGGCTGGCACAAGGGCCACCATAAAGCATGCCTGGACCACTCTTGGAGTCGGGGAGGATGGCGCACGTCTGTGTGCTGGCCGAGAGTAATGCCATACGGTGTCCCTTGTGGCAGCCAAACTATGCTGGCCTAACTCCAGGTTAGGATTGCGCCCTCAAGGACGTTATCTTGATGCAGTCTTGATCATAACCTTGTAAGGCAGGCATTATTACCTCCATATTACAGATGGGGAAAACTGAGGTTGAGTGGCTTGCCCAAGGCCATTAGTGAGGTCAGGAAATTTGAGTAAGAGTAGTCTAGATTCCCAACTGCGTCTTTTACTGTGCTTTGCCGCACCAGCTCTCCACACTTCAATGTAGAAAATGAACACAAACAAAATACTAAGAACATAAGAAGAGCCCTGCTGGATCAGGCCAAAGGCCCATCTAGTCCAGCTTCCTGTATCTCACAGTGGCCCACCAGGTGCCCCAGGGAGGCACGAGACAAGATGCTTGCATCCTGTTGCCACTCCCTTGCACCCGGCACTCTGAAGTCGCCTACTACTAATGTAAGGAGGTTGCACAATCCGTCATGGCCTATAGCCCATGATGGACTTTTCTTCCAGAAATCCTTCCAATCCCCTCTTAAAGGCATCTAGACCAGATGCCATCACCACCTCCTGTGGCAAGGAGTTCCACAGATTAACTACCCGCTGGGTAAAAAAATACTTCCTTTTATCTGTTTAACTCTCCCAACCTTCAGTTTTAGCGGATGCCCCCTGGTTCTGGTGTTTTGAGAGAGGTAAGGGAAAAGAACATCCCTCTATCGACTCTATCCCTTCCGTGCATAATTTTGTATGTCTCAATCAGGTCCCCCCACAGGCGCCTTTTCTCTAGGCTGAAGGGGCCCAAACGCTGCATTCTTTCTTCATAAGGGAGGGGCCCCTTTCTTTCTTTCCAATTGCATAAAAGGAAAGAAGGGCTTTGATAGATACTGAAATATGGAAGACCCAATCCTCTGCTTACTCTCTTAGGGTGGAATCCAAGTGCACCCTTGGGCCGGTGCATGGCGCTTGCATTGGCCATAAGGCATGTCTTCCCCAGGCCAGCCAGGAGGGTGCTGGGACGATCCAGGGGAGGTGCGCTGACCACGAGTGACGTGGAGGATGCCAGATAAGCTGCTTCCATGCTGGTTAGGTTTGGCCGGCAAGGGGGGGGGGAGGCTTGGGAGGGCAGGGGAAGGTGGGAGGGAGATGGAATGGGGCCGGGGGCGGGCGGAGATATGGCAGCCCCATGGGTGGGCCAGCCTGGGGAGTGGCGTGCAGATCTGACCATTAAGATCTGATCCGGACCCTCCTCAGTCTAGTCGGTCCCGATTCGGGCTACTCAGATTTGCACCAGTGATTTTGCTGGCACAGATCTGAACAGTCACATAAGGCTGGCTGAGGCTTACCCTGGGGCAAGGGGAAAATATCTCCTTATCCCGAGATGAGCTCCAGCGGCCTCCCAGCCGGCGTCGGATGCAGCCCGGGGGCCCACCAACCTGCCTGCTCCAACGCAGGTTACGATTGGGCTGTTAGCCACTAAGGCCCCCCAGCTTTTGAATGTGTTGCTTTTCAGCCAAAACGTAAATTCAAACTGTGATTTTGCAGAGCAAAAAGAGAGCAGAGCTGGTTCCCTGTCCCAGAAGGGTTCACAATTTCAAACGGAAAAATGACCCCCCACACACACACACAAAAGCATCAGCAAACAGCCCTAGGAAACAATGCAATGCTGGCGTGAACTGGGATTGTTGCTCTGCTTGCAAAAGAAAAGAGAACAGCCCCTTTAAAAGCTGCCTTTTTGCCTAGTTAGTAGTAGGTGTATATTTGTAGCATGCAAAGCTAACTTTTTCACCATACCCCGATTTTTTATATTTGCAAAATAGCTTTCCGAACAAATGGAAAACGTTCGCAGTTCAGGCAATGCCTTTATTAAGACTAACCTAGAAGCAAGCAGCAAGCTTTTGAGTTCTACAGAACACTTCATCAGGCGGATGGAAAACAAGGGGATAAAAAGAGAGGACTCTGATGCAGAAGCCCCTGCAGTTTCTAAATTCTAAAGATGGGACTTGAAAGGCTTCCTTGCAGACTGAAAAGGATGAGGCAGCTTCAGTGTGCTCACAGAGCTCCTCAGACAAAGAACATAAGAACATAAAAAGAGCCCTGCTGGATCAGGCCAAAGGCCCATCTAGTCCAGCTTCCTGGATCTCACAGCGGCCCACCAGGTGCCTCAGGGAGGCATGAGACAACAAGATGCTTGCATCCTGTTGCCACTCCCTTGCACCTGGTACTCTGAAGTCGCCTACTACTAATGTAAGGTGGTTGCACAATCCATCATTGCCTATAGCCCACGATGGACTTTTCTTCCAGAAATCCGTCCAATCCCCTCTTTAAAGGCATCTAGATCAGACGCCATCACCACCTCCTGTGGCAAAGAGTTAGCAAGAAATGGTAGAAATTTCTCCCTGACCACTGCCATTTCTGGAAATATCAAGTAACAGGACCCAGTCTGCAGCATTATAATAGGGGTGCTTTGAAAGTTATCTGCATGGTATGGAGGTTGTGGGAAGGGGGGGAATACGGCTGATAGGCAGAAGGGCATTTCAGAGGCAAGCCTTCCCCACTGGAAAGGACTATCCTGCCTTCAAGCTGGTATGGATTTGGGTGCAAAGCTCAACAGGGGTCAATCCCACTCAGGGGCTTCGCTAATGAAAATGTAGCCCAGTGCAGAGGGCAAAATATTGCCCCAGAAGTGACATCACAACAGGAAGTGATGTCACAATTATTTTTTCATTTTCTCTGTGGTCTTGGCCATACAGTTTGATAGAGAAAGGATATGACACTCCTGTTTGTTTCATGGCATTCCACATTAAATTACCTTTCTAATGATATGCAACATGATGGTATCGTTTATTCATACATTCACATTTTTGGCCACTAGTGTCAAGCTTGGCTTGTTGCCCCCCCTACAGTTTGTCACCCGGTGCCATTGCACCCCCCTCTACTCCTTTAGCTATGCCTCCGATCCCACTTTCCCCAAAGGTGGGCATAGGGCAATACTGTGGCTTCCAGCGTCACAATGGCTGGTTTATGAAGCGCTCCATACCTGTTGAATATTTTAGAAAGGGGAAGCAATACATACTCTGCTCTCTATATCAAAATAGCTGCCAGTGGCTTCAATAATTCATCTCTGTAACTCTGAGAAGGGCGGTGGGAGGCCAGCCAGTGCATGGAGGGAGAGAAGCCAGGGGCTGACACTTTGGAAAAACGGCACACCTTCCTTTCCCACCTTCTTCCACATACGGTTCTCCCTGGCATTTGCCCTTCTGCCGGGCGCGTGGATAATTTCAGCACAATCAACACAATCCACTGGGGTGCCTTAAAGGTAAAGGTTTCCCCACGACCGAATGGTCTAGTCGTGACCGACTGTAGGGGGCGGTGCTCAACTCCGTTTCAAACCTGTAGAGCCGGCGTTTTGTCCGAGGACAAGCTTCCGTGGTCATGTGGCTGGCATGACTCTACGCCGTAGTGCATGGAACGCCGTTCCCTTCCCACCGAAGTGGTCCCTATTTATCTACTTGCATTTAGGTGCTTTCGAACTGCTAGGTTGGCAGGAGCTGAGACAAGCAACGGGAGCTCACTCCGTTGCGCAGTCTTGAACTCCTAACCTTCCGGTCACAAAGCTCAACAGCAGCAGTTTAACCCGCTGCACCACCACATCCCTTCCACATCCCTGCCTTATTGAAGGTCAATCTTTGCCGAGAACGGTACGCTCCTCTTCCAGGCCCTCTCCACTTTGCATCACAACTAGCCCTTTCTCTGAGATAATCAAATCCTGACATGGGGTCATGATTTTTACCTGGCAGGGGGAAGGGGCTACAACAGAGTGAAAAACAGAAGGTTTGCAACTGAGGTGTGGGAACGAGGGGGGGATTTTTCACTGCAATATTTTCTCCATGGACAGTTTTCAGTCTCTAAAAATGCTAATATGTTTTCCGCAGTGGCATCGCTAGGGGTGTGTGGACCACACCAGGTGACACCACTACTGGCCAAAACGTTGAAAATCTTGTATTTCCAAATAATACCATCATCGTATATAGCGTTCGATGGGTAACTTAATGCAGAATGCAATGAAATAAACTGCCCCTGTGTATAGCTTGTTACAGCTGTTCAATCAAAATGGGGCTGTTAGGAATAACTTAGTTTTTCCTCTTAAGAAAATCTAAGTCATTTCCTGAATCAGACCATTGGTCCATCTAGGTTGGGCTTTTTTGCTCTGACTGGGCATACTGACTCCACTGAGCTACAACACCTTCCCTCCTTCCTAGCTGGCAGAGTTGGCACACCAGCTGAAGCCATGCAAACAGATTTAGGGCCCAATCCTACCCAACCTTCCAGCACCGATTCAGCCTCAATGCGGCCCCAAAGTAAGGGAACAAATGTGCCCTTACCTTGAGGAGGCCTCCGTGACTGCTCCCCACCACCACCACATGATGCAGCACACACCCCATTGGCACAGTTGCATTGGCACAAGAAAGTTGGATTGGATTTGGCCTGGAGTCACAGCATTGTAACATATTTGAGGATTTTAACTCACAGTCCCGATCCGCAAGACTTTGGCTTCTAAGATTCAGCCGCGGTGAAAGTCTGATTGAAGACAGTTTGCACCGCAGATCTTCAGTGGGGGGGGGGCGTTCCCTGCTGGGACCTTTTCAGACTGAGATGCCAGGATGGAACCCAGCACCCCATATGCGTGAAGAAGATCCTCTTGAAGGGCAGCTGCAACCCCCACCCCCATGCAAGGGCAGTATTGAATACTATTAGGATGCAATTAAATCATCATTACATTTAATTGCAAAACCTTCTCATCCACTCCTTTCATCCCTAATCCGGCACCTGCACCTTCTGCCCCCCCCCATCTGCATTGCTAAGACTAGAGGAATCCTCCCTCCCTCCATCCCAGAGAGGCCTCGAATATTTTGCAGGTTGCCCCCAGTCCTGCCTAGGCATCCTTCCCTCAACCCCCTGAGCCACTTGCTCACATAACCGTTCACTCATCCTGTCTCACAGTCTCATTCAGTGTTTATCTTTTTGAGCATCAAATCAAACCAATCTTATAATCAAACAAATCTCGTCACTCTTCTGAAATGCATCAGAGCAGACAGGTGCTATATTTTCATGAACACAGTTCGGACTTTGAAGTGTTCACTTTTGAGCAGGGGGATTTGTTCCAATGCATATTAGAGCGCAATCGTAACCTGGAGTTAGGCCGGCACAGTTTGACTGGCACAAGGGCCACCGAAACGCACGTTTGGACCACTCTTAGAGAGGCCAGCACACCGATGTGCGCCATCCTGCCCCACTCAGAGAGTGGTCCAAACATGCTTTACGGTGGCCCTTGTGCCAGCCAAGCTTTGCTGGCCTGACTGTGCCAGCCTAACTCCAGGTTAAGATTCTGCTCTTAGAATCATAGATTTGGAAGGGTTAAAAGAATACTGATGAACTGGCTCACATTCATAGGCAGCTGCCATGCTGAGTCAGACCATTGGCCTGTTTAGATTAGTACTGGCAGCACAGGCTGGCAGCCGTTTTCCAGGGTTTCATGTAGGTGATTGGCTCTGTCCTAAGTGAAGCTGCGGAGGATTGAACTTGGGGCTGTTTGCAAAGCAAGCGCCCTATCCAGCAAGCCACAGCCCGTCCCCACTTCCTAATACCCGGGGACTCTGTAGCGAACAAGCCAAATCCTTCCCAAATTTTTCCCAATGCAAAGTGTAGCCAGCATTTCCCTGATGCAAAGATGCCCGGGGAGCATTGGCCATTAGGTACCACGGGGAGCATTGGTCTTAGGTACCACGGCACTTAGACCCACGTGCAGGGGCGGGGCCATAGCTCCATGGTAGAGACCCTGCATTTCATGCAGAAGGCCCTGGGTTTAATCCCAGGGTGCAGCTCCGAAGAAAAATTCCTGTCTAAATCCCTGAAGAGCGGCTCCCAGTCTGCAATGACAATACCGACCTATTGCATTCGATCTGATGCAGTGATCCGGTGTAAGGCAGCTTCCTACAGCAGTGACACCCAGCATCAGCAGGGTGGTGGTGATTTTTGGAGCAGGACACACCCACAACCACACTCCCTAAGATGGGGGCAACAACAAAAACCCACTTTAAATATACCTTCATCAGAGCATTTTCTTCTCCTGCCACGTATTTCTGCTTTGAAACACAAGAACTGTCAGTGGAGTGAGCAGCAACAGTGTAAAATAAATGCATAAATACTGAAAAATGGGGCTGTTAAAACTCCAATAAATAGAGATGTCAGAGTGCTAGTCTACATGTGGTTCCTCCAAAGCAAGTCCTACTATGTTCAATAGAGCTTACTCCCAAGTAGATTTGCATAGGGTTGTCACCTGAATGTACTGTCACTCAGGTAGCCCTCTGGAAAGATTAGCCTACTACAGGACTCTCTGGACTCCAACCCGTGGTCCAGATCGGGCGCCCTTGGAAATTCCTTTTCCACAGGAATGGAGCTTACTGTTCCATGGGGGAGCCTGCTATATCTGCTGCAGATCTCCCCCAAACATCACACTTGGCTGTCTGGGTCATTGGAATGCAGAATCGGCTGCCCAGAGCGATGTTTGGGGGAGATCGGCAGCAGAGATAGCAGGCTCCCCCAAGGAACAGAAAGCTCCAGTCGCACCGTGGATGCCTTTTCCAGGAAGCAGCTGTCTGCAGTTTGATGACTGCTGGCCTACTAGATATTAGCACAGGCCCGTAGGCAAGCGTTCCAGTTTGCCTGCTGATAAACCTGATGCTTCTTCACAAGTCAGGTGTGTTTCAAGGCAGCACCTGCTCTCCACCACCCTTCCCAATCCAGTTTCATCCCTTACACTCTGAGTAATTTAAAGTAATTGTGACACTCTCTAGCAAGACTCAGAGCACAAGCCTATGCTTGCCTACTCAGAAGTAAATCCCATTGTCTTCAATGGGACTTACTCTCAGGAAAGTGTGCGTAGGATTGCAGCCTCATTCAAAGACAGCCGAACTATTCAATAGGAGTGCATTTTTGATCAAAGAACAAGGAATGGGTGTGTGTGCGTGAAACACTAGTCCTTTCTCATGACAGAGGCCCTGCCATTACTGCTGGCAAAGAAACACATCAGATAACTCAAGCCACAACCTTTTCAGCATGTGGCTAATTACGTCATTGGCATGTTATCCATTCCAACAATAGCCCCCCCCCCACTCAACTGTGCAAATGATGGAGTCAAAATCAACACAGAGTTCAGGTGTCTTTCAAAGACTCAATGCACCACTCCTACCTAGGCTAGCTGCCAGGCCAGAGCACCAAGCAATAACACACACCTGGCACACAGGTAGGATGAGGGATGCAGATCAACCCATTGAGCCAGCAGTGCGATGCAGCTGCAATAATAGCTAATGTGGACCACTAAGTTTGTGGACCACTAAGATACCTGGATCCTTTCCACCCTGCTGTCATGCCAGCTTTCCCCATCATGCCTCTGGGTTTTTTGTCCCTACATGCAGGGCTTTACATTTGTCATGGCTGAACTTCACTTCATTAGCGTGGCCCTAGTGATCGAGCCCATCAAGGTAAGTATGAATCCTAATTCAGTCTTGGGCATTCACTGTCCAGCCCAGCTTTGCGTTATCTACTGATCAAATTTGCACACTCTCTACCCCGTCATCTGGGTAATTTATAAGAATGCTGAACAGCGCAGGGCCATATTTGCCTACCTCGCAGGGCTGTGATGTGCATAAAGGGGAGGAGGGCAGGAGAAGGCAGCGTACCACCCTGGGCTCTTCAGAGGAAAGGTGGCTTATTCATGCAAAACCAGCACCCAGAAATGATAGCACTGCGTTTTAGCCCTTCCCTAATACATACAAGCCCCGGGGGGGGGGGGGGGGAAGAGAGACTTAACCTTCTGCAACTTAATATTTTCAATCTGTTTCATTAATGATAATCCGTCGGAGGCCTATTATCTGCTAATCAGGGTGACGGATCCCATCCTTAACCCACCACAGCCAATTTTGGCATCCTCTCCCATCGGGCGTCTTAATCTGCTCCGTCCGAGCCTCAACTCCCCGCACAGCCTGGCCGGTGTTTCGGGGCTTCTGGTTCAAGTGGCTTTGCCATCTGGCCTCTGCAGGCCCCCAGGGATGAGGCGGCAGATGCTGGAGTGAGAGGCGGGGGGGAGGGAAAGGGGGACACACATTCCTCCACTGTACTCATTCCAGCTGGGCAAAATTCCAGGAGGGTGACCAGGCTACTGCACTGGGCCAAAGTCAAGAGAGGGGAAACATCTCTGCTGGCAATACGCTTATTGTAGCATCTGCTTTGGTGGGCGTCACATTAAAGACAGGCCTGAACTGGGAAGGACAGTGAGGCAAGAGTGCAACTAGGCTGAGAGCAGATGAGAACTGCTTCTCACCGAGTCCAGTCATCAACTCATCTACATCAGGGTTACCAACACAGGCTGGCAGCAGCAACGTTCACAAATTCCAGGTAGAGAGAAGGCCGTTTCTGCCCTACCTGGAGACTGGACCCATACTTCTGCTCTCCCCCCATCTTGCTTTTCCAATCCAGGGTGGGGAAAGAAGCAGTTGAAGTGAGGCCCCTGCCGATCTGCTGCCTGAGGCAACTGCCTCAATTGGCCTCATGGGTGGGCCGGCCCAAAAGCATCAGCTGTCAAGCTGCCTCCAAGCATTGGGAGGGAATGTAATTTGGGGCTATCTCCAAGCTCAAAGATATTTGGAAGCTGGACAGAAGCTGTCTGTGGGGACTGCAGGTGACACAGCATGGGGTGGGGGTGGCAGTGCCTGCTCGTAAGTGCCTCCAACCAGTGGTGTCATCTAAATGATTTAAGAACAGGTACTCACTTTTGATTGGCACGTGTTGGGACCCGCCCACCGGAAGTGACGTCATAAGCCAGAAGGGATGTCGTGGCAGGAAGTGACATAAAAAAGCCCTTTTTGAGGCCTCAGATGATTTTAAACTGACCCAACAGTTGCAACAGTATTCCACAGCACCCCCAGAACATGTGAAGGAGGCCTGGCATCATGTTAAAACCCCAGAGCAGCTCATTTTTCAGTGGCAAGGAAAGGAAAGGCTCCGCTCACTGCCTGTCTGCCTGCCTGGCTCTGAGAACATGCAGGCAACTCAAACATGCAGGAAATTCAAACGTTGCAGAGGGCGGAGTCGACGAGTGGGCAGGCGAATGGGCGGGGCCAGCTGTAATCCTAGAAACTGGTACTCGCGTACCCCCACGTACCCCCTGCATGACATCACTGCCTCCAACCTCCTATCTATCCCAATACAAGGGAACTAGAAGGCTCTGGACCAGTCTGCCTCCGGAGGAAATCTGGTCCTGCAAAAGGCCAGCCTGACCAGCTTCCAAAGCTCAAGGGAAGGGTCAGCGCAAACAGCCTGGGAACAGCCTCCCGTTCCAAGCCCCAGGAAAGCAGGAAATGCAAACGTTTCATGAATCAACCTTTGTTGCCGCTTTCAAAGATGCTAAGTAATCCAGGAGGGTGAGGGGAGTCCACTCCCCACAAGCTGCCGTCTCTGCAAAGCACAAGCTTCAAGGCTATGCAAGCCCCAAATTCTGCAACCAGCTTCTTTGGTGCAGGAACTCTCTTCCACCTCCACCCCCAACAGCCGCCTCTAATATTTCACTAATCAAAAAACAAGGCATTTTTGAGTTGCTGGGCAGGGGTATTTCTTTCTCCCTTATAACATTAGAAGGGAGCTATATTAAGCCCACCCCAGCCAAAAACATATTTCAAAGTTCTTTTCAGTAAACAGAGAGGGATAAGGCTCTACCCGTAAACATCTGCCCTGTATGCCAAAGATCCCAGCCTCAATCCTTGGCAGCAGCGCCAGGTAAGGCTGGAAAAGACCCTTCCTGTCTGAAGCTGCTGCCAGTCAGAATCAGACAATACTGGGACATATGGAAGAAGACCCAGACTCAACAGGCAGCTGCGCAGGTTTAAAAGCTGAAGGTCTCCCCTGTAGTTGCAACAGGCTGCAGGGGGTGGGCAATAGTCTGCCCACCATCATGGCCACACATAATTGGCCTATAGCTGGCACTGTGCACTGCCAAGCAGCAGCTTAACTGGGGGGGACCAGGAGGAGTTTGGGGTGGGGGGGGAGGCAATAGGGCAAGCATCAGCAAGAGACTGCTTGCTGTCACCTCTTGCAAAAAGCTCCATTTTTTTTCTTTGTTGAGGTGGTGGCGATGAACACAACCGCTGGTCGCTCCTTGCTTTGCTGTCCGTCCACCTCAGCCCCCTCCTGCTTGCTCCCTTGGGAGCTTGGCGACAACTCGGGGCTTGGGGACAAGCAGGACGGGGTGGGGGAGGCAGTGGATGTTTTTATTTTTCAATTTAAAAAAAATCTACAGGTGTGATGTCAGCATCTACAGGTATGATGTCACATTCACAGGAAGTGACATCACTTCCAGGTGTGCTGTGGGGGCCCCATCATTTTCAACTTCGCACCGGGCTGCAGCGTGGCTGGTTATGCCACTGAGTGCCATTGTGCGTGGGAGACTTCGGAACAATTTCCAGACAGCTTTTCAGAGTTAGCAAGTGAAGCCGGCAGCCGAACTGGAGAGAGTCTTTTAAAAATAAAATAAAAAACAATCCAAGGCTAATTTTTAAGGCTTCAGAGCCTTGCACCACCTCAACCAGTGGAGAGGAACAGGGGGAAGTTTCTCTGTCCCACTTTGCAGGCCAAAAGATTTGAGAGCTGCAGCTGGGAAAAGGACATCGCTGGCCATCCCAGCCTGCCTGAGCATCCTCTAGGAGAAGCGGTCCAGCCCTCTCTGCTGCAGCTGCTCCGATAAGAGGTATCTCTGTCATTCACAGCCTGTCTTGACAGGCCCAGACAGCAGCGAGATTTACAGCGGGGTGGAGCTGGAGGCGCAGACAGGGCCATAAATCCGCGCTCTCCAGGCCTGCTGTATTGTGCCAGGCTGCAGATAGCTTCACGCTGGCTCTAAAGGCATCAGTGGCTTGGCAGAAACAGCCAGTGATAAAAACCAGAGGGTGCGGTTCGGGCACACAATGGAGAGTCTGGGTCGCCTCTGTGCCCCCTCCTCAGACAGTTCGGTGGACGCGGTGATTTTTCAGCCGTTTTCATCTCTCAGCACACTGCCAAGGCGCTAAATTGCCAAGGCAAGCTGTCAGCTTTTGGACAATTGACAAGGGACCCCCACACTGCTGGAGCCCAGAAGCCTTCAAGAGGCAGGGCAGGAGCCAGAACTACTTGTGTGAGACGGATCTCAAGCAGACGGTGGCAGTGCCCAGATATGAAGCAGCCTGATGTAATTGACATCAGGGACAAACGGCATGGAGAGGAAGAGGCCAGCAGATTTAGAGTGCAATCCTAACCTGGAGTTAGGTCAGCAAAGTTTGGCCAGCACAAGGGCCACCAAAAAGTATGTTTGGACCACTCTTGGAGTCAGAGAGGCCAACACAGAGACGTGCGCCATCCTCTCTGACTCTGAGGGTGGTCCAAACATGCTTTACAGTGGCCTTTGTGCCAGGCAAACTTTGCTGGCCTAACTGGGCCGGCCTAATTCCAGGTTAAGATTGTACTCTAAGCAATTGATACGTTTATAAAATAAATACTCTGGGGGAGCAAAAGCTGGTGGCTCCGGAGGTGACCAGGGCAGTTTGCAAATTTACAGATTCACAGGGCCCCTCCTGTGTGCTGTTGACAGAGGGTACAGGCTAGGACCTCTGCCTGCCTGCCTGCCTGCCTGCCTCTTCCCTTACTATACAGACTGATGGATTAGCAGCCTGCCAGTTACTGCAGCAGCTACAGCAAACAAGGGCAGGAGGTGGAAACCAGCCTTCCCTCCTTCATCACTGCCACCAGCCAAGCTGATTAAGAATTAACAAGACAAAGCCTACAATCTCAAAGGCCCTGGGCCCTGATCAGGTTTAAAAGCACGCTGGCCTGGCCGATTAGGGACAGGATTAGACCACTGCAGGCTGAAGAGGCCTCCCTAGAAGGTCCTCGAGCCCCCCCAGTGCAGCAAAACCGGCTGATAACCAGAACACCATCTCACTCCCTGCCGCAGTTCATTGAAAGTCATGAGCACTGCCTCATTTCCCAGGCTGGGTTGCTCAGAGAGAAGAAAGAGATTGGGAGCACATCTGGGGCTGCAAACTTCGCTTCAGTCCCACTGTGGAAGCCCCTGCATCAGCTGTCAGTTAAACGCGAGTGCAACCAACTCCAAGTTTCTAGTCCCTGCCGTTCATGCCACCTCTTTATTGCCTTGCTGCTGTGAAGTCACAGCAAGTTGGTTCACTGCTTGTGCTGTGCACCTCACTTGTGAAATGGTTTGGCTACACCCAGGAGGTGCCACATCTGTTGGCTTCTCAAGTCCCTCTGCTGGTACAGCAAATATTAGATATTCCCACTCCAGGAGACAATCCCAAGAAACAGTCCCCGACATGAAAGCAGGACCCAAAACTTCCAAAGGGGAAGCAGATGTGCAGGTCACTTGTGGAAAAAGCAACCTAGCAGCTTGTGTGGGGTCGGCCCATTAAGGAGGCCAGTTGAGGAAGGGTGCATCAGGAGCCAATTGTGTTCCAGAGGATAGAGGATTTGGGGGTGCCTTTCACCCTGAGCCTGCCATTGCTACTTCCCTCCAACCAGCCAATGATGCAAACTGCAATGGTTTGCTTCTCGATCACCAGGATGATGCAGTTGCTTTGGAGTTGGCCTTAGACCCAGAGGATTAGGTTCAAATCCCTGCTCAGGTACAAAGCCTTCTGGGTAACCATGCGCCAGTCAGCCTCACCTACCTCACAGGGTTGTTCTGAGGACAGAAGGAAGAAACTATGTACACCACTCTGAGCTCCTTGGAGGAAGGGCATTAATAAGATGTGGAAAATAATATAATAATTCCTCTCTTTGCCTTGCTGCTTGTGCACTGTTTTCAAATCTGGAAGCACATTGGCACCGTCCCTATAAATAAAACCATAAACCTCGCACTTCCAAATGTGAAAACAGCACACAAGAAGCACAGTAAGGGTTTGAAAGTTTCTGATTTTGCAGTGCACTCGTAAGAGCTCCACTGAATTGGGCCAAAGGCCCATCGAGTCCAGCTTCCTGTATCTTACAGTGGCCCACCAGATGCCTCAGGGAGCACACGAGACAACAAGATACCTGCATCTTGGATGCAATATGACCTCAGGCAGCATTCCAGGCCATATGACCCATCGCATCCCTGGCCATGTGACATCCAGAAGACAAACCCAGAAACTTTCATGAACTACAGACCAGGTGTATCTAATGAATTCAGGCAGCTCAGGAATGAGGCCATGTTCTCTGTGCACAAATGGTGCTTCCCCCACACCTATCTGGCATGCAGCAGGTTGTACCCAAGAATCTTAATGCTGCCTTGATTAATTACGGCAGCATGTTCCATGTGATGCAGGAAATTGGGCATTGGGGATGTTGGACAGACCTTGCGTTCCAAGCCTTCCCAGCACCACACAGCTTGCCAGTGTGGGTATAACTTGGGAAAGACACTAAGGCTACAATCCTATGCACATTTTCCTGGGACCACAATGGAACTTCTGAGTAGACTTGCCTAGGCTTGGGCTGTAAGTGGCCAGGGAGCTGAAGCAGGACGTGTCAATGCTGTTAGTCCAAGCCTCACAGGATACCATTTCAAATTATTGTGTTTTACAGTGGAGGATGCAGTAGAAAAATATTCAAGAAAATCAGCCCTTTTTATTTTTTGATGGGATAAAATACCAGAAAAAGTGCTGTCAATGACACATGGGGAATGGGCTCCTCTTGTGGCCATGACTGGTACTGATGGTCCGAGGCAGCCGAGTTGCTGAAGCATTTCCTGGAAATGGTCAATATACCCACATTTCACCCTCTTGGGGCACTCTAGTAAGAAGCTCCACATGAAATTGACAAGCAGGAAAAAAGAATCTCTCATTTCCGATTACTGTGGTCACATAAAAAAAAACAAAAAACAGACAGCATGAAATCCAACCCATCCCCAATGTAGGACTGGGAGTTCCCCTCTAAAATAAGGGGCTGGAAGCAAAATCATATGCAACCCCATCTCCCACAAGGGATCATTAAATCACTCCCAATGCAGACATGTGATGTCCTGCCTTCAGAGGAGGCTACCCGTTGCACCTCTGTGTTATCACGGCTCTGGGCTTCTTCTTTTCATTAGCAGGACAACTTTCATATACTTCAATCTCTGGCACAACTTCAACTGCAATTCAGGAAAACTGCGCTGAAACTGTTGCAAGTTGGGAAGATACCAAAACAGATTTTTACAAGTTTTCTGTTCGCCACCCGCTGCAGCAAAAATGTTGCTGCCATGTTAAACACCGGGCTCTCGACGCACCCTAGAAATGTTCCTTTTTACTGGTCACATTTATATCCTGCATTCAGAGTTGGTCCATCCATGAGGCTGACCAAGGCAGCTGCCTGAAGCAGACTGGCCAGGGGCAGTCATCTTGGGCCACCCACTGGCCTCCCACTACCTGGACTGGACTCTTACCTAGCCCTCTCCCCTACTGCTCCATCTCTCCCTTCCAATTCAGGGAGTGGAGAAGCAGAGGCTGGCACAGCACCATGAAAGGGAGAGCAGCATTTGGCACACCCCTCCAGATAAGAGAGCTTGAGCCAGCCCTGCCTGTCCCTCTTCTACAATGGAACTCAAGAGGCTGATGTGCCTACACTCAGAACCGCTCAGTCCCAGCAAAGATCGTCTGCATGCAACACCTTCCAACTGCACCCTGGCGTAACAGGGCTGGAAGTGATGCCTGGAGGAAGGCAGTAAGCCCATTTTCCGCTCTTGGGCAACTCAGAAACAAAGTATAATGTATTTTGGGGTTTTTGCAGGGGGCGTATTGTTTTGTGTTTTAGCTATTTCTTAAGTCTTGTAAACCATCTTTGATGCCAGGTTTTGATAATAAACAAATAAAATTTTTAATCATGACCAGCAGATGGGCTAATGATATAACATAGTGGCTAGAAGCCTGGGCTGCAGTGCAGATTTCCCCAGTTCAAATCTCACCTCTGCCATGCGGGTTCCATCCCAGCCTCAGTCTTCCCCATATGCAAAATGGGGCTAATATCACTCACTTGATTAAGAAGGTTGTTGCAAGGGCTATATTAAAATAATACACGTAACGCTGCTCTCTGGAAAATGCTACGTATTATTAAGATCCGTGGAAGATCCTGAACAGAGGAACACTTGCCGCAGAAGCAGATTAACCCTTAACCACCAAGCCAAATCTAGCAAGTCTAGCAGAAGCAACAGGGACGCACTCCGCAATCTAGTTCCCGGCGCAGGTCATCAGCCAAAGCAACCAAGGCCAATTCTGCTCCAAGCCTCAGCCAGAAGTCAGACTGGAAAAAATTCAGATTATCAGCCTCACCCTGCAATTGGGTTTATAATCCCCCCAAACCCAGAAAGGTTAAACACTGGCAGATAATGATCCAATACAGTGGTTTAAACGAAGAGCGACTTCAGGAGTGGCTGAACCACTGCCACTTTAAGGCAGTGAAACATCACTCTCTTCCCCGAAGAGGTTAGTCCTAGCTATCTACTCGGCCAACCCCCTCCCCCCACTCACCCATGGCAGATCTTGCCACCCAAGACTGGCAAGGGTCCAGTGGGCATGTGGATGGCCTCACACTTCCAAGGTCCCATCCACATCCTCAAGGTATGCAAACTGAAAAAAATCCTAACAGGATATGCAGATGCGGAGGGTAAATCCAACAGTTCTATCGATGAAGACTTTAAGTCTGCAAGCAATGCAAGCCATTTTATTGGCAGGGTGGCTAGCAAATTGCTTGCAGTAGGCCACTAAGTCATCCTCCACACCCTTGCACAGGCCCAGAAGTTAAATACCCCACAAAACAGGGCTGAATGGCTAGTGTCACACAACAGGGGCAGAGAAGTATATGTCCATTGCCATCATGGTCACGAAGTAGTCCACCCAAATGGACTCGGGACCAGAGGTGTCAAACCTGTTCCATACAGTGGGCCGAACAGCATTTATGGCACTCGTTGAAGTCCAGAAGTGACATCATTAAGCAGGAAGTGATGTCGTTAAGCAGACGACGGCCAGAAATAAGCATTTTCTTCCCATGCAGAAATTTATTAGTCGCAAATGACAGAAGAGAAAGTGTGCAAATCATGACTATATTTTCAAGAGACAGGACAGCCCAATAATCTTGTGGGCTGCCCTTTCAGCAGTGTCACTTCCGTCGCAGCATCATTTTGCAGCTCAGCACCTGAGAGGTGGTCTGCGAGGCAATGCTTTGGCAGAAGCAGTGCTGCTGAAAGGGCGGTCCCCGCATGATAATTGGGCTCTCCCAGGACCTCAGCAGCGCCTCCCTCTCTCACCCCTCTTGGTCTGCCCCATACCCTGTAGCATTTCTTGCCTTCTGAGGCCGCCTCCTCTCTGTTCCTCCCAGAGCCTCTGAAGATGCAGCGCTGCTGAAAGGGTAGCTCTGGGAGAGCCCAATTACTACAAGGGGGGGATAAAGAGCTTCCAGGGGTCATATCTAACCTACGGGCCTTATGCTTGAACACCTCTGCACTAGAACACAGTCAGTCTTCTGTCACCTCATCTGAGAGGGGAGAAATCAGAGCTGGGTGCCGTCATCTCAGCCTTGTGCAGTCTCCCAAACCGGCAGGAGAAGCTCCTCCTGCATCATCATCTCACAATGACAAGTCCCTCTCCTTTGAAGCAGGTTCCCCCCCCTCACCTTGTGGCACCAGGAGCTCAAATTACAAGGGCTGGTAACGGAGACCAGCCTTGCGGGAGGTACTGCGAACAGAGAGTTCTTACCCAGGAGTGAATAATTCATGCCATTTCTTAACTAAGGAGGGCAGGTGATTCCAGCCAAAGCGAGTACAAAGAGCAGGAGAATGACATTAAACAAGGAAGGTCTACTGGGGCTAATCCATGGTTAATCAAAACTCTATTTAAAGCTGGGAGCCCTTGAAAATCTGCTGGGGGGGGTCAGGGGGTGTTCCTGGGTGAGTGACAGGCTGCACACAGGCTGTGCACAAATCAAAATTCGGGGCCAGGCTAACCCTGCCTAACAGTTTCATTTAATTTTGGTCCAGCTAGTCAAGGGAGAAGAGCCAAAACAAAGGACACCCCCCTTTTCTAGCCAAAATTAAAAATCTTTGCAATTAAAACAATTAACATCTTCTGATTGTTTGCATAGGTGACTGCAGCACATCAAAAGAGCAAGGATATTTTCAGCACTTTTTGCAAAAAAGAAAAAAGGTTTTTACTTTAAAAAAAAAGTCTAGCCTGCCTTCCTCTGGAAAAACGCTCACTATTCCATTTCCAGCGCCCTTACTGGCCAACACTTGCCCTTGGCGACACCATCACTTGGGCACATCCAAGCGGCCAAGCAGTTCTGCGACTGGCAACACAGAAAGGTTCCTGTTTATGCAAGAACAGCCATGCAGCAAGTCCAGAAGGGAAGATGCAATAATGGTTGCGGGGAAGGCAATGGCACTGAGCACAGTGATAGACGGGGGAGAAAATGCATTTATTAACACGACATGCGTTTCAGGGAGTAACATGCCCTCATTGATGCCGTTCTGCACTGCCAAGCCGCACACATTGCCGAGTTCTGTTGCCATTTCGACTCAACACACACACACTTTCAAGGCGCAGAATGTAGCAGCCCTTGCAGAGGTCGCAGTTCTGCAGGCAGCCAACTCTTCTCCCGCCATCTGCTCCACTCTAGCCCTCCTGCTGCTCTCGGCGATCACATGTCCCCAGGCCACCTGCCTGCTCTTTCATAATCCACTTAGTTGACTTGTACTTACCTGTATGGACTAATCTGGGGAAGGGGCGGGAGGGGGAGCAGAAGAGCACTGCAACTCTTTCTTCCTAGAGCGGCCACATGCAACAACAGATTTCAAGCAAGGGTATCACCGCATTTTGCAAAACGCCTAATAGCAAGTAACACTTCCTCCTGCTTCCAATTTAAAATTTTCCATGTCCAAAGGTCCTGGATTCAATACATGGAGGGAGAACATTTGGGATGGTTTCACAGGAGGGCAACCAATCCTAAAATGTGAGACTTGGAAGGGTTCCTGGAGGTCATCTAGTCCAACCCTCATTCCTACCACCATCACGCCTGACAGCAGCCTGCTTTGAAACCTCTGGTAAGGAACAGCCCATGACTGCAAGAGGCAGACTGTTCCAGTGCCACCCAGCTCCAACAGGTGGGGAATTCTTCCTCAGTCTACAGGCCTGGGGTTACTTTCACCCCATTAATTCTAGTCCTGTCCTCCAGAGCCACAGAAAGCCGGATCTCCCCTCCTCCTGCATGACAGCACCTTCTGACCCTTGAAGATGATTCCCATGTCAACCCCCTGAGTCTCCTCCAGGTTGAGGGTACCAAGCTCCTTTTTCCATCCTTCACAAGGACTTGGTACCCAGAACCCTCACCTCCCTTTGCTGCTGTCCTCCAGACTTGCTCCAGATTGTCCACATCCTTAAAAATGTGGTGCCCAAATCTGGATGCAAGATGCAAAGATTCCAAAGGGGGAGTCAACAGAAGGAGCTGGGTGCATCTGGCCTGGAGAACAACCGCGGAAGGGTGGCCTGAATCCCCTTGAAGGGCTTCTCCACTGCACAGGGCAAAGATGTGTGTGCACCGCTGCTCCAGACAGCAACAGATCTCTGGGGTTTGAGTTACAGGAGGGGAGATTTCAGTTAAACATTAGGGGATTTATTGCTAAGAACAGGTAAAATGAGGAGGGGCTGTCCCTCTCTGATGGTCTTCAAGCAAAAACTGGACAGTTCAGGGTGCCCCAGGTCTGGATTGCCCGCACTGAGTGGGGGTTGGACTAATGCTCTACAAGACCCACTCCAGCTCTGTGCTCCTTCAGAGGCGTCTGTCTCCTTAGGCTTCTGCTTCTTGGAGATATTGCCCAGACAGCAACTCATGCAGAGACACAATGGGCAGCTTCCTTCAAAAGGTGGGTAATTGAGTGGCGGGATGATCTGATCACACCTGATGCAGAGGAGTCAGAAACATGCCCTGTCTGTCTACCACCACCCCTCCCACGGAAGCCAATGGCAAAAAAGAAAGACTGGGTTCATCACACACACAGTCTATTATATTGATCCAGGGCAGACCATTCACACATGCTGGTCAGCCCTTGATGACTGATCCTATAGAGCAAAGGGAACCTGTGAGGAACCAGCCACAAGTGTACTTGAAATGATTTGCTCTAAGTCCATAACTGCCCTTAGCTGGATGTTGGATGGGAGTTGGACGACATGCCACAGTTCCATTGGAGCACAAGAAAAAGAGTGGCAGGCAGGCCCGGCCCGACAATCTTAGCTTTCATTTCAAAACAAGAGGGCAAGTTTCTAGTCCTGCTGTACTCCCAGAAGCCAACCAAGTAGATAAATCAAAATGGGACACCAATGTCCTTCAAGTGACCCGGGAAACGGGAATTGTGCAAAGAGACTTTTAGGCAAATTAATCCATTTGCATCTTTTATCACGACCAATTCTAAAGAAAATTATCACAAAGAAATGTCACGGGGAAAAGAAATGTCACGGGGCTAGATGACCACAGATTTGCACAACAGGCAGGGGATCGTTTTTCTGGGCTACAAAAGTTCAATCTCTCAACAAAAAAATATCAAAATGAAATATTCTTAAACCTTTTAGCACCAGGACCCACTTTTTAGAATGACAAATCTGTCTGGGACCCACCAGAAGTGATGTCATGGCTAGAAGTGCCGTCATTGGGACCACAGAGCCTGCTGCTTTCCTCAGAATGCAGCAATAGGTTTTCTCAGCCATTTTCCAGTGGCAAAGTGAATCAGAAAGGGAAAAACACTACAGACCACAATGGGTCGTGCAACCTCCATACTTTAGGCCACCTCAGAAAGCCAGATGCAGGGGAGTGGCAACAGGATGCAGGCATCTTGTTGTACTGTGTGCTCCCTGAGGCATCTGGTGGACCACTGTGAAATACAGGAAGCTGGACTAGATGGGCCTTTGGCCTGATCCAGTGGGGCTCTTCTTATGTTATTATGCTGCCAGGGACCATCTGCATGCAGAGCAGGTATAGTAACATTGTGCTACAGCCCCTTCCCAAGTAGGTCTTCATATGATGCTGTCATCTGAATCAGCCAGTATAGTGACAGGAACCTACACAGCAGGTTCACACAGCAGCCTCCAAAGGATTTCCCCAGCCTGATAGGAACCTACCTGCAAGGCAGATGCTCAAGCACCAGGCTGCAGCCCCACTCTTCCCCACCCCACTTGCTACTATTCAACTGCAAAAGCAAAGAGATCACTTTATCCCAACAGGTTTGCAAAACAGCTTCCTTACTTCGAGGGTGAGCAGGCTCTTAGTTGGCTGCAGGGCCACTTATTTATAGGTCAGTCATGCTGGCTCATCATGGAAAATGAGATTAAAAGGCCCTTAAGCCTCAGAGCACAGATCCACGGGGCCTCCTTGGCTTGGCTGGGAGCAGTTTCACATCCACTCTTCAGCCAAGCAGGATTTCCAAACCGACTCCTCGCCAATTACATCAGTGGTACCCAGGGCAGTATCAACACAGCCCTACTGAGAGCAGCAGCAGAGGGGAATTCCATAAGCTGGAGGCTGTTACTGAAAAGGCCCTGACCCTTGTGACTGCCAACTGTACTTTACCAAGAAGCACGAAATATGAAATTCTCACACTTCTCCCAGAAAGTATATATAGAACATCGGCCTCTACAGCCAGGAACTGTGGAGTGGGGGAGCATGGAACCACCACTGCAGAATAGCCCCAACATAAGCAGAAATCTGGTGTATTCAAAATTAAATTGCATTCCTTCTCAGTGATGCAGAAGGGCCAGATGTTGGGCCAAATGTTACCTGTGTGGTGCAACATCTGGAGAAATGAAGGTTTGCGCAGCAGATTAAACCGTTGCTGCTGGGCTTTCTGACTGGAAGGTTGGGGGTTCAAGACTGCGCGACCGAGTGTGCTCCTGTCGCTTGTCCCAGCTCCTGCCAACCTAGCAGTTCAAAAGCACCTAAATGCAAGTAGATAAATAGGGACCACTTCGGTGGGAAGGGAACGGCGTTCCGTGCACTACGGCGTAGAGTCATGCCGGCCACATGACCACGGAAGCTTGTCCTCGGACAAAACGCCGGCTCTACAGGCTTTGAAACGGAGATGAGCACCGCCCCCTACAGTCAGTCACGACTAGACCATTAGGTCATGGGGAAACCTTTTATTTACCTTTTACTAGATTGTCTCATGGAACAATGTTTGTAATAACCTCATTAAAACTGGGGTTTATGTTCAGCCTGCCTATGTAAACCACCTTGCATCTATAAGAAGGTGGCATATAAATACTGAAATAAATACATTAGGCAGCTGGGTGAGCACCTTGCCAGAATCTGGATGGGCAAAATGCCTGTAGATTTTTCACCAAATCGAATTTTCACCAAATCTACAATTAAGGTAGGTTTGCCAAGCACAAAAAGCATTTATTCAATTTGTATAGTGCTTTCTGAAAGGGTGAAGTGCTTCATACCTCTGGACGTACTGCTTACAACAGCCCTATGAGAGTATTATTGCCCCCCATATTGCAGATGAGGAAGACTGAGGCCAAAGCTCTCTCAGTGAAGGCTGCGGTGTTACTGTCCTGCCTATGCAGATTAGTGCAAGGCCCCTAAAACACACATAACAGACTGGAAAAACCAGACGGAAAAAAGAATCCCTTCTCACCCGCTTTGAGTATTTCCCTACTGGTTGCCTGCAGAAAATGAAGCAACCAACTAGCCACAAGGTCAAGTTAAGGAACACAAGTGCCAAATGGCAATATGTGTTCAACCCTACAAGTCCAGAGGTTACACTGCATATTTAACCAAAGAGGGGAGTTTCTGCAAGGAGGAACAGATGAGGCTGCTATGCAGAGCCAGAACCTCCATCTACCCAAGTCAAAATTGCCAGCAAAGACAGGCAGCAGCTCTCCAGGGCAGAGATTAGTTTTTCCCAGTCCTACCCAGGAATTCTGCAAAAGACTGCGAGCCAGCTTTCCAGCACTGATGCAGCCATGCCAAGGGGCACGTGATGCATCTGCGGGGTGGGGGGCAGTCATAGGGAACATTTATTCCCTTACCCTGGGGTTGCACTGCAGCTGCATTGGGACTGGACTGTTGGACAGGATTGGGCCCTGAACCTGTGGACTTCAGCATGCAAAACAGGGGCTGTATCACCTCCAAGCTGCAGCCCCATCCTCAAAAGGATATAAACGCCATAGCGTTTGCGAGACTGTACAGGATCTGCCAAAGAACATTGTGGAAAAATGGAACAGGACCCTGGGAAAAAAGGTCTCTAGTTTCCATAATGCTACAAATTTGCAAGCCGGAATTCCAGCCGTATCAAGAGTGCCTCCAGTCAAGGACACCCTCTCTGCTGAACAGCACAACTATCTCCAAATAGGGAAAACATTATGGAAAGACTGTAATCTAATAATGAAACTGTGCTGCATGCTAAGTGGAGAAGCCACTAGAAGTGGGGATTCTCTTAACTTCAGTAAGGAGAGAGGAACTGCCCCTTTTCACCCCAACACAGTATCTTTTCCAGTGATTTTATACCTGGTGTCTCTTGTTGGGCCAAAGAACCATTTCCATCCCTTTTGCTGTTTTGTGAAACTGTTTGTCATAGAAAAACTGTAAGTATTTTAAACAAAGCAAGCCACCTGAGTCCTTGATGGTCTTGAAAAGGGTTTTGCTACCTCTGTTGGACTGATGCTCTGGGAGACAGACTCCTTTCTGTTTGATTTATAACACAATTTGCATTTAATTATAAACCTTTCCTCCTCCAAATTGGGAGGTGCTCCAAGCAGTTTACAAATTGCAAACCCTCAAAACACAAATTAAAGTCAAATGACAAAACAGCAAACGTGAGAAAAAGGAATAATGCTAAAGGAATAATGCTATGCAGCCGACAAATCAAAAGCTGACCAGTAAAGGGGGGGGGAAAGGGTGATGTTGGCAAAGTGGCAGGACAGATAAATTTAGGGCACAATCCTAAACTGAGTTAGGCTGGCATAAGCTAAACCAGCAAAGTTTGGCCAGCACAAGTGCCACCGTAAAGTATGTTTGGACCACTCTCGGAGGCAAAGAGGCCAGGATACAGACGTGAGCCATCCTCCCTGACTCCAAGAGTAGTCCAAACATGCTTTATGGTGGCCCTTGTGCTGGCCAAACTTTGCTGGCTTAAGTTTATGTTGGCCTACCTCCAGTTTAGGATTGCGCTCCTACTGAGGCAGGGAGTTCCACAGTCTCTCTGCCATGAGAAAAGAGGGCTACTTTGCTTGTTCCCAGCCAGGGACAACTGTAGAGGACAGATTCCTTATTCCTACAGGACCAGGACAGGGTCTGAAGGCACTGGATGTAGCCACCTTGTTGAAAAGAAGCAGGTCTTGATCAGTTCAGGGCTTGGATGCAAGGTAGTTGGAACTCTACAGAGGCTGCCTTGAGTTCCAACACTGAAAGAAAGATAAGAAATAAGTGTTGCTCGAATAAATATGAAGCTGCTTCTATAAACCTGTTTGCTCAACACTTTGCCATTTCAGAGAGCATAGGGCTGACGATGGCTAAGTGGAACCTCCATGAACAGGGGTAGCATACCTCTGAAGACCGATACCCTGGGGACAAACAGGGGACACCATCCTTCTCCCTCCCTGGAGGCAAAGTTCCAGAGGGATTTGGCTGGCTACTGTGGGAAGGACAACAGGGCTCAATATTGGAAGGGCTATCTAGTTCTTGAGTAAATGGGGAGAGATGACTGCCTCATGGCCATTCTCCAGGGCTCTCACCTTGTGAGTAAACTGACCTTGTATACTGCAGCCCCCCACTACTCTGGGAGGAAGGAGCAACCAATTCTTCCTCTTTGCAAAATTCCGCTATAATGAGCAGCAGAATCACTCCAGAGAGCGGAATTCCCCACCATCATCCCCAAAGCAAAGCATCAACATCAAATCCTTGCTTTCTGAATCTATCCTGGAGCCTTTCCTCTGCTTGTCCCCAAAAGGTTCACACCGATTGTGAAAGAATGGCTCCCCAGCCACCTTCTGGCCCTGCTTCCAGGTGGGGAGGGAGGAGAAAAGTTCCAACGGCTCAAAAGCAGAGAAGCAACAGGCAGCCTCCAAAAGCCAGCCGCGCTGTGCTAAAGACTCATGATCTGATCACACTCCATCACAGCGACACAACAGAAGACCTGCACTGGAGGAGGCTGTTTGGAAGGAGATCGAATGAGAGCAGCGGCTCACAGAGATGTATCAGGATTATCAATCAATCAATCAATCAATCAACAGGTACTTATAAACCGCTTTTCAACACAAAGTTCACAAAGCGGTTTACAGGCAAATAGTAATAATCAAGGTAAATGGCTCCCTGTCCCAAAAGGGCTCACAATCAAAAAAAAAAAAAAAGGCAGACTGCCAGCAACAGCCACTAGAAAGACTGCGCAGGGGTGAAGAGGGACAATTACTCTCCCGCTGCTAAATATAAGAGGAACACCACTTACTCCCCTGTTAATTTTACAGAGACAAAGATTTCTTCTTTATACACTAACAGGGATGTTTGATTTTAAATTGCCATTTACACATTTAAGACATTAAATGCAGTGCTACTTATCTAACTGACTTGGCAACAGTTAAGACTGCCACTCCTTTTTTCTTTTTACAATTTATACCCTTACACCACCACCCTTTTCCCGCAGAGAAACTCATCTGAACGTGCACTTCCAGAGGAGCTTCTTAGCGGCAATAACATATGTCAATTTCTACCTTTTACACACTTCAATTATGTGAATATTTGGGGGCTTGCGTTTTAAAACGATGCTTATTCCTCATGGGATGCTAGTGTGCCTCACTGCAGTGTTTGAGAACAATGGCCATAACCACAAGCCACCTCCCAGTTTGCAGGTGAAATTTGGGATGTGCCTACAAACATAGGAAGAGCCCTGGATGTTCAAGCCAAAGGGCCATCTAGCCCAGCAGCCCATTTCCCACAGCAGCCCACTAGCTCAAGCCCCCAAGCAGGGGAGGAAGGCCACCCCCTCTGCTGTCATTACTCCCCTACAATTCCAAGATAGACTGCCCCCAAACTTGGAGGTTTCACACAGCCATCAGGACATGTAGCCATTGCTCAACCTTTGGGCCTCCGTGAATTTGCCCAAACCCCTTTCGAGGCCAGCCAAGCTATGGGCCATCACTACATCTTGTGGCAAGGAATTACACACAGACTAATTAGACTCTGTGTGAAGACGTCCTTCCTTTGCATGGGCCTAACTTTCTCACCAATCTGCATCAGTGGATAATCCAGTCTCTGAGAGAAGAAGAAAAACTCCTCTGTGTCCGTGTTATGCCTCATTTGATAAGCCTCAGAGTGCAATCCTAACCTGGAGTAAGGCCAACACAGTTTGGATGTCACAAGGACCACTGTAAAGTGTGTTTGGACCACTCTTGGAATCAGGAAAGATGGTGCAGGTCTGTGTGCTGGCCTCTCCGACTCCAAGAGTGGTCCAAACATACTTTACGGTGTCCCTTGTGCGGGCCAAACTTTGCTGGCCAAACTTTGTGCTGGCTGAAATCCAGGTTAGGACTGAACTCTCAATCACATCCCTCTTAATCACTCCCCCCGCCCAAGCTAAAAGACTATAAATGTGTGGGACTTTTCCTTGCAAGTCCTCTGCTCATTTTGCTTGCCCTCTTTTCCAGCTCTTTCACAAGCTCCTTTTTGAAAGGAAATGCCCAGAACAGTGCAAAACACTCCAAATGCAGCCACACACTACACCACACCATTCTGGCCAGTATGGTCCCAAGCCCACCCCTGTTTACCAAAACACATTCCCCCCCTCTCCAAAAAGACTCTGAAGCCACCCACAGCTCCCCACTTCTCCCTGAACGTAAAAAGGGAGCCGGTCACGCCACTCATCGGAACAAGCCAGCCTCCCTGAGAGTGGCTTAGTGCATTTACATAATCTCCGGTGGAAACAAAGACGGCCGTGTTATCGCCCCTCTCCAAAAGCCCCGTGTGCAAATCCACAACGGTCTCGCGTCTCCCAGAGAGCGATATTTCCATCAAGGTTTAAAACTCGCTTTGTTGGCGGAGAGTTACAAAGGACGTGCATTTGACTTCCCGCCACGATAAAACTGTCACACCAGGAGAAAAGCTGCCTGGGGGGGGGGGTGGACGGCTGGATTGTGAACAAACAGGAACAAACGTTCACACTGGTTCAAGCAGGTGGGCCTCTCTCCGGTCTCGGAAAATGAACCGGGTGTCCTTGCCGCTGCAAGATGCACCTTTCCAACATAGGCAACAAAGGATCTTGGATCAGGCCACCATCCCTTGGTGCCTGGAGAGCCACTGCCAGTCAGAGTCCGGCCATTTTTAGCCAGATGGACCAATTCTGAGAAGGCAATTCCCATGGAGAAACTGGCATCCAAAATCCCACCAGAAGCCCCACAGCACACATCGGCTTCCATGGTGCTGAAAGCAAGAGCTCAAGGTGGCAGATTCTAACAGACAATCTCAATCTCTCACGCATGGAGGAAAGCCAAGCTTCAATAATCAATCAATCAATCAATCAATCAATCAATCAATCGGTACTTATATACCGCTTTTCAACACAAAGTTTACAAAGCGGTTTACAGGCAAATAGTAATAATAATAAAGTTGAATGGCTCCCTGTCCCAAAAGGCTCACAATCTAAAAAAAAAGGGCAGATCACCAGCAACAGCCACTAGAAGACTGCGCAGGGGTGAAGAGGGACAATTACTCTCCCCCTGCTCAATATAAGAGAAGCACCACTTGAAAAAGTGCCTCTTGCCCAGTTAGCAGGGGTAGTAATGGGTACAAAAGGCCAAGGGATGCAAGGAGGTCCAACACATTTCTACACAAAGCTCCATGTTATGACAGAGCCACCCATTCCCAAAGTAGTCCCTGCTGACTCTCAATTTGTCTTGATACACTGGTTTGCCCAGTAGAGGAACTTTAAGGGAGCCCAGTCAGACGACACCAAGGTGGGTTCCACCAGTCCAGGATGCTGCTGCCCATCTGATCTCTCCCTGAAGCACAAAAACAGGAGGTGGAAGCAAAGGCCCCTCTCTCACAGTCGCTCCCTAAGCAATGGGGTTCAGTGGTAGAGTGCTACTGAACCAGGAGGTTCTATATAGTGATCATGGTGGCAGGGTATTGAAATCTGAAGCCTTTCATGGAACCCCTCCCTGTTCCCTGATGATATATTGGGAATTTCCTCTCCCAGCAAAACCTAAGGGGTCAGCCAAGCCAGGTGGACGCTCTGATGGATATTGGGCCAACTCTCGATGCTAAAAGATCCCTCATACCTGTGAATCCCCCTTTAAAATAGCCATCTCACCCCCCACACACACACAAACACACAACTGCAGCCTCATTTTACAAACTATCAAACTCAACAGATGACCGAGCATCTCAAGCACATCGTCTCACCTTTAGGTGCCTGCTGAAGTACCAGCTCCCCAGGGAACTCTCCAAGGTGCTGCAGATAGAGCCCACCCTCAGCTTTTGGTCCCCAGAACAAGACCCGGATAATCAGCATAATTCAACTACACTCAAGTCCCCTCCTCTCAGCAGTGCTCAGCACTTCGCAGCCCTGCTGGAGGCCAACTGCTTACAATAGTACAGTACGTGGTCAGATGGGGAGGACCCACAGCTCAATGCTCAAGCCCCTGGTTTGCCTGCATTTGGCCCCAAGTTTAATCCTTGGTGGCCTCTACCAGAAGTGTTTGGGGAAAAAACCATGGGGACCCACTGCTAGTCAGTGTCTGGACAATACTAATGTAGGCAAACCAGGGGTCTGACTCAGTAGATGGCAGCTTCCTAAGTTATTGTTTCATCACAAATCTGGACATTATTTAGATGTCTGCTTGGGGTACCAATATAAACATAAAAGGTAAAGGTTTCCCTACGACTGAATGGTCTAGTCGTGACCAGTTGTAGGGGGTGGTGCTCATCTCTGTTTCAAAGCCTGTAGAGCTGGCGTTTTTTCTGAGGACAAGCTTCCGTGGTCATGTGGCCAGCATTACTCTATGCCGTAGCGCACGGAACGCCGTTACCTTCCCACGGAAGCGGTCCCTATTTATCTACTTGCATTTAGGTGCTTTCGAACTGTTAGGTTGGCAGGAGCTGGGACAAGCAACGGGAGCTCACTCCGTCACGCAGTCTTGAACTCCCAGCCTTCCGGTTGGAAAGCCCAGCAGCAGTGGTTTAACCCGCTGCGCCACCACATCCCATATAAACATATGATGCTGTCAAACAGAGTCTGGCTCATCTAGCTTAGTATTGCCAGCACTGATTGGCAGCATCCTTCCCTGTTTGGGTCCTTCACCCAAAAACTCTTAGGATCTGCTGGCATGAAGAATGGCTGTGCAATACGGAGACTGAATTCGGTAGCAAGATTGTACATTAAGACTCCCATATGGAAAAGACACATATTTGTAGTGGTCATAAGACATAGATTGGCCCTCACTGTCCAGACTGGTTCACGCATGGACATTCACCTCTCAGCATGGACATACCCAGAGGCGGCATTGCTGAACAAGACCTTCCGCCAAGGCACACTGCTCATCGCTGAATTGCCACATCAACTTGCAGTCGACACTTTCCTGCATTCAGTTTGCAAGCATCAAGACACAGGATAACAGGTCCCTGTCCAGAGGGGCTTACAATCTAGATATTGACACAAGGGGGGAGGGAACAGAGGAAAGGACAGGGGCAGGGGACATGGATGTAACTGTTTCAGGGTGCAATCCTAACCTGGAGTTAGGCTGGCAGTTAGGCCAGCAAAGTTTGGCTGGCACACCGTAAAGCATATTTGGACCACTCTTAGGAGTCAGGGAGGATGGGGCGCAACTGTGTGCTGGCCTCTCTGACTCCAAGAGTGGTCCAAACATACTTTATAGTGTTCTTTGTGCTGGCCAAACTTTGCTGGCCTAACTCCAGGTTAGGATTGCACCCTCTCTGTCACATACTAAAGTTTAGTTACAGCAGAGAATGGGGACCCATAGCATAGGCATAGCAGAGACAATAGATTTTCCCTTTTCAACATAGTTAACTCTCTGAAGGAACAAGAATAGTTGACTGGGACAGACTGCTTCCACCCGAGGAACTTGGTTTCTACTTGCAGGGAGTGGTGTCCCTATCCCAACAAAGGTAATCTCTGAATCTACGGCATGAGCTGGAACATTCCACTTTACTCCACGTATAGACCAGGCTCAAGTGATGCCAAATCAAATGGAAGGGATGACAAGCAGGAGACAAGCCCCAAGACAGGCAATTCTGCAGAGAGGAAGGAAGGGCCAGCCCTTCAGGGAAGAGAGGACAAAGGCCAGGTCCTCGGAATGATATGGCCAAGCAGACCACACCAAGAAAAGCTGCAGGAAGGAGATTCCATTTTGAAAGTGCTCTTCAACAGAAAACTCCCTGCAAGAAGAAAGCTAGGTGTGAAAGAGAACCATTTCGGCCTTGCTCTTTCCTTTCTGTGCTTGCAGGGGTGGCTTGTGTGTGTCTGCGAGTGTGTTTTTTATACCCATAGGGAAATACTTTAAAATGCGATCCCCACCTCTGATCTAAAATGACACAGTCCACTCCACCACCCCACAACTCTACCCCCTCATTCTGTTGCATGTGTGCAGTCACATCTACCGAGAACTCACACAGAGCTAGAGGGAGGGGTGCAAGTTCCAGGTGCACGCACACACCGCATTCATGCGCAGACAAGTCAAGGCAGGTTAAGGACTCTGCAACCCAGGCTACAATCCTAACCTGGAGTTGGGCTGGCAGAGTTAAGCCAGCAAAGCTTGGCCGGCACAAGGGCCCCGTAAAGCACATTTGGACCACTCTCTGACCACATTTGGACCACTCTCCAGATTAGGATTGTGCCCCCAGTCAATGAACCAGGAGAGCCCCACCCAATTCGTGTGTCACCAGCAAGACCTGCCACCACCGCACTCTCTTACCTGGGGCAGTGCCCGATGAGGAGTCGTAGAGAAGGGAAGTCGCCTTTGGCTGCTGCATAGTGAACAGGCAATGCGCCCGTATCAGTGGCCGCCAAGGGGTCGCTGCCCCCAAAGCGCAGGAGCCAGTCGATCACCTCGTGGTGGCCAAAGCGAGCGGCCAGATGCAAGACGGTGGCACCAGAGTTATCCGTGTCCTGTGGGTGACAAAACATAGCCAAGGCAGAGGCACGTCAGTATAAGAACATCAGAAGAGCCCTGCTGGATCAGGCCAAAGACCCATCTAGTCCGGCTTCCTGTATCTCACAGTGGCCCACCAGGTGCCTCAGGGAGCACATGAGACAACAAGAGGCCTGCATCCTGTTGCCACTCCCTTGTATCTGACATTCTGAGGTAAATTTCTGAGGTAACACATTGGTAGCCAGTCAAGATTCTCCACAGCATTTCTCTTTGACAGCCACCAGAACCAGATGCTCCTCTTCAGACATAGGGACAGCCCCGCTAGATCAGGCCAAGACCCATCTAGTCCAGCTTCCTGTATCTCACAGTGGCCCACCAGGTGCCCAATGGAGCTCAACAGACAGCAAGATGCCTGCATCCTGTTGCCACTCCCTTGCATCTGGCATTCTGAAGTAGCCTACTACTAACATAAGGAGGATGAACCTATAGCCCACAGTGGACTTTTCCTCCAGAATTCTGTCCAATCCCCTTTTAAAGGCACCTAGGCCAGATGCCATCACCACCTCCTGTGGCAAGGAGTTCCATAGCTTAATTACCCACAGGGTAAAAAAAGTATTTCCTTTTATCTGTTTTAACTCTCCCAACACTCAATTTCAGTGGATGTCCCCTGGTTCTGGTATTGTGAGAGAGGAAAAAGAACAGAGAGTAGTGCTGGATGTCCTAGACTTCGTTTTGAAGAAAGACACTGGAAACAAGGTCCCCCGACATGCTATTTTAGGGCCCAGGTGCCTTTAAACTGAAACTTCCACAAATGCTCATTGACAAATTTAGGACACAAGGTTTGCAAATAGTCCCATGCCAGATTGCCTCCAGGGATAGAAGCCTGCAAAGGCACAATCCTATGCAGGTCTACTCAGAAGCAATTCTCACTGAAGTCAACAGGACTTACTCCTAGGGGAGCAAAGGGATTCAGATCAAAGGCTGTGATTCAGATCAAACCATGACTCAAAGATTAATTGAGAGGGGGAATCCCTAAATGGGACAGATTTTCATAACCAATATGGGCAATGCAGCAGATCCTCTTTTGCTATCCGAGCCAGGATGGTGTAGTGGTTTGGGAGTTGGACTGAGACCTAGGAGATACAGGTTCAAATCCCTGCTCAGCCATGAAGCTTTCTGGATGTCCTTGGCCCAGTCACCATCTCAGCCTCCCTATCAACAACCCTCACAGGGTCATTGTGAGGACAAAAGAAGGGGAGGAAAGGTGCATACAGTGTGAAAACAAACAAGCAAAAACACCTCCAATTGAATACACGAAAGAAAGGGCAGTTATGGGTTGGATGTGGGAACGAACAAGCTGAACACGGTGCTGGGACAGAAGAGGGCAGAGCAGAAACAGGAACAGACAGACATACCAGGATATGCTCAGCCTGTAGGCTGGAAGCTCTATTAACCACCCTGAGAACCTACACCGCTTAAGGCGCCTTGAGCCTTCCTATGGGCCTAGGAAAGGCAGGACCAAAACTTTATAAACTAGAGGTAGAAATGGGGCATATACATCTTTTAACTGCTAAATGCTTAGTAATGGTTAACACAAACCATAAGTACACCAAAAGAGTCCTACTGGATCAGACCAAAGGCCCACCTAGTCCAGCTTCCTATTTCTCCCATTGGTCTACCAGATGCCTTTAGGAGCACCCAAGACAACAAGATCACTGCATCCTATTGCCACACCCTACCGCTAAAACCAGGAAGTTGCCTATAGTCATCATGGCTTGCAACCTGAAATGGGCATTTCCTCTATAAATCCATGCACTCCCTTTTCAAAGGCATCTAGGTGAGGTGCCACCACAAGAATACTGGGGCAAGGAGTTCCACAGATTAATTAAGCACTGGTTGAGAATGATTTATGAATGGAGCCTTCAAGGCAGCGAGGAAGGGAAAGATAAACATTTACTGGACTGGAGATAAAACGCTCCAGTCCTGACGGCTTTATGACGTTTTTTCTCTAAACAGGAAAGAAAATTATAAGAGGGTGATAGGGTGGATGGTGTAATTGTCAACATACACAGATGGAATTAATGGCTTGTCTGTGTTCCTCCAGCATGGACAGAAGTTGACTCCAAGGGAGAGCAACAGCCCCAAGCACATCTGCATCAAAAGAAATGGGGCATCTGGTCTTGCCTTGTACAACCATCATTGGAAATTCAAGAGGAAGGCTTGCAGCTCAGTGTAAGAACCCCTAAATCTGCTTGCAGACGGTCCAGGTTCAATCCCAGGGGCAGGGAAAGCTCTGCCTGAAACCTGGGAGAGATGCTGCCAGTCAGGGTCTAGAAATACTGAGCTAGATGAGCCCAGGGGCTGTCATGCTGAGTCAGCTTCATATGAAGCCCATTCAGAGGCCATGAACATCTCTCCCAAGAATTCCCCAACTGCAGCTGCAAGTAACGAGTCAATGAAAGGCCCAAAGCTAGCCACCCACAGAGGAGGCTACCTGATGTGCCTCTGCTTGATGTATTGCTCTGGCCAGGCTTCTCTTCAAATCAGCCTCACTTGGGGGTGGGAAATTTCTCTGTGCAACTGTAACCATACAATTGGACCATTCAGTCACTCCCAATATAGAATCACAGCAGAACTGAACATGTAGAGAGGAGGTTGCCTGTTGTAGCTCTGCATGATTTACTATAATGATTTACTATAATGGTCTTGCTTCTTTCGTCAGGATGGTGGTGGTGGGGCTTTTGAAAGCTCCTTACTCAGTTTTCAGAGGAGACCTGCTTTGATTCAGAAAAAAATGCAAAGCTATAGAGGGCTGTCTCCTACTGAGTCAGGCCATTGATTCATCTAGTTCAGTATTGTCCCCACTGACCAGCAGCAGCTGTCTGGGGCTCCAGGCAGGACTCCAGACTATTTGGAGATCTCAGGGATTGAACTGGGCATGTGAAACAGCTGCTCTACATCCTGCCTTCCACTGACCCATAATGCCATTAGCAAGCTTCATTAGGGAGACACCAAGGAGGGGGGACATCATGTCCCCTCCCCCAAACCTGCACACAAAGCTTTGCAAAAACCAAGTGTAGCAATATTTGCTGTTCCCACCCAGACAAAACCAGTCCAATGTAAATATCTCAGCCCAACACTGACTCCAGAAACCATCCATCCTTGAACTAGGAAAACAGCTTCCAGAGGGGGTTGGTAGCCATGTCACTTTTGGACAGCAGGATAGACAGAGTCTTGTGGTACCTCAAAGATGAACACACTATTCCTGTGACAGTATCCTCCACATGAATCTGCCCCTCAAGGTCATCTCATAAGACCCTGTTGCAGGAGTCAGCGTTGTTACCTTGAAGATAACTCATGCTGGGGCCTTTTCAAAAGTGGCACCCAGACTTTAGAATTTACTCCCTGTTAAGATCAGGATGACTCCTTTTCTTGCTTGGTGTTTTCCAGAGTAATGAAAAACCATTTTGTTTCGCCATGTTTTCAGCTTTCTCCTAGAATCTAGACTGAACGAACCAACACAAGCAGGGTACCCAATTCAAAATAAGTGATCCAATGATCAGGGACCTAGCTTGGAAACTTCAGACAAATGTCTTATTCATGTTTCTTGCAAAACAAACACACATTTAAAAACAAACAGATTCCAAATATTTTTCCCCAAATTCCAGCCTTGACTGCATTTACACTGCCCAGTGACACTGCAAGCAAAATTGCTAGCGAGGATCCTGCACAAGACGTTCCTAAATAAAACCACTTCAGCTCTCTGATCCACAAGTGAATTGGAGAACTGAAACACCCACACACCTCCACTGGAATGGAATCCAAGGCATTAACAGTTCAAACCCTGTTCCCAACAGTCATGTTGCCTCTATTTTCCACGAACCCGACTATTTCCTTCTATGGTGTCAGGCGATCTGAAAAGTTAATAATGGCTGTTGAAATTCAACATGTACACTCCTTGGGGCAGAGACCTGTCATTCTTAGAGTCATACAATTCTGCTATAATACTTTGCAATCAGTCCAAAAAGATTAGAGTCCATAATGCGCCCATATTTGTGGCTTTAAAGGGGTGTTGGGAGGGAGTTCATTCTTGTGATGCTTTGTTCCCCAGTCAATTCTAACACATACCAGGCAGCTGGTCATGGTATTGCTCTATTCCAGTGCTACCCAAACTGTGAGAAGGGACCCACTAGTGGGTCACAAACCAATTTCAAGTGGGTCATGAAGAGCAGCCATACTGAAAATATGGAAGATGAGACACTGGAAAGGGGGAGGACTATGCGGTTGTTTTGCTTGTGTCACGGTTGTAAAGAGGCTTTTTTCTTTCTGATTCACTTTGCTATTGGAAAACGGCTGAGAAATCACCCAACTTCTTGCTGCATTCTCAGGAAAGCAGCAGGCTCTGGCATCGCAATGACGGCACTTCTGGCCATGGCATCACTTCCAGTGGGTCCTGGACAGATTGTCATTCTAAAAAGCGGGCCTCGGTGCTAAAAGATTTGAGAACCACTTATTTATTCAAATAGCATCATGCAGTCTATTCGACTGAAGCTCTCTTTGGGGTTCTGGCAGAGTCATTGTGGGGCTCCAAGTCCCATAAGTGTAACCTGTAGAGATTCGCAGATAATGCCTATAGGTGTGGATATTACTGGGGAGAGGCAGGGGAGGGAGAATAAAAGGAGAAAGCACAAGAGTAATGAGAAACAGGGAAAGGTGGGTTCAGAAGGAAGGGGTTCCCTGGAGCTGCAGCCCAGGAAGGGTCTCAAACATAGAGAGAGTGGTTGTGTGGCCTGTCCTTCACCCTTCTAGTGGCTGGCAACCATCTTTTCAGCCAGCCAACCATCTGTGTGTCTCTCCATCTTTAGGGAACTGTCAGCTTTCCCAAAGACTGCTCTTTTCCCGAGAAGCTGAGATAAACATACAAATGGCCTTGGCCACAGCTGGCCACTTTGAAAACAGTGTCTTATTCAGACACTCACAGTTCCTAGTTATCTCTTGCTCACACCAGCTTTTGCCCATCAGTAGGCTGCACCTGTTTGATAAGATGCTTTCGAATTCTGAGAACCTGGCCAACAGCTTATTTTTACAGTAACGTACATCATTGTGGCTATCATCATTGTGGGTTTCTTGTTAATGAGCACTGACTTCCTGAGAAATCAGTTGACATAAACATTCTAGCCCAGCGGTTCTCAAACATTGTGGCACCGGGACCCACTTTTTAGAACAACAATTTGTCTGAAACCCACTAGAAGTGATGCCATGGCAGGAAGTGCCGTCATTGCGATGCCAGAGCCTGCTGCTTTCCTGAGAATGCAGCAATAAATTGGGTTATTTCTCAGCCATTTTCCAGTAGCAAAGTGAATCAGAAAGAAGAAAAAAGCCTATTTACAACCTTGACACAAGCAAAACAACCACACAGGATCCCATCCCTTTCCACATCCCTGCTTCTCATATTTTCAATATGGCTGCTCTATGTGTTTCGTGACCCACCTGAAATTGGCTCACAAACCCACTGGTGGATCCCAACCTACAGTTTGGGAACCACTGTTCTAGCCCATATAATCTTGCAATTAATTTTGCTCCCGCCCCCCAGACTTGGCCAAGCCACTGTGCTGATCTGGAGCCTACCTGATAACACTTTGTAAGTTTTGCTTTGCTCGCTATATGCTTTGCTGTAGTCTAAGAAGAAATAAAGTATCCTGTTTGCATCCTGACCCTGGACTGAATCTTCCTCTGAAACCAAAAAGAACTCCCAGCCCTTGGCCAGAGCCACCAGCCAGAACAACCCCCAACACTTTTCCATCTGTACACTTTGTGTACACAACTCCCTCTTGTATGACATCAAGAAACCGACTGAGTGAGCAGCAGCTACAAAGGACTATTGAACACTTCCTGACCATGTCTTTGGAGTAAATAAGACTTTTCTCCCCTTCAAAAAGAACAGATCTCAAAATTTGGATCTCAAAGTTTGGTAGTGGAACAGAATGTCAAGGGAGGCGATGGATTCTCCCTCACCTGAGATCATCAAGCAGAGGCTTGACAGGCACCTGCTGGAGAGGATTCTAGAGAGGAAATCTACGAGGATTTCCTTGCTACAAGTGTGGGGTTGGACTAGATGACCTTGTGGGTCATTGCCAAGTCTATGGAAATGCACTGCAGAGAGATGACAGCCCAGGCATTTGCTTCCTTCCTGGAATCGATTCTTTTGCCATTGGTTTTGGCGTGATGCTCCCACAAGATCACAAGCCTGGAATTTACTTTCTATACCAGGGCTCAGGCAGGAGGTATATGAAGCTACAAACCAAGGAGGGAGTGCCTCTGAATTGATGCAGAGGGCAGCCTCCCCATCCTCTCCATCACAGCCAAGGCCTCTTGACTACCTTGAGCTGAACGTGCAAATGGCAGAACCATGCATTTGGAAGCAGGCCTGTCCTGCAGGTACTCTCAGCAGCCAGCCAAGATTGACCCGCGCCTCTTGGACTGGACAACCTCAAATTTGCAAGGCCGGCTTCCTGGGAAGTTGCTTGTGGTGTGTAGAAAAGCCAACTCCCAAAATAAGACGCAGCAAGAAGAGCTCTCCTTTCACAGCATTGCAACCCACATGGACTGAGCTACATGAGCAGATCAATCCATATGTCTGACACATTGATCCCAAACATGGGGGGGGCGCGCTAAATGAGCTCCCTCTCCTGCCACCAGCAGAAGAGACACTGATGTTATAGCTACAGCTTCCGAGCTCAAACAGGCCAGGATGGCCTCTTTCTCTCTCCCCTCCACCATTCAAAAGCCTGACTCACCCCAGCTGTGCTCCTTTCCCAGTTTACACAGGACAGTCAACAGAAAGGGAATGGCACGCCATGGATGCTCAGCAACACTCTAGCCTCCCTTCCCACACTCTCCCGTCTCGATCAGCTGCAATCACTGCCCTTTGACAATCTCAGTGACTAGAACTGAAGTAGACAAGCACTGGCTTCAAGAATGGGGGTGGGGGTATTTAGTGGGCCATTAAAACAGTAGGCATTCCTATGGTTCCTAGATGGGTCATCAGTGCTTGAACCAAGGGAAGATAGGGGACCCTTGTCAAAATCTACAGTCCTCCTCCTATTCATACAAACATATGGAGAGCCCTGCAGGATCAGGCCCAAGGGTCAGGCTCAGGCCTCTAGGTCCAGCATCCTATTTCTCACAGTGACCCACCAGCTGTCTCTGAGATGCCCACAAGTAGGAGATGAGGACACACCCCCCATTTCTCCTCTGCAACTGGGGCCCAGAGGCAGACTTCTGCTGAACCTGGAAGTTCAAGACAGTCCTGCTGACTAGCAGCCATCAACCAATCCCTCTCCTGTGAATTAGTCTGATCACCTTTTAAAGCCATCCCTGCATCTTGTGTCAGCAGGTTCCACAGACTAAAGGTGCATTGCGTGAAGGTCCCTCCTTTCCTCCCTCATCCTAAATCTCCCACAGGTCAGGTAACCCAGCCTGGTCCCAGTCTTGTGAGAAATGGGGGTGGGGTGGGGACACTTTTCCCTCCCTCTCCATAACAAGCAACATTTTATATGCCCCACCCAAAACTCCCACCATCAACCTCTCCCCAAGCAAAAAGGCCCCCAACATTGTAGCCTCTGCCTCAGAAGGCAGCTGCTCTTGAGTTCTAGGGTCACTTGGGTTGCCCCTTTTGCCAAATTGTGCCCCATAACGTTAGAAGAGCCTTTGTACTGGCAGAGGTCAAATCGTCTGGTTCACCACTCGGTTTCCCACAATGGTCCCAAGCTGGCTTAGCTTCTCCCCCAGCCATCCATTTCAAGAAACGTTCACTGCCTCCTGTCATTCAGGCACTGAGGGTTGACGGGAAAGAATTCGACACGCACTCAGCGGCACGCGTGTCTTGACCCGGCTTCCCACGTTCCCAGCTGCCCTTTCCTCAAGAAAGCGACACACGCGCAAACGCGCCCCGGGGCCGACTCCCTCCCGGCCAGCTTAAGCCTTGTCGGGGCTGCTGATCTTCAGGCACCGCAAAGCGCGTCGGGCTTTTCTTACTACTTGTCAGCCGCCAGCGCCGAGCCGGAAGCGGCTCAAGAGCGCAACAGGTCCCGGAGCCGAGAGAAGTCCCTCCTCGGGCCGCGCCGCAGTGCGCCCAGGGCGCAGAGCTCTCCAAAGCGCGCAGCCAGCGCCGCCCCCCGACGGCCGGGACTCACCTGGACACGGCAGCCTCCCTGGACCAGGAGCCACTGGAGGCAGGCCAGGTTGCCGGTGGCGGCGGCGTCGTGGCCCGGCGTGGCCCCGTTGCGAGCTCGCCCGTTGCCGGCCAGCCCCGCCTCCTCCACCAAGTAGCGCAGGCAGTTCAGCTTCCCGGCGCGGGCGGCGTGGTGAGCCGGCGAGGCGCCCAGCGGGTCCCGCAACGCCGCCGGCCGCAGCTGCCCGTCCGCCTGCAGCGACTTGAGCGTGTCCACGTCCCCCTGGCGGGCGGCCTGCAGTGCCCGCTCCAAGGCCATGACCGCCCCCTCCTCTCTTCCGACGGCAGCAGCTCTGCCTTCACCGGCCGCCGACAGCCATGCGAGGGGCGCCTTCCGGGCCCGCGACCGCCACTTCTGCTCGGGACGGACCTCAGACGGGGCGTCCGCTCAGCGCGGAGCGTGCGAGCGTCTGGGGTGGGGGGAGGTCGGCCCCTTTCCTCCCGCTCCGTCTAACTCCGCCTCTCCCGCTGCAGCCCGGACGGCGCGACCCTGCCAAGCCCGCAGCGCATCACGACCCCTCTTCGACGGCTCGACTCCGCCGGCGCGTCCCCACGCTCAGCTCCTTTGCTGGCTGCGCAGCCCGCCGAGCTCCGGGCGACAGAAGCCTGGCAAGAGCTGAGCTCCGGGCCGGCGGCTCCAGCTCCGCCCTCCTCCCGCCGCCAGAACTTCGGCCCCGCCCTAAGCCGGGCAGCTCCTCCTCTGCCAGGCTCTGGACGGGAGGCAAGCTAGGTAAGGGGGGCGCTGAGCCTCGAAAAGGGAGCAGACAGAGGCTGGAGTCCCGGGGCTAGGGGGCCTTTCCTTGCGATCCTTCCCCCGTGCTGTTGGCTGGAGGCTTCCCAGTGAGAAGCTCGGCTCCGAAATAGGCACACAGTGGCGTTTCTACAGGGATGGCAAAGCTCTAAGTTTTGCAAGAAGCCTTACCTTGCAGTGGAAATCACTCCTCTCCTGCACCGTTTTAGCCAATCCTCACAGGGAACAGCAACATCTTGGCGTTGCTTACTGGCTACAGCAGCAAGGGAGAGGCGGGATTTACATGACAGGGCAAAACTTAGAGTTTTGCCATCCCTGTAGAAACGCCTCTGTAGGCACATAACTTTGGGACATGAGCAAAGCACCGTCCCTAAATCCATCGTCCTGACTGCTGAAGATGTGCCCACGCCCGAAAAAGATTCTGGATAGATGAATGGAGTCGATGAATCGACTCAGTCTGCAGCCTGGACTATTCTGGACCGGATAAGAACCCGACTCAGTTCTAGCAGCACATTTTAAAAAATGGGGATAGAATTAAAACAAGTCATTTTTTTCAACACCTTCTGCCCTTGTAGCGCACTCATCTTGACTCAGCAGTAAATTCCATCAAGTGAAAAGGGCTTACTCCCATGAAGGTGCACAGCTAGAGGCTGCATGCATGCCTTAAGAGAGATCCACCGCCTCCTTTTTTCTCCAGCCAGGAGGGACCGCTTCTTCCAAAACAGCAGCTGCAGTGCACAGGTGTGTGTTTTAAAACAGGTAACTGTACAGTATTTATAGCACAAGTCACAGTTTTTGTGTTTATGCTAAACATAATTGCCAACTGCTTTAAAATACGCAATTTGGCCCCTCCAATTGGAGGCCCCTCCAATGATTATGTTGGGCACAGAGTACACGCATGGATTCTTGGCCTTAGCATGTCTACTCAGAAGTAAGTTTCATCGTGTGCAATTGGACTTCCTCCCAGGAAAGGATGTATAGGTTTTCAGCCTTAGTTTGCAATAAGCACTTTCCTGAGAGTAAGCCCCATTGGACTTCTGAGTAGATATGCCAAGGTTTGTGTTAAAAAAGCTACATTGGGGCCAAAAACCAAAACTTCACCTATAGGCTAATGGGTTCTGAGCTGTCTGTGACAGCTCAGGAGAGAGATCTTGGGGTGCTGGTGGACAATTCCATGAAGGTATCGACCCAGTGTGCGGCAGCAATTAAGAAAGCCAATTCCATGCTCGGGGTAATTAAAAAAGGGGTTGAGAATAAAACAGCCAATATTATCATGCCATTGTACAAAGCAATGGTAAGGCCGCACCTGGAATATTGTGTCCAGTTCTGGTCGCCGCATCTCAAAAAGGACATAGTGGAGTTGGAAAAGGTGCAGAAGAGAGCGACAAAAATGATTACGGGGCTGGGGCACCTCCCTTATGAAGAAAGACTGCAGCGTTTGGGGCTCTTCAGTCTAGAAAAAAGGCGCCTGAGGGGGGACATGATTGAGACATACAAAATTATGCATGGAAGGGATAGAGTTGATAGAGGGATGTTCTTTTCCCTCTCTCACAACACCAGAACCAGGGGGCATCCGCTAAAACTGGGGGTTGGGAGAGTTAAAACAGATAAAAGGAAGTACTTTTTTACCCAGCGGGTAGTTAATCTGTGGAACTCCTTGCCACAGGAGGTGGTGATGGCATCTGGTCTTGATGTCTTTAAGAGAGGATTAGACCGATTTCTGGAGGAAAGATCCATTGTGGGCTATAGGCAATGATGGATTGTGCAACCTCCTTACAAAGGTGGTGGGCTACAGGTACCGGGTGTAAGGGAGTGGCAACAGGATGCAAGCATCTTGTTGTCTCCTGCCTCCCTGGGGCACCTGGGGTGGGCCGCTGTGAGATTCAGGAAGCTGGACTAGATGGGCCCTTGGCCTGATCCAGCATGGCTCTTCTTATGTTATGAATACCCATGCAAAGTAAGCCCAAGTCCTCCAGCTCAAATGAAGGAGAGGAGAGTGGCTGGTTAGAGCATTAGTTAGGTGGAGGCACTCTAGCCCACCACTTGCCTCTCCTCCACACATCCTTTCCTGTTCCATCCTCCTCTTCCTTTCCGAGTCCAGGGAGTGGGTTGTGGAGGTAAGTGAATGGATGGTGGACTGGCAATCTTCCCTGAGGCAATAGCCTCAGCCAGCCTCATGGATGGACCGGCCCTGCCTCTACTCGTATACACAAACTATGTTCAGAAGGCCAGGGGTGGTGTTGCAGAGGCCACCCCCTGACCTCCACATCTCTAGCAGAGCCGGCTCTAGGAGCAGGGGGCCTAATGTGGGGCATTCTTGCAGGGGGCCCCACCCTCCCTTTGGCCCCTGCACTCACCAAGAAAAGCCCTTGTGGTGCCACGGGTGGTACCTGGAAATAGTTGGTGGTGACATGATTACATCATTACATCAGGAGGCCCATTTTGGGCAATTTGGGGGCAGGTCACCCCACTGACTCACAGTTCATAGAGACTCCTGCTGCAGCAAGAGGTGATATGCTTGGCAGGAGGTGTGGACTGATGGTTGAGCTGCTGGTACTGCCTGAAGCTAAGCAGAAAAATCTGTGGTTTGCTTTTGGATGGGAGACGAATGCCAGGCTGTGACAAGCTGCAGTCCCTGTGGTGGCAGAACGGAGTCGCTGTGGAGCTGATTAGCTTACCGCAAGGGAGAGTTGCAGTGGAGTGTGTGAGGAGGCCAGCCGGCAAAGAAGGGAATACAACCTTGAGGACCTGTCCAGGCTTGACTTGCAATTGCCTGCTGAGGCTTGATGGCAGGCAGCCAAAGGAGAGAACCACACTGTGGGCCTGAGGATTGGCAGACCACAAGAATACTGTAGATTTGTAAAAACCCCATTGAAAAAAATGGTGGTTTAGACTAGCCTGCTCATGTAAGCCGCCTTGGGCATTGGCTTCGGCATGGGAAAGGCAGGGTAGAAATTATTCTAAATAAATAAATAAATGCTTGCTGTGCTGGTGTGGGGCCCCCTACAGCGCAGGGCCCAATGTGATGACATTGGCCACATTGGCTTAAGGCTGGCCCTGATCTCTGGTGGCACTTTTGTTCAGCACCTGTCTGAAAGAGCACACACATTTGCGAAGAAGAGGAAAGCAAACTGTTTTGACTGATGTCCCCCCTCCCCGTCAATATGACTCCTTGCAAATACCTGCAAGCCCCCTCTGGTGTGATTCCTCGCCTCCCTTTCCTTTGATTCCGTCCCACCTTTCAATGGCTGCAAATCAAACACAAAGATTTGGATTTAATTTCATGCCTGACTTTCTCCTTCTTTCACAGTCCCTTTTGGCCTCTCTTCTGGCTCAAGACGATGTCCCAGCAGAGAGCCCTTGTGACAAGGAGGGGATTTCTTACCTGTGCAAATGTTT
This sequence comes from Lerista edwardsae, assembly GCA_029204185.1. NCBI lineage: Eukaryota > Metazoa > Chordata > Lepidosauria > Squamata > Scincidae > Lerista > Lerista edwardsae. The sequence continues at coordinate 21,331,320 of JAJKFI010000011.1, forward strand.
TGACAGACCTTCAGAGATTCAACTATGCCTAGACTTTTCCATGGAAAAACTGCACGCCAATGTCGGATCTGCACTGAGGACTTTTTAAGGGGAGGGAGAATGTATTTTCTGTGATTTCCCACTAGCTGGGATGACAGCACCAGAGGGAAAAAGCACTTAAGGGTGAACATGATTGAGACATTCAGAATTATGCATGGGATGGATAGAGGGATGTTCTTTTCCCTCTCTCACAGCACCAGAACCAGGGGACATCCACTAAAATTGAGAGAGCAATCCTAACCTGGTTAGGCTGGCACAAGTTAGGCCAGTAAAGTTTGGCCAGCACAAGGGACACCGTAAAGTATGTTTGGACCACTCTCGGAGCCAGAGGGGCCAGCACGTAGACATGCGCCATCCTCCCTGACTCCGAGAGTGGTCCAAACATGCTTTATGGTGGCCCTGGTGCCGGCCAAACTTTGCTGGCCCAACTGTGCTGGCCTAACTCCAGGTTAGGATTGCACTCTGAGTGTTGAGAGAGTTAAAACTGATAAAAGGAAATACTTTTTTTACCCAGCACATAACTAATCTGTGGAATTCCTTGCCACAGGAGGTGGCGATAGCATCTGGCCTAGGTGCCTTTAAGAGGGGATTGGACAGAATTATGGAGGAAAAGTCCATCGTGGGCTATAGGCCATGATGGATTGTGCATCCTCCTTATGTTAGTAGTAGGCTACTTCAGAATACCAGGTGCAAGGGAATGGTAACATGATGCGGGCATCTTGTAACATGATGCAGGCATCATGCTCCCTGAGGCATCTGGTGGGCCACTGTGAGATACAGGAAGCTGGACTAGATGTAATGGGCCTTTGGCCTGATCCAGCAGGGCTCTTCTTATGGCTCTGGGTCATACATTCCACCTTGACTCACCAGAACATCTGCACACAATCATCATCACACATATTTTTGAATCCCCATTAAGTCAATATGAAGAACGTTTCCGACAGCCGATCTCTTGGGGAGGATTTTTATTTTAGGCATTTTCCCTTTCATTTTTCAGGAAATTCACAAGCCTTCTTGTATGGGATGAGCTGCAATATAACAGAGAGTATCTCAGTGAGCAAATGCATACCAAGGAGAGACACAAGAAATAATCAGGACTGTGCAAACCTAGGCATGTCTCCTCATAAGTAAGCCACTCTGAGTTCAATAACCACAGGACTCTCAGGTAAGTGTATGTAAAACGGCAGCCTGAAAAAGTGTTGTTGGCGCATGCAAAATAATAATCTTCTCATTATTCTTTCTTTGCTTCTACAAGGCTGTCAATTTTGTAGAGCAGAAGACGGGCCTCCTGTCCCCCTCCCATTGCAAAAAGAATCACAAGAGAAGTGATCAAGGGAGAGGATGGGAGGGCTGCCGAAGGAAATTGGGGACTATGTTATTACTTCATGTATACAGGCTTAGGCAGCAATCCTATATAGCACACACTTAGGACCCAATCCTATCCAATGTTCTAGCACCGATGAAGCTGCCATGCAGCCCAAAGTTACCTTGAGGACTCCCCTCCCACCACAGGATGCTGCCCACGCCCCATTGGCATGGTTGCACCAGTGCTGGAAAGTGGGATAGGATTGGGCTCTTAGCTAGGAGTAAGCCCTATTGAACAAAAGGGGACTTACCTCTGGGTAGACATGCATTTGACTGCACTGTTTGTTACAGTACAGTACCGTGGGCTTCAGGGCAATTGTGGCTTCTGAAAAGGGATTGGAAGGAAGGAAGGAAGGAATCACACACATGTTCTGGGAAGAGAAAAGGTGGAGTCATCCGAGTCTGTGCAGGAAACAGGCACTAGTGAAGACAAACTGACCCAGCCTTGGAATAGCATTTAACCACATCAAAGATTTGGACTGGCCAGGTTGTCAACCCAAATTTGGCCTTGCCACCAGTGCCTCTAGGGCCGGCCCATGCATGAGGCCTATTGAAGTAGTCGCTTCAGGGCAGGGCCGGCTTGAAGCCAATGTGACCAATGTAGTCCCATTGGGCCCCGCAGCAGTGCAGCGAGCATATTGCCTGCTCCTGCAGCCAGGACCTCTAGGGGCTATCAGTCAGTGGAGCGAGCAGAGCAGCTGTACCTGGGGCCCTCCCACCTACCCCTGCCTCCCAATAACCCAAAATGGGCCTCCTGGAAGCAATTGGCAGTGACGTTATCATGTCACCACTCACTATTTCCAAGTGCCATGCTTTGTGCGCAGAACCAAAAGTGCTCTTCTTGCTGAATGGGGGGGGGGCGCATGGAGCTTGGGGGGCCCTGTTGGAATGCCCTGCATTGGGCCCTGCTGCTTCTGGAGCCGGCCCTGCTTCAGGGTGCCTATGGGGGGTGCCTACCTCTGTCCTACCTCCTTGCCATCACTCCTCCTCCTATCACTCCCTAGATTGGAAAATGAAGAGGGGGACAGAAGGGGAAATGTGGAGGACTGCTGAGCTGGAACACTGGAGAGTGGGAAGAGCAGAGGCCTTGATCTCTTGCTGCACCGCTTATCTACTCCCTTCTTCATACGTATGTGTGTGTCGTTCCGATGCCATTCGCTGGGCTGATGTTGGGGGCCCTGTTGAGCACAGCTTGGTAGTATGTTGTAGCAGCCGCGATGATCCCTGCCAGGTTGCCTGCTACAGCCATCCACAGGGAATAGCCGTATTCAAAGCTTGGGAATCCAGGGATGCTCAGGGAGACCTAGGAGATAAGGGACAGAGAGAGCTGATTCAGAAAAGAGATGGCATGGAGGGTCTGGCCAGGGTGGAGGCAAGCAGGTGGTCCAGCTGGGAAGACTCCAAGCAGGAATGGCTAAGCTGAGAGCAGCTCAGATCAACTGTTCAGACAAAAGGACCAGGTCAGGGTGAGCAGATGGAACCCTCCCGGTCCATTCTCACCTGACCCTTGCTAAGCTGGTAGCTGTAATACCACCTCCAGCCAGCTGCAGTGGTGGTGCTGAAGAGCTCTAGCCCATGTTCTCCTCTCCTCCATGTTTGCTTTCCTGTTTTGTACTCCTCTTTCTTTTCCAACCCAGAGAGAGGGAGGAACAGAAACTGGTGCATCACCATGTCAGGAAGAGGCAGCCTTTGGCATACTGCCACAGGTACCAGGAAGATTTGGACCAGAACCAAGTTTCCTAGCAGTGTCACCATGGTACATAAAGCACACGGTGAATTTGCTTTATGGTGGAATACATAAAGCACACGGCAAAGCCCATCCTGCCATCCTCTGTGGTCACAGCAGCTTTGTGGTGGTTCATTTTACATTATGAGAACTTGCAAAACTGGTAGAGGATGAAAGATATAAGTGCCAAGACGACAAGACCACCTTCTGCTTTGTGAAACAACTGCGATGCTAGTCCTGCTCTACCTATGCAGGACAAGAGAATAGGACTAGTGATAGGAGAAGGTGATGATGGGTGGACAGATGTCACTGGAGCTGATTATCAGCTGATGGCCAACCAGCATCCTCCAGCCCAGATCTGAGACCTGAAACCTCCAGTGAGCCCAGACCTGCATGAAGCAGACGGTTGCAGTGCCAGGCAGCTTTTGCAACGGGGAAATCCTTCCTTGGGTCTAGCCTCAATCAACTGTCGTTACACCCACAGGTGGTTCTGGCCCTGCTCTCATGTATCCTCCATGGGGGCTGAACTGAGACCTTTCCATCAGAGCCCGACTCCCCTGAGCGTGTGAACTTCAGAAGCAGGGAGAGCTTACTGCAAAGTGCAAGTGTGATGAGGTGTGGCTGCTTTGGGTGTGTGTGTGTGTGTCCGTGCGTGTGCGTGCGTGCGTGCGTGCGTGCGCGTGTGTGTGTGTGTGTGTGCCAGAAGATGGTTCAGCCCTCCTGGACCACTGTTGGAGAGTCCCTGAGAACAGACCAATCAGCCACCTGCAGTTCTGGCCACAAGAAACTACTCGGCACTTTCCAGGGATTCAACCCTGCTACACCCCTGCAATTGTCTCCCTTTCTTCTCCACGCCACTGATCTCCATCCAAGCCTTTCTCTTTCCCCTGCGTCTCTGCTCCTGCCCTCCCTCCAACAGTTCTCAGATGCCCCTCAAGTTCAACTGTCCTTGCAAGCTCTGCTTGGGGCGGGGGGGGGGAGAGGGATGATCAGTGCCGGGATGAATCCAGCCCTGGCTCTCGCTTCCATCTCCAAGCACAGCCCTGGCCCAAGGAAGAGCTTTTCAATTAGGCTTTGCATGAAGTAAGGGTATTGAATCCACAATGAGTGGGGGCAGCAGCTTCTCCTGCCCCCGCAAGGGGAATTCCCAAAGAGGACTGGCAAGCAGCAGTAGCAAGTGCAAAGAATACCTCATACTGGTGCCGGAAGAACACATACACGCAGTATCGGATTACTCCAAGGCAGGACAAAAGGCCTACAACAAAAGGAAGAAATGGTGAGTTCCTCCGCTAATACAGTGGGTGCTTCCTGCTGCAGCTTGGCGGCCACAAGGGTGTATTTAAAGACTATATTGCAGAATCAAAGTCTCTCCTAAGCCCAGAGCACCAATCGACTGTCTGGTGTATCTCTGCATGAGTCACTGCGCAGCAGTGGTCTCCTTAAACTCGGCCTCCTCTGAGGCAGATCATGCTTTGGTTGGCTATGATTAGAACAATAGAATCATTGAGTTGGAAAGGATCCAACCCCCTGCCTGTATCAGGAACTCCTCCTAGAATAGCTCTAGCTGGTGCCTGTTGAGCCTCTGCTTGCAGTGCGGAGAATCTACCACCTCCCTTGGCAATCTGTTCTACTAGCAAATCGCCCAAATTACCATCAATAATTTCTCCCCAAGGTCTACCCAGAATCTCCTCTCTTGCAGCTTCTACCCACTGGACGTTCTCAGAGGCAGTGGAGAACAATTTTGTCCCTTCTCCTATATGACAACCCTTCAGGTATTTGAAGAGTGCTGTCATATCCCCTCTCAGCCTTCTCTTTTCCAGACTAAACCTCTCCTCATCGGACTTGTTCTCTGGTCATCCTTGACACTCTTCTCTGATCCTGCTCAGGTTTGGCTACATCTTTCCTAAAGCCCGGAATTGGACACAGGACTCTAGGTGAGGTCTGAGCAACGCAAAGTGGAACCACGACTTCTCACGAGTCAGCTGTGTGATGCATCAGCAAAGCAGGCAAACACAATTTTCTACTGCCTTAGTAGAATTGCAGCTTCTGATTCTACTAATGCAGGCTAAGATGGGGTTTGCCTTCTTTGCTGCCGAGTCACATCGCTGACTCATGTTCACTTTGTGATCCACCAACTCTGGTCCCCCTCATATGTTGTGCTGCCAAGCTGAGCAGCTCCCACTCTATACTTGTGTCTTTGGTTATTTTTGCCCATGTTTTGGCTTTGATCACTCATTTGAATTTTCCTCCACATTGGGCAGGATCAGCCACCTGCACTGGAGACTCCCCGCTGCCTCCCTGCTTGGGTTGCAGCTTTGGGCTCACATTCCAGAAGCAGAATCATAAGGCTTCTGTCTTTGACCCTCTTGCCTTCGGAGCCAAAGGGAAGGTGGAGGACATACTTGCAAAGAGGAAGAACCCCACAGAGAGGTAGAGGCAGCGCTGCTTGGTGGTGGGATCCTGGCAGCAGCGGAAGTACTTGCACCCCGTGAGGAGGCAGAAAAAGGCTCCAGTGCTGGTGATGGCAGCTGTGATGAGTGAGGCTCTCGTGATGATGATGGCAGCTAGAGAAGAACAGACAAAGCAAGCCCAGTCAGCAGTAAGAGACCAGCAGGGGTTAGTCTATATTTGTAGGGCAGGGATCCTTTGGGGGCTGTTAACTGGGGAACTATTGGAAGTCTAAGGGGGATGTTTGACCCAGTATTCTGTCTCCAGCAATGGCTGCAGGTGGTCCAGCAAAAACAGACCATTTCGTGATTGGACTGTTCTCCTTTCAGTCACTCCCTGCTCCCAGTGGCCAACACTCCAAAGAGGGTGTGCCTCTTTCGATCAGACCAAAGTCCTGTGAGTCTAGCATCATGTCTCAAACACCACCCAGCTAGTCCCTCGCTAGGTCTGAAGGTTTTAGATACCTTCCCCACCTCCCTTGGCAAAACAGCACATATGTGTCATGAACATTGGCTTGGCACTTTTTGTTAAATCAAAAACAGAACAAGATGCCAAAGGTTCTATGGGACTTTGCAAGTGGTGGTGAGTTCCACAGACAGTAGCAACACTGAGGGTGCAATCCTAACCTGGAGTTAGGCTGGCATAGTTAGGAATATAGATTTTTTTTAGGAATATAGCTTTTTTTATTTGAAAATTTTTCTTACTACTTCTTTGTTTTACATCCCCGAGCGCGAAAAACCGTCACATTTCGGATTTTCTTTACTCATCTGAGTAATACAAAATCACTTACCTCTCTATCCTACCACTAATACACTTTTTTAACACCCTACTACTATATTGTTGTTCAAGTCCAATATATCATTCACGTGATTGATGGAGTGGTTCCTTGGTCCCAGGGCCAAAATTTGGACCATCTCATAGTTAGGGCATAGTTAGGCCAGCAAAGTATGGCTGGCACAAGGGCCAGAGAGTGGTCCAAACTGTAGAGCGTGTTTGGACCACTCTCTGAGTCAGGGAGGATGGCACACATCTGTGTTGCTGGCCTCTCTGACTCCAAGAGTGGTCCAACCATACTTAACGGTGTCCCTTGTGCTGGCCAAACTGTGCTGGCCTAACTGTGCTGGCCTAATTCCAGGTTAGGATTGCACCCTGAATAGTGGCATCGTACTTGCCTTCTTGTGCTGCAACATGAGGGGGGAACAACAACAACAACAACAACAACAACAACACACACACACACACACACACACACACACACACACACACACACACAGAGAGAGAGAGAGAGAGAGAGAGAGAGAGAGAGAGAGAGCATCCGAAAAGTATGCACTGAGGGAGAAGGCATCAATTTCCAGAGCAACCACAAAAGCCGCTTTTATCTCCTGGCAATAGTGGAAAGTTGTGAACCTAGAAGAGGAAGTGATAGGAAGGTTTCATTTTACTAGCCAACCCTGGTCCAAAGCAAGTGGCAATGACACCACACTGAACAACATTGAAGTTTGTCATACTTGGGCTCCTCCCCCTGGCAAATCTTAATATTGCATTTCTACTTTGTAGGGCAAATGTCCGCGTTTCTAGAAGGGGGGGCAATTTGGAAACAGGTATGTATGTTTTTTCTCTCCAAGGTTGAGCGTTGTGGGGGTGGACCCAGTTTTTCTGCTTAAACTGACTGTGGACAGTCCCGATTGGCTAGTGCCTGTAATGTCACCAAATACTTCTTCTGGAAGCAATTTTACTGCTATTTTTACAGGATTTCTGTTTTTTTTCCCCCAATAAGGGGGAAAGTGAAATAGGCAGTCTGCCTGAAGAATGAGAAAAGATGGAGGGCTGGAAAGACCGACGGCTGACCCCAGCATTCAGCTTGGTGTCATATGCACCTGTCATATAGAGCAAGACATGGGACTCACACTGGAGGAGAAGGACCCTCAGCGACCAATCCTTTGAGAGGGATTTTCACCATTTTCACTGCTATCGTGAAAATCCCAAATTGCCTCCCATTTTTTCTGCCCATCTTCACCTGTTTGGCCCTTTCTGGCCCCTGGGAAGGCACCAGGGAGATGTGCATCTTTGTTTTTCAAGAACATGTGAGGCTCTTTAACTTAGGGGAAAAGGTGATAGGGGAGGGGACATGATTACGGCTTGTAAACTGAGGCAAAGTGTGGAGAAAAGTAGAGAGGTGGAGAAGTTATCTCTCCCTCTAGAACCAGGCTGAGTTGCCCAATGAGTGAGACTAATGAGACTGGGGTCCCTCTTTGCACAGCACATAATTAGTCAGTGGAATTCATTGCCACAAGAAGTGGTACTGGTCTCTAGCCTTGGATGGCTTGAAAAGGGGGAGTGGGCAAATTCATGGTGGGACGTGGGTCTGTCACTGGCTACTAGTCGAGATGAGTAGGCAGAACCTCCAGCTTCAGTGGCAGTCTACCTCTGGGTACCAGTTGCAGGAGAGCAGTGGTGGGACTGGGGCATGGCCTTTCTCTCCTGCTTGTAGGCTTGCCAGAGGCATCTACTTGGCCTCTGTAGGAAATAGGATGCTGAAACAGAAGGGCTTCAGCCTGATCCGGCAGGGCTGCTCTTCTGTCCCTATGACTCTGTTGCCACAGGAATGGCTTAGCGTCATTAGTGTGCATGAGAAGAAGGGAAGGCAGGACCAGCTTCTTGAGCTTCCCTTTCCCAGCCCTGTTTACCTTGATTGGAACTATAAGCAGGGTAGATCTAAAGGCCCACCTGAAGCTAGTGGGGCTTACCAGGATGTGGGTTCAGGTAGGAGCTGAAGACATCACAGGTCCAGATCTTGACAAATTTGTCCCAAACGCACTCCCCCCACAGGCCCCTGCAGCGCATGCTGAGGACCACGGAGCCTTTGCTGTTCACCTGGAAGAGGAAGGAGGGAGAGCCTCAGAGCCAGATTGCACAGAGCCTGGAGACGTCCTTAAAACAGGACGGAAGGTGAAAGTAGCTCAGAGCACTGGCTTCGACCTGGGGGGCGGGGGCGTCTCAACATCTGCGCAGAAAGGGACCATCTCTAAATTGACAGTGGCCCACAACAAAGCTTCCTCAAGGCAGAACATGTTTGCTGGGCAGCAGGGAGTTTCTCAAGAAGTCACACGAAAACGGTCCACTGCTTCCAGCTATGTTTCCACCCTGTGAATGAACAACGTCTTGACCTGGGAGAGCTGAGATTCCCTTCCGAGTCAGGGCCAAGTGGCCAGAAGCCTTATGCACAGGCACCCCTGGCCACTTACTGGTAGTGATCAATGGGTGGCAATAATAATAATAATAATAATAATAATAATAATAATAATAATAATAATAAT
>JAJKFI010000011.1:21362718-21427649 GCA_029204185.1 Lerista edwardsae
AATCAATCAATCAATCAATCAATCAATCAATCAATCAATCAATCAATCAATCAATCAATCAGGTACTTATATACCGCTTTTCAACATGAAATTCACAAAGCGGTTTACAGGCAAATAGTAATAATAATAAAGTTAAATGGCTCCCTGTCCCAAAGGGCTCACAATCTAAAAAAAAGGCAGACCACCAGCAACAGCCACTAGAAAGACTGCGCAGGGGTGAAGAGGGACAATTACTCTTCCCCTGCTAAATATGAGAGGAACACCACTTGAAAAAGTGCCTCTTGTCCAGTTAGCAGGGTAAAAATCCACCTTCCTTGCTGCTGTTTCCCAGGAATGGACTTTCTGGGGTAGACTGCTTGTGAACATGGAGGCACTGTTGAGCCACCTATTGGTGCAGCTCTTAAATACCCTTGCAGGACTATGTATGTAGTATTGATTGCACAAGTGTCCAGGGAAATTAGAGCTTCAGATCCTGCGGCATTGTAATTGGGAGAGGTTTCCATGGCTGGCTGTTTGACCCTGATTTTTCTCCCACAGATTCCTCCAACAGCTACTGTGAAGGCTACCAGGCTTGCTTGTCTCGGCTCACTGCTCTCTTGCCGAAGTACGAACTCCTGAACTGGGACTCCTGCTGCAGCCTCTTGGGGCGCCTCCAGCAGGCCATTGAGGAACGGGGCTCTCTCCGGGACTGTAGTGGCCCCACAGACTTGTCCCAAGCACAGAATCTGGCAAGGCCCCTCTGCCCAGCCAGGAGGGCTCAGGAAGACCTTTCCTTGCCTGTGGAACAATCCGCATTCTGGAGACCCTGGTAGAGCCACGGGACTCTTTGGCTGACAACAGAGCCGTCTGAGTGTGCTGGGGTGAAGCGCTCTGCTGCTAGAGAAGTGCTGGTGTTCCTGTGGGCAATGCATTACCTAAAGCCTCCTCTGAGCCCAGCATATGGAAGAGGCTGCTCGTCACGTCTCTGCATGAGTTGCTGCTCTGGTCTTCCTTCCAGCCAGCCTCCACTGAGGCCAGGCGGTCCCACCAAGCCTCTACTGTTGGATGTGAGCAGATCAGGTTGCCTGTTGTGTCTCTGGCTGCCTGTTGTGCTTGAGTCACTGCTTTGTATTGGGGTAACTGCCACTTGGGATGCTCCCAGGAGAGTGACTCCCACAGAAATGCAGGGTGGACTACTGTAAACATAGGAAATGCTTAACACCCTCTAAAAATACCATTTAGGAGAGGTGTAAATCAGCACTGAGACCTGGAAATATGGCATTGTGTCCAGATCACATCCTTGTTATACAGCCAGAAATCACCTTTCCTCCTCCAGAGGGTTCTGTGGCCATTAACAAGCGTTGGGGAGTTGGGGACATCATGGAAGATTGAAGGCCAGTAAACCTCAAGGGCTATCAAGCTCTCTTTCCATCCCAGTCTGTGATTTGCACAAATCTGGCCTGGCTGAAAAGCCAAAGGTTGGACAGCACTTTAATTTGTACATATGCATATGTTTGATATCCAATAAAATGGTGATGATTGGTTAAAAAAAAATCTCTTTTTTTTCCTATGCTTTGGAACACAGATAACTGTGCAGGAAAAACACCACATTATTAATCATTCTTATTTGTATAGCGCCAACAACATGCGAAGTCCTTTATGAAGGGTAAACGAATAAGGTCTTGTCCCAAGGAGCTTACAATCTGGATACCAATGCAATAGGGAGTGGGGAAATAGAGGGAGGGAAGCCTACACAGTGTTCACAAGCTTAGTTACAGCACAAAATGGGTGTGAAGGCATGGTGCAAGAGGCTCCATGGAAATTGTAGGGTTTTAAGAAAGGATTTGGAAGAGAGAGAGGCATTGAGGCAGGCAGTTCTCTGATGGTCTAGCCCACCTCTTGTTCTCACCTCTTCTCCCTTTTCCAGGCCAGGATGTGGGAACAGTAGAGGGGAGTGGGTAGATGGAAGTGGAGGGGAGTCGGTGGTGGTTGCCTCAAACCCTTGGCAGTCTGTGGCCTTAGGCAACCATCTCAGTTGGTCTCATGTATAGGCCGACCCCGGTGCCTCTGAACACCCAGGTTCCATTTCATCTTCCTGGCTAAAAAGCCATGAATTGAGCAATCCTCTGTGAATTTTTTTGTCGTGACTTGTGGATTCACACAACTCTGCAGCTCTTGTGTGTGATTCCAGTCACTCTTCCCATGACCCCGTAAGGTAGGTATCAGGCCAGCCAGTGAGGTCAGGGGCTGAAGTTCAGAGAGGATTGTCTGAAGCCACAACCTGCAGTGGAACTTTGAGTCTGGACTGGCAACAGATGAGGCAGCCTCAGGAAACCTGCTCCTACTTTGCCCCTTAGATCTGGTTTCTCTCCCGCCTGGATGAAAAAGGCATCGATTTACAGCTCGATTTAGGCTTTGCACCAGTCGCCCAGACATGCTCCAGCAACAGGCATCACTCAGGTTTCTCTGTTCCCAGGACTCTGCCTGGTCTTGTCCCCAAATCTGCAAGTTTATGATGCTCAGGTGGTTTGCTAGACACATATACATATAGGGAGGGGGAAGGTAATGCTATAGAATGGCTGTGAAGATGCCGCTCCAGCTGCCATGGTCAGGTCCAGGGTTGCCTCCTCAGCCATGAGACCTACTAAAGCGGTCACCGCAGGCAACGGATTGATGAGGGTTTCTCATCTCTATCAGCCCACTTGCAACTTCCTCCCTAGACTGGAAATGAAAGAGGGAGGTGAAGCTGAAGAGGAAGTGCGGGGAAGAGGAGAGTGGTGGGCTAGAGTGTCAGAGAGATCGTCTCCTCTCCACTTCCTCTCCTGCTCTGCCCCCACTTCCTTTTTTTTTGTTTCCAATCCAATGAATGGGAGGAGCAGAGGCTGCCACATCATCAGGTTGGAGGGCAGCATTTGGCACATAGCCTCAGGTGCCAGGAGGACTTAGGCCAGTCTTGGCTGTGCCAGTGCTAGATGTTCCTTCTTTGCCTCTTCTGCGGTTCCTTAATCCATCTTTTGAGGGCAAAGGTTTTCAAGCCTTGTCCCAGGACATGCAAAACTGTGCTGACCCGAGACAACTCTCCAGAGTTTTAGGCAGCAAAACCCCAGCCTTTCCCAGGAGATGCTGCCACGGCTGGGAACTGAGGACCCCCCCACATGTGCAGTCAGACTTTATGCATTCACGTAATTCAGCAGCCGGATCTGCCACTCAGCCAGATGGGCCTAAATGATTGATTTCAATTTGTCTCTGCAGAGAGCCAGGCTGGGCTCCTCTGAGCTCACAGCATGAACTCTCAGAAGATGCTCCACGTTGTGTCTCTGTTTGACTAGTGGCTTTGACCTCCCAGTGAGCTGGCCATCCTGCCTTGAGGGAATATTGTGAATCATTCACAGCCCAATCCTAACTTGCGCTGGAACCAGTGGCGTCTCTACAGGGAGGGCAGAGCTCTAAGTTTTGCAAGGAGCCTCACCTTGCAGTGGAAATCACTCCTCTCCTGCACCGTTTTAGCCAATCCTCACAGGGAACAGCAACATCTTGGCGTTGCTTACTGGCTACAGCAGCAAGGGAGAGGCGGGATTTACATGACAGGGTAAGGCTCCTTGCAAAACTTAGAGCTTTGCCCTCCCTGTAGAAACGCCTCTGGCTGGAACAGGCAGGCTGGGTAGCCTGTGCTGTATCCAGCACAAGTTAGGGAGAAGATTTGAGAACACAAATCGGGATGACCCATATAATGCCAGTCAAGTCAAGGAAGGGGGTTAGGATCTGGCCTAGGTTGACCAGGCTGGTTCCACCCTAGTGCTGGCCTGATCTGCCTCCCGGACCTCCCTCCTCTTGCCTTCCCCCTGCCCAAAATCACTGCCATTCCACCATCCCGCCAGCCCCTCCTGCACACATCCTTGCACTGGCCCAGCCTGCTTTCAACAGGGCCGGCCTTAAGCCAATTATTATTATTATTATTATTATTATTATTATTATTATTATTATTATTTATTTATTTATTTATTTATTTATTTATTTATTTATTTATTGGCCAGGTATGTAGACCATACCCGGAATTTAATATGGCTACCGGCCACACTTAAAAAAAAAAAAAAAAAAAAAGACTGCATAACAGAAAAATAAACAAAACAATTAAAAACAATATGATCAATGTTGTCACATTGGGTCCAGCACTTTGGCGGACGCCACACCAGCACAGTGAGCATATCATCTGCTGCTGCAGCCAGGGTTTGTATGGGCTGTACGTCGATGGGGTGAGCAGAGCAGCTTTGCCTTGGGTTCTTGGTGAGTGGGGGGCCCCGTGGGGAGGGTGGGGGACCCTGCAGGAATGCCCCACATTGGGCCCCACCATTCCTGCAGCCGGCCCTGCTCCCAAGCAACAGTGAGCATTTGCGACACTCATTCACAACAGAACGTTCGCGATGCTCGTGCACCAGCTCAAAGGACACATCAAAAATCTTGGAAAAATCTGGTTTAAGAACAGAAAGATCCAAATAAAAATGTTGCATATATTTAAAAAAAAACATACAATTGTCCTGATTTTTAAAAGAGAGTGCAAGAGGAGGAGCAGCTGAGAGAAATTATCTGACTCTTGTGATGTCAAACCCCGTGTCCTATTCACACATGCAAAAGTTTAGTGGTGATCCCCAAGTCCCCAAAAGTGTAGTGGTGATCCCCAATGCAGGGCAGCTTTTTGGCTGCTGGTATTAGCTTTGTGATGAACTGAAGGCTCCCCAGCATCTTTCTGGTGGTAAAGGATCCCAGGCTAAGAAGCCAGAAATGAATTTGCCCACTGGCATCGGGAAAGTGCTAGATCAGCAGGGAGTTGTGAGAGATACTGGTGCGTTGCTAGGCCCTTCCTTGGATCGAAAGCGCTTTTACTATTGCTTCAAATTAGTCAACAGCCTAGAGGCTCTCAGTCAAAACAAACAAAGCCCTAATCAAGTTGCAGGCCTGGAAAAGTAAGATGACTTGAAATGCAAAATTCTGCATGTATTCCCCCCCCCCTCCAGTGCACAGGTGTAGGTTGGGGAATGTCTGGCTTGGCAGTTCTACATATGAAAAAGGATCTTGGGATTGCATTTGATCCCAAGCTGAATGTGAGCCTGCAGTGGGATGCAGCCAGAGGTGGATCTCGGGGGGGGGGGGGAATCTGTAAGTTTTGCAAGAAGCCTTACCTTGCAGTGGAAAACACTCCTCTCCTGCACTGTTCTAGCCAATCCTCACAGGGAAAAGCAACATTTTGGCGTTGCTTACTGGCTACAGCAGCAAGGGAGAGGAGGGATTTACATGACAGGGTAAGGCTTCTTGCAAAACTTACAGATTTGCCCCCCCTTAGATCCGCCTATGGATGCAGCTGCAGAAAAGGTTAATGCGACTGGAGGCTTTGTTAACAGAACCGTGACTTTGAAGTCACCGGACAGAATAGTTCTATTTTATCCCACACTAGTCAGGCATCACTGAGAGTATGGCATCCAGTTCTAGGGCCTGCACTTGAAGAAAGAGGTGGACAAATTGGAACAAGTTCAGGAGAGGGCAATGAAGATGGCAGGGGATTTGCAAAACAAGCCTTGTGAGGAAGGTTGAAGGATGTGAAGTTTAGCTCAGAGGACTGAGAGGAGGGATTTGATAGACTCTTCAAATCCCATAGAAGAGGGCAAGATACATCTGATGGACTTAAATTACAGGAGATTTGGGTTGGATATTCCACAATGGAAGAGTATGGGAGCGCAATCCTAATCTGGAGTTAGGCCGGCACAGTTAGGCCAGCAAAGTTTGGCCAGCACAAGGGACACCATAAAATATGTTGGGACCACTCTCGGAGTCAGAGAGGCCAACACACAGACATGTGCCATCCTCTCCGAGAGTGGTCCAAATGCACTTTAGTGGCTCGTGTGCCGTCCAAACCTTGCTGGCCTAACTGTGCCGGCCTAACTCCAGGTTAGGATTGTGCTCTTAGTCTCCCTTGCTGGAGGTCTTCAAGGTAAGGCTGAGCATTCACCTTTGGGGATTCTGCAGCCCTGGATTTTCTGCACGGAATAGGGGTTGGACCCTCCCAATTCTGGACAGAATTAATTATACAGTACAAATTCATGATGATGGGTCTTTCATCTGTGTCTCTCCAGTTCATGAGCTGAACCACTCCTTGGAGACAGGGAACTGCTTAGTTCCATCCATTGCTTTTCAGAAGGATGAGTGCAATGGGCTCCACATGGGACAGCCCTTGAGGACTGCTTGGAAATGAAAGCTAGTGGCTAAACACAGTCACTCATTTCCTGATGTTGGCAGATGGGGGTGCAAAGCATGCTACTGCCAGACGTTTTGTGTGGATTCTCCATGGTTTTCTGACTTTAGGGGCTGTTTGTGACACTTAAAACCCTCAATTCAGCATTTTAGCATATATAGGATGGACCAAAGATATAGACTCAGGGGATAAAGTTGTTCAGTCACTAAGTCGTGTCTGACTCTTCGCAACCCCATGGACCACAGCACACCAGGCCTCCCTGTCTTCCACTAGCTTCCAGAGTTTGCCCAACTTCATGTTCATTGCTTCTGTAACTCTATCTAACCATCTCATCCTGTGCTGCCCCCTTCTCCTTTTACCTTTGATCTTTCTCAGCATGAGGGCAGTGATGTCATTCAAGGGGAACGGACCAGAACGGGCATTCCGGATCCTAACAGGCTCCGTGGCTGGTTCCGGGTTCCCGACAAGTGCCAATCAAAAGTGAGTTCCTGTTCCTAAATCATTTGAATGACACCGCTGCATGAGGGTCTCTCTTCTCATTAGTTGGCCAAAGTATTTGAGCTTCAGCTTCAGTATTTCTCCTTCCAGGGAGCAATCAGGCTTGACAATCAGGGGGTAGAGCAATCAGGGGATGATAAAGCACCATCCTAAATGAACTAGATGGCCTTACTAGGACCCTCCCAACATTTACTGAGATCTAACCAACCTCTGCATTTACGGAAAGAACAACTGCTGCCTGCACAATTTCAAATATACCTCCCCTGCCATGAGGGCTAGAAACTTGATTTGTTTAAAAAAAAAAAAAAAAAACCAAGGAAGCCTATCTAGATCTTTTAAATTCCATATTACAAGCCATAAATGAGATTGCATCTCAAAGTGTGCCCTGCCCAAACGTGAAGAGTCAGGTTAGCAGAAACGGTGGGTGCCCAAACGCAAGCTGAGATCCCATGCCGGCTTTGCGGAGGGAATCATCTCGAGGCTGCATGCTGGCATCTACGCCTTCCTTGCCCGTAAACTGGAGCAGGGAACACACTTGATCCAATTACTTAATTACCAGCCCTGCATGCCAACTTCCACCCTTTCTTGAAAACCTAGGGCTAGAGCTATTTCCCAACCAGAAAGACAGAAGAGGGAGGGAGGAAGATGCCCTCAGGGGGAGGTTTATGAAATGAGTCATGGTAAGGAGGGAGAGAGTGTGTGTGTGTGTGGATTCAGAGTTGTTTGGTTCCCTGCCTTGTAATATGATATCTCAAGAATGTATCCAGTGAAACTCAGGGAACAGAAAAAAAAAGTCCTTGTTCACACAATGCATCATTAGCCTGTGGAATTCTCTGCCACAAGACGTGGTGACAGTCACTTGCAGAGATAGCTTCAAA
Organism: Lerista edwardsae; assembly: GCA_029204185.1. NCBI lineage: Eukaryota > Metazoa > Chordata > Lepidosauria > Squamata > Scincidae > Lerista > Lerista edwardsae. Next base: position 21,370,318 of record JAJKFI010000011.1, read on the forward strand.
TGAGGACTGGAAGCATTCCTGGGGGTCTGCGGATGGTTGTGATGTAAACTGCCCTGTTCATGTTCATGAAGGGGTGGTTTATAAAGCAACAGAACTAGGGCCCAAATTCTATCCAATTGTCCAGCCCTAGTGTAGCCATCCCAATGGGGTGTGCGGTAAGGGAACATTTGTCCACTTACCTGTGGACTGCATTGCAGCTACAACAGTACCAGAAAGTTGGATAGGATTGGGCCCTTAAGAAGCAAAGAGTCTTGACCCTCCTAAGGATGTGGCCCAGAGCTTGGTGAAAGTACTAAACTAGATGCATCAGGGATCTGATTTGTTAGATGAGCAGCTAAATATCTGTCACTCCCCAGAGAGGAAAGTCTATGGGGCAGGGCTGTCGGTTCTAGCATCCCCATGCCAGGCTATGGGGAGCCTATTAGAAAGACAGCAGCAGGCCTCCTCTGCTGTATGTCACCCAGCAACTGACAATCAGATTCTCTGCCACTGCACATGGAGGCTTTCTCTATTTGTGTGGCTTGCAGCTGTTTGTACAGCCATCTAAGGACATCAGAAGTGCTTCCACAGCATCGCCTTCTGGGCCCTTGTTTCTAGCTGCCCCCTTATGTGTGATTGGGGAAGCAAAGGGGGGGGAATGCAACCAATTCCCCACTTGGTCTTTAGGGCATCGTTCCCAAACATTTTAGCATCAGGACCCGCCTAGAAAAAAAGATCCACTCAAGCCTCTGTGGCTATAAGGGTAATTGGGCAGCTGTGCTCCCTGCAAGTAGCAGGTTTAACCCTTCATGCACATTCATCCTGTCAGTTTTGCAGACCACCAAAAAGTGGATTGGGACCTTGGTGGGCCACGGACCCACAGTTTGGGAACTGCTGCTTTAGGGCAGGGGGCTCCAAACTCCGGCCCATAGGCCAGATCCAGTCCCTCCCTATCCTTCCCCGACATGAACAGCAGTTTGCATTCTGCTGGAGAAGTTGCGAACGACCCCAACTACCGCTCCCAGGGGTTGTTGCAGCCAGCCACTTCTGGGGTCTACTGCCCCAGCAAGCTACGCGCAGGGGTGGCTGGCTGCAATGACCCCTGGGAACTGTAGTTGGGGTCGTTTGTGGCTTCCTCGGCAGAATGCAAACTGCCACTCATGCCAGGGACTATTTCCCCTGCAGTTTTAGAGCAATAACATCTGGGGCAAGGGATGGCTTGGGCTCCCACCATTGCAACTTCTAATAATTCCATACAGAGAATGACACTTTTGTCCTATTTGCTTGCAGGGAGTCAGGGATGAGGCCTGTCCAAGAAGACAAGAAGGCAGGCATACGAATTTGCATTGGGAGAAGAGGGATTATCTCCTCATAGAGGATTTTCCTGCTTAGCCTGGACCCCCCTAGATTTCTGCCACCCTGAGCAGCTGCCTATTGGGTTATCCCCACCCTACTCCAATGACCCAGAACAGAAGATCAGTGTGTTGCTCTCCATCCCAGAGTGCTGGCTCCACCCACAGCTGAAGGTCACTCCCCTTGTTCTCTGGATTTGAAAAGAAATGGGGAACAGAGCAATCGAGGGGGAGAGGAGAGTGGTGGGCTAGACTAGTACCTCTGATGTTCTAGCCCTCACCTCTCCTCCTCACTTCCTCTTTTGTTCTGTTCCCCTCTTTCAAATCTGTTTCAAATCAGGAAAGCAGATGGGGTGGTGGAGCCAGGCAAGTGGCGCTGCTTGCCATGCCTGAGGCACCCACCTCAGTTGGCCGCATGGACGAGCCGGCTCCAGTTCTGTCCAACCCCAGGTACCTGCGTTGTCTTCAGCAGTGATTCACTGAGTCACTGGCGGTGACTGCAGACCTGCGGTGAGTTGCCTGGGCATGTTCGGGAGAGACGGGCACCTCAGCCACCCACACGGCTTGCGGTGAGTGAGTCAGCAGTTTCACTCGGTGGTTTCAAGGAACGGGTGAGGCCCCCGGCCCCTGAGGGATCAGGATCTCCATGTCAAGCTGCGGATTGAGCAGCGTGGGAAAGCAGTGCGCTGCCTTGCCCCGGCCAAGCCCACGTGGCTGGGTGGGGTGCGTGTCTGCCACATTGCCCCAGGGAAGGCTTTGCACTCTGCACCATGGGGAGGGAGCTGCCTCGTGCTGAGCTGGCTCTCATGCCAACAATTCACCCGGGGATTGCAAGCTCGCCGTGGCTTGTCAGCCTCGTTTGGGTCACGCAGGATCCAACAGGTCTGACTCTCCTGGTACCTGATAGCTTCAGATTTAGGGGAGGGGTTCAGAGAAAGGCCCTGCGAGGGTCTCTCAATGGCAGTCGCTGATCTAGGGGGGCCAGGGGGACACGAGCCCTGGGCGCCGTCTTGGGGCCGTCTAGGGGAGCGTCAGTGGCCCCTGCAACATTGCGTGGGTAGACCTGGGCTCCAGAGCCCATGTCTACCCATTGGGACCAGCAGCAGGTAGACCTGGGCTCCCGTGGGGGTGCACTTCTATTGGGTGCCCTGGGCGCCATTTTGACTAGGTCCACCCCTGCTCAATGGTGGGCACCCCATGCTTTGGCCAGCAGGTGTGTGTCAGCTCATGATGCATGGAACCAGGCAATGGAACAGGAGCACCCCGTCTTGCTACCTGCTCCCCACCACTCCTTGGAAAGTGGTCCCTGGGCTCCTGCCTGGCATTGCGGGCAGTGGTGAGCACAGCAGCAGCAGCAGGATTTGTGAGCAGGTGCTGGGGAAGGAGAGGATGCTGTGCTGATGTGGCTGTACCTTCCTGCCCCCCCCCCCCGAGCAAGAGAACCAGGGGCCCAAGCCCCAATGGAGAATCTTCCCAGGAAGCTGTGGGGTGCAGGGGGCACAGCGGACCACCGTCTTTCCCTTCCCGGGTATTCCTTAGCACAGTGATTTTCATCCATGGCACATTGGTGTGCTGCAGGTGGTCCACAGGTGTGCTGTGGGAGTTTGGGGGAGGGTCACTTATTTGTAGGGCTATTGAGAGATGTGAGCTGCCTCCCCTTGCTGGCCGTGCAGTGTGCCTCGTCAATTGTCCCAAAACTGACGGTGTGCCTTGACTCTTGTAGTGCCTTACCAGTATGCCACGAGCTGAAAAAGATTGCTCCGGGCAACAAGCTGAGCTTGACATCAGTGGCCAAAACTGTGAAAACCTTGGTCTACATGAATAATACCATCACGTTATGTATCATTGGAATGGTACTTTAATGCAGACTGCAATGGAGCAAACCAGAGTGTAATATCTTTATCAAAAGTGATAGCCAAAAAACCAGAGAAAATGAAAATGCAACTGTGAGGTCACAACAGGAAGTGACATCACTTCCAGAGCAACATGTTGCCCTGTGCACTAGACTACACTTTCATTAGCTACACCCCTGAGTGGAGCCACTTGGCAAAGGCCCACTACAACTGGGTCAAGGACTGGCCCAAGACCTCCTGACACCTGAAGCCATGCGCCAAATACTGCCCTCCCTTTCCTGGTAATGCACCAGCCTCTCTGGTTCTCCCTAACCCTGGCCTGGGAAAGGAAAGCGAAGGAGAAATGGAGGAGAGTGGATGGGTGGGTGGGGGCTAGAGCATCTGCTCCCAATCTGCTCTGCCCACCTTCTTCTTTTTCAATCCAGAGTTCAGGAGATGGAAGAGGAGCAGCCAAGGGGCGCAAGTTGATGTAGGCGGGTGGCCCCTGAGAACCTGCTGCCTCAGTTGACCTCATAGATGGGCCGGCCCTGCCTAGCCTGGGCATGGTGAAGACTGTCCAAAATGTACCACTGCAGAGAGCTCTGCCTGTGCCTCACGTGGGGACAAACGCCAGCAAGAGCTGATTGCAGATTCTGTGCAAGGAATCTTGCAGCAGCGGTTACCACGGTCACAAAACCTGCTACAAATCTAGAGAGCCACATTCAGGGCACATTCCTAACCTGGAGTCCTAACCTGGCATAGTTAGGCCAGCAAAGTTTGGCCGGCTTAAGGGCCACCATTAACTATGTTTGGGCCACTCTCGGAGTCAGGGAGGATGGCTCGCATCTGCGTGCTGGCCTCTCTGACTCCAAGAGTGGTCCAAAAGTGCTTTACGGTGGCCCTTATGCCGGCCAAACTTTGCTGGCCTAACTGTGCCAGGTTAGGACTCCAGGTTAGGATTGCGCCCTCAGTTCTCACTTGAGCCAAAGCCCCCAAGGAGCCCCCACCCCAGACAGCCCCAACTGGATGTACGTCCTGACTCCTGCTGCATGCACCTGAGAGAGGCAGGAAATTATGTGTCAGGGAGCCAAGAAATGGAAACCTGCAGCCCATAATTGGCAGGAGCTGGAAGTGGAGCGAGCTGGAGGCGAAGGGAACACCGAGTCTGAAGCCTGCAGCCCGGGAACGCCATCCTGGGCCTGCAGGTGGAGGCAGGGTCTGAGTTTCGATCTGGCTGCAGCCAGGGAGGGTTTGGAGGAAGCCCAAGGGAGGCAGAGGAGGAGGCTCCTGCTGGAGCTCAGCACTGGGCGGAGGCACGAAAGACTCGTCAGCGTTCTCCCTGCAGGCTCTCCCGGCGATTGCAGCCTGCCTCGACCAAATGTGGGAATACTGCAGTCAGTACCAAGCTCGGCTTGCCTCACAGCGACAGCTGCCCAGGCACAAGGGGCGGGCAGGGGCTCTGGGGTCCATGCGCAGCTATGGGAAGGCATCAGGGCTGCTCTGGAGGAAAGGTGCCATGCCAGTGCCGCAGGTCCTTCAGCCTTTCGGAGCTGCAGGAGCCGCAGTGCAGGAGGGAGCAAAGCTGCAGCTGCTGCAACCCTCGCGTCTCATGGGTGGCTTTCAGGGCTGGCCGGAGACCTCCCAGCGCTTGAGGCACCTGCCCAAATGCTGCTCCCCAGAACCCAGAGAGGCAGCCGCTCCCACTCTCAGCACTGGAAGAAGAAGTGGGGCACCAAGCAGAGGTGTTCCTGTGGCGGGTGGGGCAGGACCCTGAGCGCCTAGTGCAGCCCCTCCCCCTCCCCTCCAGAGCCATTCGTGGCTCAGAGAGCAAAGCCTCCCAGCCAGTTCTCTGAGTTGTGAATGGCTCTGAAAGGGAGGGGAGGGGCCCTGTAACACAGGAACTCAGGCTCCTGTAAAACTTAGCATTTTGCCCCCCCACATAGGAACGCCTCCTGCACTGAGTGGAAGTGTGTGTAGGGGGAGGGGTGGAAAGCAACACTCTAGCCCACCACTCTCCTCCACACTTCCTCTTCTGCCCCATTACCCTCTTTCTTTTCCAATCCAGACAGCAGGAGGAGGAGCGATAAATCTTGGTGGGTGAATGGAGGCAGACGTCCTCTCTGCTAATTTAACGCCTTAGGCCACTGTCTCACTTGGCTTCATGGGTGGGCCGGCTCTGGTGGCTCCAAAGGGTGGTACCGTTGGGCAGTAGTGAGGGCTGTGGATCCAACAGCTGGAGGATACTAGGGAGGTCTAACCGAGCTTAGTACTAAGTGCCAAGGCATTGTGTGGCCTTTCGCATCTCCCTGGTCTTGGATCCACTGAAGGAGACAGAGGCATGAGAGAAGAAAGCAAGAACTCTCAGCCTTTTAAGTGCAATTTTATTGGGCATGTGGCTTGCTGCCTTTTTGACTCAAGGGGGAGAAGTGGCAGTGGCATTTGGGTGCTGGGAATTCCCAGTGTTTACACCAGGACACATCCTAGCCAGGGTCACCAGGGTTCCTTCCCAGCTTTGCTGGCTGCATTTTTCCAGGCCACACATAAAAGCTTAAGAGCCCGGCCCGGCACCTTTGCAGGATGCCTTGGGGAGAGCAGACGAGTGCTATTATGGCGGCATTACAAGCCCAAATTAAGAGGTACGCTGCAGGGAAGGAGGGCGGCTGCCTGCCATGCCTCTGAATCTAGAGCAGCGACTCCCCAACCATGTGCTGGGGTGCAGGGTTGTGTCATCATGGGAAACAATTACCTTAATTAATTAAAGTCTCCTGTGAGTCTGAAGTAGCCACCCACAGAGGAGGCTGCCTGTTGTGGCTCTGCTGGATTCACTGACAGCAGCAGGGACACAAGCAGACAGAATTCTGCTTCCTTAAATTATATTACGTCTCTTCTTAGATTTCGACATTCCCTTGAGAAGGATTTGCTTCAGTCAAATGCAATTGGGAGCATCTATAACAAATAAGGAATGCCAGTCTGGACAGCTGCTTTGCTTGTGATGATTGCCACTTCTTTATATAGTGCTGTCAGTGTCCACGACACTTTTCACCAGAATAATAGGGGAAATAGAGGGCAGAGAGGTCTCTGCCCCAAGAGGTCTACAATGTAGATATTGTCACAACAGAAACAGGAAAAAAGGCAACCCAAATTGCTAGAGGTTTGGAGCATTTCCCTTATGAAGAAAGACTATGTTGGAGGCTTTTACGCTCCAGTTATATTAAGCATTCCTTCATCTCCAGCTTGTGGGTTTTCTCAAAGCAGTTGGCGGGTCACTGTGGGAAACAGGATGCTGGACTAGCTGAGCCTCAGACTGGATCTGACAGATCCCGTAAGGGGAGGCAATGGAGACCGGGAAAGCAGGGAAGGACTCAGAAATCGTCTCAGAGCCCAATGCTATGGACTGGGAGAGCTGGCGCTGTGACTTCAGTGCTGGTGCTGGGTGCTGCAGACGCGCTATACAACACGTTTCAACACGCAGAGAGTAAACTGTGTTGGATGGAAGGTCTGCACTGTCCTGCGGGTGCTGAATCCGGCCCAATGGCTGCGGAGGAAGGTGTTGCGCTGGGCATAGGGAGAGACAGGAAGAGGGCATTCAGGAGGTGGGAAGGGAGTACTTCGAGACAGGAGAGATCAGGGGGCTGGAGAGATCAGGGGGCTGGATCAGCCCGGAAGGGGCAGGTACAGTGCAGCAGGCCTCCGCTGCATCCTTACCAGTGGTGTCATTCAAATGATTTAGGAACAGGAACTCACTTTTGATTGGCACTTGTCGGCCGAGGCGAGGCACATTCAAATGTTGGGGGGAGGGGGAATCCCGGAACGGAGCCCGTTAGGATCTGGAACACCCGTTCTGGTCCGTTCCCCCTGAATGACATCACTGATCCTTACCCCCATTCCAGGCCTGCCGGCCTGAAGCAGGACTGCTCAGAGCCCAATCCTTCACATGTCTACTTAGAACTATATCCCATTATAGTCAATGGGGCTTACTCCCAGGAAAGTGTGGATAGGATTGTAGCCTGTTAGTTGGTGTACATCCAAGTAGCTCCACTGAGCAGACTGGAGTGCTACACTGCGCTACAAATGTGCCCTTACCCCAAGGAGGCCTTCTGCCTGCTCAACTGCAGCGCTGCATCTATCACAGACCTCGTGGCCCCACTGCATCAGCACTGAATAGGATTGTGCTGCCCATTGCCTGCACATTTGAGCTTGGTTAGAGGGACAAAAAGCTGCGCCAAAGACTGCATGGAAAAAGTGGGCTGAAAGAAGCAATTGTGGTGCTCATCCACAGCTGTTTTTTGCTCTATTTTGCAACGTGGTTCCTCTTCACTGCTGCATATGGTGGGCTCTCCTGCTGCATATGTTCAGGACAGTGACTCACAAGGTACACATGGGGTAGTCTCCTCTTTGTTCTTCTTCCTCCTCAAGAACACACCCTTTGGTACTAGTATAAGAGCACTGTGTTTAAATTCAGCAGTATTTATGATTCCACCTATTTATATACCACTTATAAAAATTACCCCATAAGGTTCACAAGATAAAATATCCAACATGCACCCCATCTGTTAAAGGAAAGCAAAAGCAAGCATGGAGCCCCCAGCACTGAGTAAAATCCAGCAACGCGGATTAAAATCATAATGCAGTAGAGATCAAGCCATGAAAATCAGTTCATTGTAAAAACAATACATAACCATATTTTAAGGACCTGAGTAAAAACAGCCAGTTTGGGAACTTGTCTCTGGGCTCTGCCAATTGCATTTATATTAACACAGTATTTTATGTTGATTTGTGTGTGTGTGTGTGTGTGTGTGTGTGTAAGTGGAATCTATTGAACGGTGTTCCGTGCACTACGGCATATAGTCATGCCGGCCACATGACCACGGAAGCTTGGACAAGGCTTTGAAACGGAGATGAGCACCGCCCCCTACAGTCGGTCATGACTAGACCATTCGGTTATGGGGAAACCTTTACCTTTTTATTGAACTAATACAAAAAGAGGATGGAATGAAATACAGAGAAGCGAACATCTTGTATTGAGCCAAAGTATGTTATCATTGATGTTTCTTTTGCAGGTGTGGAATGGATGGTAGATCGGTGCCCGAGGAAGATCTCAGTTTGTATTTCTAGGTAGGGCAGAGAAAATTCCTGGTCTGAACTCCTGGTGGCTGCTGCCCCCCCCCATGTTGACACTAGACAGACCACTGGTCTGACTCCGTACAGAAGCGTTCTAAGTTTCTAAGGAATTATTTCAGGCATGAATTGGGTTCCCCATACCTTGCTCTTGGCTTTGGTTCTCAGAGGTAAAAGATAAAGGTTTCTCCACGACTGAATGGTCTAGTTGCGACCGACTGTAGCGGGTGGTGCTCATCTCCATTTCAAAGCCTGTAGAGCTGGCGCTTTGTCCGAGGACAAGCTTCCGTGGTCATGTGGCCGGCATGACTCTACGCCGTAGCGCATAGAATGCCGTTACCTTCCCACTGAAGTGGTTCCTATTTATCTACTTGCATTTAGGTGCTTTCGAACTGCTAGGTTGGCAGGAGCTGGGACAAGCAACGGGAGCTCACTCCGTTGCGCAGTCTTGAACTCCCAACCTTCCGGTCGGAAAGCCCAGCAGCAGCGGTTTAAGTTTAACCCGCTGCGCCACCACGTCCCTAGTGAGACGTGGCTTCTCAGAGACCCAGACTTTAATTTGGTTAATAGCTGTAGAAAGATGACGTCTATGGGGGAAAACCAAGGCTTTTCCAGACTTTGTTATGTTCTCTGAAATGGCAATAGGATCTCATATGCCACGATCTGAGACAGTACCAGTGATACAATGATCTGTATTTCAGCATTTACAGATTAAAGGCCCAATCCTATCCAACAGTCCAGCACCAATGCAGCCATGCCAATGGGGTGTACGTGGTATCCTGTGGTGGTGGAGCCGTCATAGAGGCCTCCTCAGGGAAAGAGAATATTTGGTCCCTTACCTTGGGGCTACACTGCAATTACATTGGCACTGGAAAGTTGGGTAGGATTGGGCCCTAAGATTTTCCTCCAAAAATCAGGGGGGTGAAGAAAGATAATCTGCAAAAAGAACCCACCCACGTTGAGAAATTAGTGGCTTGATGGGGAGAAGCACCACACACACACAAATAAACTGCACCAAACTGCTTGCCAATGACATCTCAAAAATGACATACAAGAGCAAGCCTGAGACAGCCCCTGGGGCAATTTGGGTGCGTACTATCAGGTAACCCTCTGAGGCTTGTCAATCAGGACACAAGCCAGTCATGTGGGCTTAGGAGTGCGGAAAGACAAGTGGGACAGGTTGTGACACTCTCTTTGAGGGCTGCAGCCTGTCGAAAGGTGCCTTTTGTGTAGAAATGTCTCCCAAAGTAGGTGGAAAAGTGGAACCGAGCCCATTATTTGGGAGAAGCAAAACATCTCAGGGGTTGGACTGAAAATGTAACAAGGAACGTGAGGAGGAGCTGGACAATTTTCTTAGCATCTTAATATAAGATGTTAACACAAGAAACCTGATCCGTATCAGCGTGTCATTTGGCTCCTGCAGCAGCCAACCAGGAAACCCACAAGCAAGAGGCAAAGGCCCTTCCCCGCTATCGCCTCCTGAAACCAGCACACACAAGTAGACTGCTTTGGGACATGGAGGCTCTACAAAGACATTGTTGGACCAGTTCAGGTAGTACGCTTAGAGACTCTTGGCACAGGAGAAGAGAATGGACATGCATACTCCCTGCAGATTGGTATTGGGGAGAGAATAATAGATGATTCACTTCCATATGATTTATGAGAGGGGACATGATTGAGATGTACTAAATTCTGCTTGGGATGGATAGAGGGATGTTCTTTTCCCTCTCAGACAACACCAGAACTAGGGGACATCCACTGAAATTGAGTGTGGGGAGAGTTAGAATGGATAAAAATACTTTTTTTCCCAACAGGTAATTAATCTGTGGAACTCCTTGCCACAGGAGGTGGTGATGGCATCTGGCCTAGGTGCCTTTAAAAGGGGATTGGACAGATTTCTGGAGGAAAAGTCCATTGTGAGCTATAGACCATGATGGGTGGTGCAACCTCCTTACATTAGAAGCAGGCTACTTCAGAATGTCAGGTGCAAGGGAGAGGCAACAGGATGCAAGCATCTTGTTGTCTCGTGTGCTCCCTGAGGCAACTGGTGGGCCACTGTGAGATACAGGAAGTTGGACTAGATGGCCTGATCCAGCAGGGCTCTTACGTTCTTGTGTCGGGAAGTGAGATGCGCATGCCCTCCACTCCTCTCCCATGTGATGCAGAAGGTCTACAGCAGTTTCATCCAAACCAACCCACTATTAATGGGGGTATTAATGTGTCACTATCAATGACAATAGTCATTGACCTCCTCTCCCGATGGCCACTTCAGCCCATGTATGGTAGGGGCCACCACTGCATCCTGTGGGAGTGAATCCCATGTATTATGTATCTGTCCTTCACAGAATGGCCACATGCTTCATGGGGCTGTCACTGGGTGGTAGGGAGACCCTGTTTCACATACAGACTGTCCTAAATTCAATCCAGACAAGGATGGAAATGAAATCCTGAAGATCCCCTGCCAGCCAGTGTGGGCCAGAGGTCTCCTGCCAGTGGGTCACTCAGAAGGGGATCACAACCTTACCACAGGTGGATGACAGGTATGTTGCTGTGGCCCGAAGTTTTGAGGGTTAAACCAGCAGTTTGAACAGTAGCCAGGAAAAGGAGGAAGCAGACGTGTGCCCATCCCAGGGAAGAGCAAGACGGAGTGAATGGCTTTGAAATCAGTAGTGAGGCCTCTAGTGGGCAAATGGTATTATGCTTTCTCCTGTTATACAGGGGTGCCCCGGTACTCCGATTCAGTATCCATGGTTCCAGTTATCACGTCATTGCAATCACTTCTGCTGGGACACTCTGATAGATGGAGGAATGTCATGCTCCTGAAAGGTTGCAGGAGCATGAGATTCCTCCATGTAGCAGAGGGACAGGCACTGCTTCTAACACTGTGAAGCCACTTGGCTTAGCAGAGTTAGAAGCTGCGCTCCAGACTGCAGGGGCAGGAGATTTCTCTGTCCATTGGTGGCTCCGAGCCCAGCTTCTAATGCTGCAAAGTCAAGTGGCTTCGCAACGCTAGAAGCTGTGCTCCAGCCTCTGACAGACATCAATCTCCTGCCCCTGTAGCTTTGCAGGGGCAGGACATTGCTCTGTTTATTGGCAGCTCCAAGTGCTGGGTCTAATGCCTCTTTGTGCAGTGCCTTGTTCCCTTCCCCAAAGGACAGTACACAGTGCTTAAGAGTGTGGTGGCAGGTTTGCTCAGAGTAATCCTGCCTTTCCCAAAGCGACATGTTGCTGTGTTCGGTTTTGCCCGACGTTTGGATGATGGGTGGGTGTTTGCCCAATTTGCTTCCGGAATAGTGCAGTGGCTTGCCTACTTCCCTGAAGTAATTGGTTCGCCCACCCCAATGGCCTGACGAGATGTGCTGGGTTTTGCCTTGCTTTTCAATGGTTGTTTAGTTTTGTTTATTTAATGTTAAAAATAAGGTTTTAATGCTCTGTTGTGTTCTTTTAACTTATTGCTGGGTTCATTGTAATTTATTATAAAGCTCTGTAAGCCACCTTGGGCATTTGCTTTGGCATGAGAAAGGCGGGATACAAATAATAATAATAATAATAATAATAATAATAATAATAATACATGTATTTATATACCGCCTTTCTTAAGATCACTAGATTTCTCTAATGACTGTAACTCAAGGCGGTTTACATAGGCAGACTTTTATTCACAAACCCGAAGGTTTTTACAATTTACAGAAATGTTCTATCTTTCAAGAACAACACTCATACAGATCTTTCTTTCTGGATTTAGCCTTCTTTCTTAACCACCTGTCTGTCCTTCAAATAAATAAAATTCATGGTTTTCCCAGCTAGACTTCTGGAGAAGTGCTCAGCCACCCCTGAAGGGGGCCTTTCTAAAGCCATCCACAGGTATAATAGGGAGACCTTTGAGAGACCTTCAGCGCAAATGTAAAGTTTGGGACAGTTTTCAGCACATATTCAATAAACAAGCCTGCATCTTCATTGCATCTATTTATTAGTTTAGAATGATCCATTATTAACATTGAAGTGATCAAAAAGTTTAGAGATGGACACAACAATACACTCATGAACCATCTGAAGTATACACACAGCTGCAACCAATCGTCATGAAACGGGAGGGTTTTAAAAAAGGCATTAATCCAACTCTGGAGTGAACAGATTACAGCTCCACCCTCTTAACCCAGAAGCAGTAGATGACTGGACTGGTGCCTGGAGGAGATGGTGATGGGCTAACAAGGTGAGACTCAATCCGTACACTGTAGAGGTTCTTTTCTTTGGTAGAAGAGTATGTCTAGAGAGAGGGTGTGAACTTTTTCTAGACAGCCCCCCCCCCCCAGAATCAGCGTGCAGGGAAGAGGTGCTCTTGGACCCAACTTTGGTGGCCTCAATGTAGGTTTGGTTGCGAGAATCTGACTTGGTAGTTTCTCAACTAGAGGCACCCTTCTTCTGTCCCTTGGTTCTTTAACTAGGTCTTACTCTTGCCCTTTATTTCCCCCAGATCCCTTCGTCTAAAAAAAACAAAACGTTAACTAAGTTGCCTGCAGTTACAGGTTGCTGTGGCTTTTCTGGGCTCTAATTTAGGGCAAAGGGAAAAATGCAAATGACTTCCCTGATTAGCTGGAGTTTCTGACTATGGTCTCTTATTGCATTTCTCTCCGTATTTCAGCTGTATCAGTTTGGAACCACATTCCAAAGAAAGAGGCAACCAGAAAGTTCTGCACAGAAACGAATCCACACAGAGAATATATATGCCAGGAATGTGAAAAGATTCACATCCAGAGTGGCCACCTTGCACCCCATCAAAAAGTCCCCAAAGGGAAGAACCGCTATATGTGCCAGGAGGGTGGAAAGGGCTTTGGTCCCTGTAGCTACATCTGATCAGAAAACCCACACAGGGGAGAAGCTTTATACATGCTGGGATTGGGGTAAGAGTTTCCTTCAGAGTAGCCATCTTATATGCCATCACAGAACCCACACAGGGGAGAAGCCTTACATATGCAAGGAGTGCGGAAAGAGCGTCAAACATAGCAACAACCTTACATCCTATCAGAGATCCCTGTCCCGCCAAAAACGTCCTGCTGGGCTTCCCCGAGGGCCCAAATGCCCACACTAGGCTAACTAGTTTCCCCTGCAGAGCAGCTTCAGAGATAGGCAAGAGGGAGAGGGTTCCTTCACCCACTAGGCCTCCTCTCTTCCAGCAGTTTTGCTTGGAATCACCGGCTGGCCAGCCTCCTCCAGACTGCCCTCATCATTGGCATAGCTCCAGATACCCCAAGTCTTATCTTGGCACCACAAAACCCCACCACCAAACAATAGGCAGTCATCAAAACCCTTGGGGGTTAACCCTGTAATCCCTGGCTTATTTGGACAAGGAGCCACTGCTGATATCATTCCCTATTTCCTCAGGGTATCTCCTGCCTTTTCCAATACAATCCCACACAAGGGAAAAACCCTTTACTTGCCAGGAGTATGGAAAGAGCTTCAGTCACAACAGCAGCCTTACATCCCATCAGAGATTGCACATAGGGGAAAAACCTTATTCACGCACAGAATGTGGGAAGTGCTTTGTTCAGAATAATCAACTTACCTCTTATCAGAGAATCCATACAGGGGAGAAGCCTTATAGGTGTCAAGAGTGTGGAAAGAGTTTCAGTCACAGTGGTGACCTTACATCCCACCAAAGTATCCACACAGGTGAGAAACCCTACGCATGCCAGTGTGAAAAGTGCTTCAGCTGCAGAAACAACCTTGCTGAACATTGCCAAACCTACACAGGGGAGAAGACCTATACTTGCCTTGAGTGTAGAAGGAGCTTTAGCCATATGAAAAGCTTTACTCATCATCACCAGACCCACACCAGAGAGAAACTGTATGCATGCCAGGAGCGTGGAAAGGGTTTTGTGGTCAAGCAAGTCTTACTGAACCTAAAAAGGAACACAATGGAGAGTAACCATAGAAAACCCGGGGGGGGGGGCATTTTCAAAGTTGAGTCCCCTTCTTTGCATCAAGAGATTGACTGAAATAGTCCAGCAATTTCTGCTGCGTTCAGTTGACAAGTATGCATAGTTCTTGCCTTTCCTGGTTTTCTTAAAGAACAGAATTTGTTGAAGAATGTTCTATCATTTCTGTACTATGTAGAAGAATGTATTTCTGTATTGTAGAAGAATGTTCTATTATTATTTCTGACCATGTACTGTGCCAGCTGTTCTCTGCTAGTTTCTCTGAAGCTAAACTCTGAAGCTCCTGGATGTTCATATGTCAGCTGCGGTCCAGGTTTGGCTACAGCACCAATCAGTACACTGTCAACCTCCTTTTCCATTTAATAACTGCTAGCCTACAACTTGGCTTGCATTTTCTGTAAGCACAGCAAATGTCTCCTAGCCCCCACAGGACCCCAGTGCTATCTAACCCAAAGGGAGCCAAGAGGGGAGAGTTTAACTGTCCTGCTCAGCACTGCCCCTTCATGAACTAGGGCAGCCTTTTTCAGGGTCCTGGAAGTGGGGTGAGAAAGAATATCAGCAAGTGGGGTGCAAGTGATTTTTATCTAAGTGACCTTGCAATAGACCAAAGAATCCATGAGAGAGAAATTCTATGGATGAAATAGAAATTCTATGGATGTCAAGAGTGTGGAAAGAACTTCAGTTGCAGAAGCAACTTTGCTGAGCATCATCAAACCTACACAAGGGAGAACCCTAAAGTTGCCAGGAGACTTCTCCTTCTATGTGCCTAGTGGGATTTGCCCCAGACAGCAAGCAAGCAAGCACCAACAGTTACTGCCTAGCAGACTTTGACAGAGCATTGCTGTTGTGGGGTGCCCCCTACCAGACACTCAAGTGGGTATTTGCAGGAAGTGCAACAAAGTTGCTTAGCTGGGCATTGTATGAGATCGACTCCTAGTCATCGCCCCCCCCCCGCATTGCTGGCAACCAGAAGGATCAGGTCAAGGCAGGTTCTTGCTCACTCCCCCCCCCCAACAAGAAATTCCCTTCTGTGCCAGCACCACCACTTTGCCTCTAGAGTCAACCTTTCCTCACCAGGGAATCCCTTGCAGGAAGAGATTCTCTCCCCTTGGGGGCAACGATTCACTTCCCCAGAAGAAGCTCATTTCATTGGAGCTCTAGGTCCACCCCCCTCAGTGAATAAGAAACAGAGAAACAGCCCCACATTCACCCTCTCAGCAGGGGCATGGGTGTTTGCTAGGGAAGGGACAGGATTTGAACTGCCCTTTGTACCCAGTCCCCTCCCCCTCTCAATTAGGCCCCTAGTTGCCACCCTGTCGCAGCACAAGCATGGCCTTAGGTACAGGACAGCTGGACACTGCTTGTCAGATTTGGGTGGCTCAAAGCTTATTTTCGGGTGCACTGTACCTGCTCCATATTTACTGATAGATACATTGGCAAGGATTGCATGGTCAGCATCTTGCATACAAGCAAGGCTTTGGGCCAGACAGAGTGGTGGGGCACATGTTTGGGAACCGTCTCCAGGTCCCACACCTGTCTGGGTGACCAAAGCTTCCTTCATTTAATGGAGGGAGAACCATGGGTGCTATCCGAGCTGCTTGAAGGGTGGGATTTGTTGACATGGTCTTTGATGGTCCTTTTGAGAATTTGTCGGGGCTGTGCCTGGGCCATGTGCCCCTTGCCCCAATCATGCTATAGCTCTCTGTGGATTGGCTCACTCACTTGAGCTAGCTGCTTGCTTTGTTGCCATCACAATGAAGGGTATCTATTTGCCAGTGGCTTGCAGCACCCTGTGGACTTGGAGGATCAAGCTCAGCTAGGAAGGGATCAGATGCAACTCCAGGGGAGTCCGACTATCTGAAACCAGTGCAGGTTCTCTGTTGGGTTTTATCCCCGAGGCTCTGGGGTGTAGTAGTGGGGAATGGGCTGAGGAACAGATCTAGAGAAGTCCTAGTCCTGCAGCAGGACTGCTCAGGTGCTGCTGCCATTGGGACTGAAGGCCCTTTCTAATGACCTGCTTGGTTGTTGTTTTCCCTCAACTAAGAAGGCCCAAGACACAGGCCTTTCCTTGGAGGGAAGCTTTCTCCAATCTACAACATCTTCTTGGCAATGGCCTGACCAGAGCAGGCTCCACTATTCCCAGTGTGTCTGTGCCAAAGAACGCAGGCAGCTGTTGAGCCAATTCCTCCCAGACTCTATCTTGGTTTCTGGCCCTTCTGCCATACTGTTTTAATGAACGTGTTGTCTTACCAGTTGGGCTGCTTCTGCTGCCTGCCTAGCATGAGGCATATGGCAACCTCAGCATCCAGCAGGAGAGCTTCCTACACTGGCTGGGAAGGAATTGCATTGCTCCTGGTCTTGCCAAGTCCCCACCCCACACTGCAAGTCAGAGTGGGGGCAACAGGAGCCTACATCTTCGCATCAGACTCCCTCTTCCTTCCAACAACTCCACCACCTAATTATCCTGTTATTTCCCCTGCATTTTTTTCAAAGCTGGAGGTGAACAAGGTTCACTGAGGCTGGTCCAGGGCAGGAGGAGAATATCAGGGCTCAGGCATTAGGCTGCATTCCTAGTTAAGAGGTGTGTGGGCGTGGGCTCCCCATATAACTTCAGAGTGGAAAGCCCCCTGTTATGAGGCCTATCAGGCAGTGGCTCTCAATCCAGTCCACTCCAATGGGCGCAATGACTAACCCTAGCCCCAGGTAGGTGGCAAGGGTCACATGAAGGCCTCATGCCGTCTTGTTCATTTGGATCTTGACGGAATGCGCCAAAGGAACATTCACTGAAGCAACTTCCAGAGAATCTGACGGAACTAACCGCAGCAGCCTCTCCCATATCAATGTATCCCATCTGCTGCCATGGCTTGGATCTGTACCCTCTTGGACCCATCTGGGATGGAATGAAGCTCTGATGGGCCCCCATTGATGGCAGTGACCAATTGCAACGAGGGCTGCCTGGCCCTCTCCCAGGAGATGGAAAACATCCACTTGGGCTCACTGAAGCCCCTTGAGGCTGGCAGCAGCACCATCAGCAGCAATGAAAGAGGCACACCCCATGTTCCCCCAGCATCTCTCTTAGCTGGGTTCCACTTTTTCAAATTCCTTACTTGGCATCAAATTGTATTCCCCTGGTCCTGTTAGTCACCTTTGAGACAATGATGAAAACACCACCATTGATAATGATAACTAAGGGAATAAGTGACATGTCATCATACTTCTAAAGCTGTAACTAGTGAAAAACATAGTGCTACCTGAAATGTGCCACCATTTACATTAGGAAGAAAGGCAGTCCCTCCTCTTTTGCTGAGGGTAACATTCATTTCCAAGGAAAGGAGAGGCAGGGCCACATAGCAGAAGATGCTCACGTGACTCTCTGTCCACAGCAGATGCGTCTGTAGCTGCTGTTCAAGGAGTCTGCAACGGTTTGCCGTCCTATTTCTGAGACAACTCAAGTGGGCATGTCTTGAAATCCAGATTCTGCTGCAGGGATCATTGACACCGGAATTCTGAATCAAAACTGTTGCGCAAATCACACAGCCGGACAGAGAAAAGATTGGTCCTGGAGGTGGCGAGAAAGTTCCTGGAGGAGGAGGAGCGTCTGGATCCCTTCCTGTATCTGCCTAACCAGGATCCCCATTGGGACTGTGAAACCAAAGGTGGCAGAGATTCCTTTAACTTCATGAGGGAGGCCCTTCTGCATGGCATTTGAAATGCAGTGGGAAAGACTCTGGACTGGGACAGGGTTCACTGCTGCATCCAGCAACCAATGGAACACCCATCAGACTTCTTGGCCAGGTTGCTAACTGCCTTTAAGAGACATACTAGTATGGACCCCCACTTAGCTGAAAACCAGAAGCTAGTGGGCCGAGTGTTTGCAGTCCAGGCGGCGCCAGACATCAAGTGGCAGATCCAGAATATTGATGGGTTTGAGGCAAAATCACTGAGCGAGCTACTAAGGATTGTGAACAGTCTCTACATCAGCAGGAGAGGCTCAGCCATGTGAAAAGACAGAGGGTCACCCAGAACCATGGCTTATGAGGCATTGAAACTCCCAAGGGAAGGATCGAGACTCCCTTTCAGGAAGTCGATATGAGGAGAAAGAAAGGAAATAACAGGCGTCTGGAGAGGGATGAGTCAAAGGGACACTGGGCGAAGAGACACTGCCGTCAAAAGGGACACTGGCGAAGAGAATGCACGGAGTTACAAAATGGAGGCCAGAGAATGATGTCTCAGGCTGTAGGGACTTCAGACTGACGCCAGTGAAGTAGTGGGGTGAGGCTGCGAAAGCCATCAGTATCATCTAAGAGCACAACTATTCCACCTGAGGAACTGTGTGTTGCTCACTTCATGACCCTCAAGTAACCCTAAATATAAAAGGAAAAGATTTTGACTGCTTATACACTCTGGGGTGACTTACTCAGCTTCAAATGAAGTGCCTCCAGATATAAGAACCAGCAGTGATGACGCCGACATCACCGAAATTGAAGGCCAAGTGGAGACTCGACAGTTCCTTGAGAGCAGCCACGTGAGCCTAGAAGGAAAGTTTGGAACTGAGCGTGCCTTTTTCTATACCCCCAGCTGCCCTATAAACCTTATGGGGAGAGACTTACTTTGTAAGCTCAGGGTTCTCTGTCCGGCCGCATGATTTGCGCAACAAAAACCATGCAGCCAAACTGAATGTTTGGAAGCAGATATTAGTGCTGTTATAAATGTTTTTAAAATGTTCAGTTGAAGAAAGTTAACTGATGCCCAGACCAGAGGGAATGTAGGTACAGCACCAGAACAGCAATAGTATGAAAAGGTTAAGAAACAGCCAGGAACCAGACAGAGAACTAAGGTGCAGTGCTAGTTTGCCATGAATGGGCAGTGGTCACAATCGTGTTTTAAAGGCTTTCTGAGGCTTGGGGGGCCCTGCAGGGGGCTCCGCACACCCCCTGATGCCAACACTGCCAAGAGTAAGTCTAAAAACATCCCCTTGGGCAGGCATAGCAGCACAATTCTGGGGACCACATTGCTGAATTTGCCCTGCTCCCGCAAGGACTTACGTGGCTCCAAACTTGAAAATGCCTTCTCGGATGTAAGTCTGTGGCCCACCCCCATCCGTGAGGTGGCACACATGATGACTGGCCTGAAGACCTGCTCCTTTCTGGTAGGCAGCAGTCCCAGAGTCCCAGGCTGGCTGGCTGGCTGGGCACGCCATGGAACTTTTTCTCCAAGCAGTTGCCTTTCCCCTTCTGACTCAGGAGCTTTCCGTCTTCCCATCTGAAGGCCTGAATGTTATGATGGGTGGAGGTGGTGGTTTTTCGCTCCTTCACCTTCAACTGAATGGGTACTTACAAAAGAGTGGTTACCACTTACCAGAAGACTTTCAAGCAGGGAGAATCAGCCTCCTTCAGTGCAGGCCCAGGCCTCATTCCTGGGCAGTGCCAGTTTCTATGGGGAGATAGTGGTCATTGGATATTGGCATGAGTCAAATTGGCAATATTTTGCCCCATTCCCCCCACCCCCGGTTGGGAGAGTTTTGTTAAGCTATGTTGCCTACTGTGCTGTGTGCCTGTCCTTTCTGTGAACTCAGGCTGACAGGTCTCCTGCCTGAATGCCATACCCAAAAGAAAACTTCTGCTGTACCAGAGGGAAGACTTCCGTCTGAAGGCTAGCTGCATTAAGCACAGTAGGATTCCACAAAAGGGCAGGGCACCAGCAGAGCAGTTCAGTTAGTTTGCTCCATCTGTGTTCTGTCTGTGACTGAAAGCCATAACCTCACTCAGGGTACTGGTAATATATGTGCTTCTGTTATGCTAATACTTACCTAAATATATTGCTCATTTATTGTTCTTTCTAAATTGTTACAATCAGTTTACCACTGGTTTATACCTACCTGGCTTGATTTCAGGGTGTTGTTGGGTTGCCACCAGAAAGAGTCCTCAATCCCTTTGACATTGACTGTGGGGAGCTTGCCTCAACCCAGGTTGGGAGTGATTTTTCCATCATCCCCATGCTGCTTTTCAAAGCCAAATTAATCAGAAGGATTAATTCTCCTTCATCTTCTCTTCCACCAAAACTAACTTTTCTTTGAAGATTCAAAGGAGGAGCACACCACGCCATAGAACAACTGTCCAGCAAGAGCCTCCCTTCCAGTTCCCACCTTGGAGCCCTGACCACTTGTGAATCTGTCATGTAGCAAGTGACACTAGCAGTGGGGCTGTCCTTTTAGCTGGGAAACCTGGGGAGGACTATTAGGCCTGGTGGTGGCAGGATCAGGCCTTGTTCTCCCTCTGTGAAAGGGAATCCCTCTAAGGTACCAGGTCAAGACAGGAAGTTCTGCAGTCCTTTGGAGAGTCTTGCGCCCTTTGGAGGGTTCTCCGCACCCTTTGGAGCCCGGTGCAGCGACAGGTAAGGCACTTGCTACCCCTGTCACCCCAGGCAGCAATGTGATCCTGGGGACTGTGTTGCTGCCTTCGCCCTGCCCCTGAAGGCAGAGGGGCAGAGGCTTTCAGGCTGGGGCATTGCAATGCCCCAGTTTGAAAACCTCTTATCTGCACTACACCAATGACGTAAGTAGGAAGGACATCATAGGGAACATTGGAGAAAGGCAAAACCAGGAAGTCTCATCCCCCACTACACTCCCACCCTATTTCACCCACTTTCCTACCATGGCGCATAGGATACAGACTACATTTGCCAGCCAATCACAGCACATCAACCCAAATATATAAGCTCCTGCCAGGGAGACTGTGGCCCAGATGAGAAAATGGGGCTAAAACACTCTGGTCCTTCAAAAGGAAAACTTTGGTGAAAGGACATTTGGTGCACAAAGGGAGCACTTTGCACAAACAGCCTCTTGCCCGTCACCACATAGGTGGCTAGAGATTTTGTTAACTCTCCTCAGAATTCTTATTGCCGGGACTCTGCCCCAGGAGAACTCCACACATAGGCAACTGGGACCTCAACCAACAGAGGAAGGAAACACAATGCACCCAACATACTTAAGCAAGGAGATTCTGACCCTCAAGTGTCTCTGCTTTCAACTGCATTGCCAAACCAACCCTTTCGTTTGCAACAGCCAAGAACAGGGGGTGTCTGCTTCCTTTCAGGGGACTCTATGGGCTGCCAGAGACTCCACCCATTGCTATGGCTGGTCAAACGCTCATCAGAATCCCTTTCGTTTCTCAAGACTGCACCATTGACACAGGGGGCTGAACAGTGGTCCTCTGCAACCCCCCCCCCCCCGGG
Organism: Lerista edwardsae; assembly: GCA_029204185.1. NCBI lineage: Eukaryota > Metazoa > Chordata > Lepidosauria > Squamata > Scincidae > Lerista > Lerista edwardsae. The sequence goes on from JAJKFI010000011.1 coordinate 21,391,768, forward strand.
AAAAGTAATACTCTGAGCCACCATTATCTCACACCCTACAGGGCACCATTGCATGTACACTCTGGTGGTACCACTCTGCCACACAGAGGATGCAGCTCAATCCAAAGAACGTGCATGGCCGATACTGTTAAGTCCTTGATACTCCCTCCGTCTTTTTCCTTCCCACAGGCAGCTGTCTCACAGGTAAAGACACCATGCAGACCCCACTGGAAGTCTACAGCCTGTATACCCAATTACAAATGCGGTTCCAGGTGCAGCCTGGTTAGGTTTCTGAGCTACTTTTTCCAGTTAGAACCCTGTGGCTTTGCAAAATTTGTGGCGGTCAGTGAGCAAACCAGTGCAGCCAAACTTCACCAGTGCCTGTTATTTGGCTGGCTATTAGATAACGTGCAATGGCAGAAGAGCCCTGCCAGGGGGGGATGATTGGCAACCCCATCTGTGTGCTACTTTTTCTGCTGCTGTTCTATCACTGATACAGTTCAATTAAAACTTTGACTGGATCACCCTTGTTGGCTCTCTGTTAGCTGATAGAGATCCCTTCTACCCAGAGTTGTTTCTTACCTCAGCAGGCTTTAGGGTGGGACACTGTGGAGGGAGGAGCCTCTCGGTGTGCTCTCAACAGCATCCTCATTCTGTGACTCCTTGGGCACCAAGTGGGGAGGAATGCTCCTCAGAGATGATGAGCTCCCTCTTCTCTGCTGCCTTAGTATATGATGGGCAGTGGCAAGAGGCAGCATAGTGATGGCCAAGCCAGCAAGTGCCAGCCATGCAGCAAAGGGCATGGGGTGATTGGCCCATGAAGTGCTCCCCCTGACAGGTCCTACACCCTCCCAGCGAGCTAGGCCCGTTTGAAGTGATGCAAGGTATTACATGCTGGATGGGGTTCTTTTTACCTGTCTCCTGCTGCAGCTGAGTGGTTAGAGAGCAGCTCAGGAAGTAGCTGGTGTGGGTTCTAGACCTCCTTCCCTCTCTTCTTTTGCCCCTGCCATGAGTGTTTCTGGGTAGTCAGGTAAAGGTGGAGTGCTTTACTGGCTAGCAAAGGTCCCTTGGCTGGGCATGAACCTCTCTTGCCTGGCTTCCAAGCTGTGCCTTTGTGCATCCTACTTGGCTTGTGACTCTTCCCTGTCCCAGCCCTAGCAAAAGGTTTCCTTCCATCTGGTGAATGCCCTCACAGGGACTCAAACCCTTGCCATGGGAAGTGTTTGTTTCAGTGCTCTCTTCTTTCTACCCTTGCCAAGGTATTCCTTGGATGTATGTTTGTGCGAGGGGGATATCTGAACCCAGAGTGCAGGGATTTCTAGCAATGATTTGCTTTTGCTCCTGGTGGGGGTGGGGGATTTGCTTTTGCAAGGGGTGGGGTGGGTGTGCTGTGTGTATCCTCAGGGCAACTCCCTATGGTTGGCAGTGGTGCTTACTATTGTCTTGCTCACTCCTAGTTGCTGGTGCAGGGGCACCCCTCCCAGAAGCGGCTGCAAATTGGCCCTGTGCCTGCCCTCACTCCCGGCTTGGTTCATCATGGCAGCACTTCTCTGGCTGCTGGTGTTGGGCTGGAGGACACATTGACATCAGGATGTCGTTCCATGGGTGACAGGCTATGCAGAGTTTCCGTGGATGCTGTTTATGGTAGTGGAAGGGCCGTGCTGCTGGGACATTGCCTGGCTAGGACATTGAGCTGGTGCCAGTACGCCATCCGCATGGCACCCAAATAGGATTGGGCCTCTAGTCTGAGTGGGCTTGTGATTCCCTTCTGGATAGTCTTAGTTCCTTTTCTGTACACTTCTCTGTGGAAGGTCAGAATCCGTGCAATTGTCTGAGATTGTCAATTGTCAGGTGAAGCAGGTTGCTCAGTTCTTGATAGAGTTGTCTTGGGTTCAGGGTCCATTTGTGGCACTGGAGATGACATCACAGAGCATTCTGGGGATGTTGTTTCTGCGGTCCTTGCTGGGGTTACCCTGGGGGTCTGTAGCTGATTGATGTGCCGGTGCCAAATTTTATCAGGTAATACCTGCAGAGTGCAAGAGAAGGGACCTGCCTGATTATGGACAATGGCAAGGTGCCTTGTAATCACAGGTAAACACACATTGGTCCATTGGTAGAGATCAAGGTACACTATAGCGGCTTGCTGAACAACATTGCATGAACAACATTGCTAGTCATTCCTAGTCAGTTGCAATTATTTGGAGCTTATTTGCCAGGTCCATCAGAGCAAGTGACGGTGGCCGACAGTCTACCTCTAAAGAATTCATAGACTTAATGCACTGCAACAGCAGCCAGTACATCACCTTTGCAACACCACTGATGGCTTGGTAGAAAGATTTGTACAAACTATATAGCAAGCCCTGAAGCCAATGCCAGGTGAAAACAGGTAAAAACAGGGAGGGCACCCTCCCGCTTGGGTGCCCTCGTCCATGGGGAGGTGGGAGTAAAGGGGTCATGCAAGGACATGGCCCTCTCTGGCTGTTTGCCTCTTTGCCAATTCATTACTCGAACCGCGAGTAGGCTTGTGTTCTTTTACACTGTGAAAGATTAAAAATCTTTCTGTGAAAAAAGATGCTCACAGAGTAAAAGAACACAAGCCTACTCTGGGTCATGTTCATACATGGGTCAACAGTGGCAAATATGCCACTGACATATTTCTTCATAGTGGGTTGCGATTGGTTTTTTTCACTGCTGCAAATGCCTCCACAGTGCTCCCCACACCCCTCAGAACAAGCACAGCAACAGGCAAGTCATTTGTAGCCAGTTGCTTCAGGCAGCAAGGAGATCCTGGGGAATTGTGTTGTTGCCTTTGCCTCGTCCCTGCAAACACTTACAGTGGTGAAAACTCTACAGGAAAGGTTAAAAACCCGCTGCTATAGAGGGTTGTATGCAGATGAGGGGTGTGTGTGTGCAAACTAAGAGAGCTGATTCTGTTGGGTGGGGGAGACCTGTTGTTGGTAGTTGGGAGCTGAATCACAAAACAACTTCAAAAGATAAATAATTGAAAACCCACTTACCTGAAGACATCTGCCTGGCTGTCCCACAGATTTCTAACCCTGGTTAGGAACAGATTCCTAACCCTGGTTCCTGCTGCTCCTCCATCATTCCAGGACTCATTCCAATTGCAGAGTCTAAAGCAGGGAAAGAGTATATTAGGACAAGTAATAAGGAGCTTTTTGAGGAGTCTGAGGAAGGCTGTCTTGTTCTGCTCTGCTAAAATTGGTTAATAAAATTCTTTTTCCCCCCCACAAACTTTGCCTCCTGGAATCCCTCCAGCAATTCTGCCCAAACTTCCAGCATAACAAGCACATTTTTAGGTGCGACCAATTTCTTCACATGTAAGAAGTTTTCATGACAGGTCTGTAACCAAACTCTCTTTTGACCCTTCAACAACAAGTAATTCAGGGAATGCAATACACGTGCCAAGCCGGGCACAAATTACAGTATTTCACAAGCTCAAGGAATGATAAGTTGAGGCACATCCTTTGGCTCTGGGGATCCCAGGACTGCATCACTTTTTATTTCTGGAAACTTATGTATGCCTCATGCATCTAAAATGTATGCCCATAATTTTTTATATGTTTTATGATCCTAGGAATTAATTTGTTGTATGTTATATTTTTAATATTGTTTTTATTGTCTTAATACTGTTTTTAATTATTGTTTTTTACTGTGTTTTAACTTTGTAATGCCGCCTTGAGGGCCTTTGTGGCGGAAAGGCGGGGTATAAATCAAATAAATCAAATAAATAATACATAATTTGTTTGTTTTTAAAAAATTCACATTTGGCACAACTACTTCAAAGTCCATACTCTAAGCAGGGTGGATAAAAACTGATGATTTAAAAAATAAATAAAATCAGATTTTTTTTTATTTAAATCGGATTTTTTTTTATTTTTATCAAATTTATTTTAATAAAATGCTTTTGGAGTAAAAATCTAAAGATAGTTTTCTATTTAAGATACATTAATAATTTAGTTTATTCAGCATGAAATGGAGCTTAGTTATGTAGCATGAGGCTGTATATTCTGCAATACTTACATTTTTGGTAAACTCATTCAATGAATCCAAGCTCTGCAAGCTGAGATACCATGCACTGCATTGATGCATTCACACACTTTCACAGTAACCATGAGATAAATAATAAAACAAAGTTCAAGAATATTCCTTTATCCAACTGTTTTGCAAATCTATGTACACTACAAATTGTATGGTTTGAAGAGAAATGCATCTGTACCAGACTCTTAAGTGTGAGGAGGAAGGGCAAGCAGTAAAAATGAAAGTGAAACCTTCTAAGCAGCTTATAAACCTTGTATTGTGATCTTTCTGCACATAGCTTGAAGTGCTTTATTCCTCCCTTGAGGAGCAAAATGTAGGAGGCCGAAAAGAGACCCAGTTTGGGAATATTTTATTGAAGTTCCTCTACATATTCAGTTTAAGTTATTTTGTTTATTTTTTCAAAGATATTTTATTTATGTACTTCAGTTACTAAACACTGATGTTTAAGCAAATACAAGAATATGTTATTGTTCTACTTAAATAAAAGAATTTGAGTAGTTCTCTAGCTATTAACATATTAACCTAAAATCGGTTTTGATATCAGTTTTACTAACCTGACAGCTTATTATTCTAAATAGGAAACCTTCATTTTGTTTGCCTTGGATTACCGTGAATTGGAATTCAAAGTCTATTTGTGACATGTGCAAATACTCACAAGTAGCTTTCACTTTCCACAGGGCTCAATAAACTTTCCTTGTCAGCCAGGACGTGGAGAACTTTCTTCTCAAGGGTTTTTGGGGGGTTCCTCTTAGCCTGCCCTTCAAAATGCATTGAGGCACATTGGCCTACTCAGAGGTAAACATGCTCACGCAGCTCAGTTTCACTTTCCATGAGACTTGATAAATCTTCCTTGTTGGATAGCTTGCATTGTGTGCGCCCCTGGTCTTTGTAGCTTGACTAGCTGTATCTCTTTCACGCCAGCAGCTATTTTGGGTACCTCTGCACTTGTGGCTTGAAATAGACACAGTACCTCTTCGGCAGCCATTTTGCATTGCTTGACCATTGTGGCCTAAATAGGCTCTCTTTTCTTGCGTTTGCTTCAGTGCTGGCTTCAATCAGCACTCCTCAGGTTAAATCATAGTGTCAACAATTCATAGCTACAGCTATCTTCCAACTGGGGTTCTTTCTCAGCAATAAGTAACAAAAGAGAGAGGTGTGGCCTGAGATACTCTGCAAGAATCTGGTATGAACCAGCTGCCTCCGTTGCCTTCTTTGTCTTTTGTCAACCCCTCAGCACAACTTCTCCTTTACAGACTGTCCTGGAAAAATGTGTTGCACACTCAGCAAGGTGAAGCTGACCTAAAAAAGCATCTAAAAAAACTAAAAAAGCTTAAAAGTTTGTCCTCTCAGGCCAGCATCTTCAATGCATTCACTCCAGTTTCTCTGCGAGTCTCACTGAACTTCTGAGAATCCCTCCAAAAGAGCCTGGAATAGAAAAAAAAGGTAGCCAATCAGCTTCCTCCAGCTAGGAAAACCTGACAAAGCCAAACTAACCCAAACTGGTTTAAACAGGTTTAAAAAGTAACAACAGAAGAAGAGAACATGTCACCCCACCGATCTAAAATGGCCTCCCTCCTCTCAGCTTCCTTTTCCCTGCCATTTCTCCCACAGTGTATAATGTACTGTATACACCCTGCAATTTTTAGCTATTTGTTATAGATGTCCAGGTCAACATTTTGCTGGCTGGTTAAACTTGTTTTACTTAGAAAACAAAGGACACATGGTTGTTATGAATGTGTTGCCGAAAATCGGCCCAAAATGGTTTTCATCGCGGGGAAAGCATTTAAAAAGGCAAACAACCAAACAAGAGAGTATGGGGATCATCTTTCTTACACCTGCGCAGGCAGGCCAATCTCCTTGCCCCACTTGGCAGGCAGAGAAAAAGAGCAAGAGCATACAATTCCAAATCATTTTTATATCCCTCCCCCCCCCCCAAGCTGCTACTTGGTGGAAAATTACTACACAGGGGCTGCGACATGAGAAGCTCTGTGTCAATTGGGCCTTGAGAATATGCTGTGACCATTTTGATAAGGGAGGAAGCTCTGCTGGCTTGAACCAGTTCTCTATCTATTGTGCAGGGCTAGCGGCACTGGATTGGAGAAGGTTACAGGCCGGGGCAAGTGAGTGAAAACAATGAGAGCAAAGAGAGAACCAGTTACATACTTTAGCAACTTTAGACAAGTGACTAAGCAAAAGACTTAAGATGGCTGCACTTTGGTTCGATGGCAACAAATGGACTGATTTTTGTTTCAAATTGTCACACATGGAAAAGTAAGCAATAAATAGGAACAGTTTTGCTCATGGGTGAGGCATCTGCCTGATATTGAAAAGCATGCATCTGGCTATTACGGACAAAACAAAAATGCTGACTTTCTTTGTGAGTTCCTGTTCTGGATATCAATCAATCAATCAATCAATCAATCAATCAATCAATCAATCAATCAAATAGTATTTATATACCACTCTTCAACACAAAGTGGTTTACAGGCAAATAATAATAATAATAATAATAATAATAATAATAATAATAATAATAACAACAACAACATTAAATTATTAACTTAATAATTTAAGTTAATTATTGTAAGCCCAAAAGGGCTCACAAAAAAATGCAGAAAAGACACTGTGCAGGGGTGAATAGGGACAATTATTCTCCCCCTGCTAAATATAAGAGGACCTTTTGCCCAGTTAGTAGGGGTAAATGCCTCTCAATTGCAAAGAGGCAGCACTAGAACAAATGACTCATGCAGAGACACAACTGGCATGCATCACTGGCCTGAAGAATGATGGAATGAGCCATAGATTGTGAGCCCTTTTGGAACCAGTTTATTATTACTATTTCCCTGTAAACCGCTTTGTGAACTTTGTGTTGAAAAGCAGTATATAAAGTACTATTGATTGATTGATGTGTTTGTATGTACAGTATATGGATGTGCACTACAGAGAAGCTGCAACAGTCACCCACTATAACAGTGAATGTCTGGAAACTCTGAAGCGGCAGCTAAACCTTTGAGAATGAATGCTAACAATTCACAGGATTGCAATTTGGACAAAGGCTCCAAGAAATAAACATTGGAAAAGTATTCTGCCAAAGACAGTGGCCAGAAAAGAGAGATCATGGTCCATATGAACCAAGAGTGCTCCCTCAAACACTCCTGCAGCAGTGCATGGCAGAATTCCTTGTGGAGGGAAGAGAAACTCATCTGTTGTTGCAAAACTTCTCATTGTGGAAGCCCTGACAAAGAGAGCCTTACTTTCCCCCAGAACACAAACTAAAAACCATGGATGCAATAGGGGCCCAATATGACGTGGAAAGATATTACTGGATTGTGGTTCTGGGCTTTTTAAAAAAATGGATTCAAACTGAGTATGTAATGTTTTTGCAACTGTGATGAAAGATCTTCTGTTCAACAATGCAGCCTCCTAGCGGTCAGTGTATCATATTACCTCTCCTCCACAGCACAGAGGCTGCCCTGCATCCAACAGTTCATTTGCAGACAAGCTGATTCTGAACGGAAAAATGAGCACATCCCCTAAAAATAACAAGAAAGAACAGTATTATTTATACATCCTCTTCCCCGAAGCAATCACTTATTGCATTTGCATCAGAACAGCTGTGAAAGCAGCTCTGTAATTAAATATTAAAATCTTGCCATTTTAAAAAAAAGTTATTTAGAGAGGAAAACTGCTGGAGAGGGGGATGAATTAGAATAGAATTCTTGAGTCAAACACCTTTCAATAGTACAATAACCGCATAGAAAGGCCAACAGGGGTCCCATACCTGGGAAACAGAGTTCTGATAATGGAGGTTCAGTAAAAAAATTTCCCTAAGTTAAATTGGAAGGCCTCATTCCACTCGTGTCCAGTGGCGTTTCTACAGGGATGGCAAAGCTCTAAGTTTTGCAAGAAGCCTTACCTTGCAGTGGAAATCACTCCTCTCCTGCACTGTTTTAGCCAATCCTCACAGGGAACAGCAACAACTTGGCGTTGCTTACTGGCTACAGCAGCAAGGGAGAGGCGGGATTTACATGACAGAGTAAGGCTTCCTGCAAAACTTAGAGCTTTGCCATCCCTGTAGAAACGCCTCTGCTTGTGTCTTCCAAAATGTGCATTCTGAGACGGTGGAAAAATTGCTGCAGTTGTCTAAAGAGAGTCTCATCTCCTGCATTTCTGCTTGAGTCATGGATTGGCGGAGCAGTGGCTCATGCAGAGATATAATGGGCAGCCTCCTTGAAAGGCAGGTCATTCTGCCAGGTTGCTCCACTGGAATGCTTAAAACCATTGTCTACCACTGATGTATTAGTAAAAATGCAATCTCCAGAGCATCATTGGTGGAAAATAGAAGCCAACCATTAGAGGTATTTGAAAATTTTTATTTATTTTACTCAGAAGTCAGCCCATTGTGTTCAGTAAGACTTAGGCTGTAAAAACTTATCTTACTTACTGGAAATAATCACCTCTACCAAACACACTAAAACACAAAGATGTGGCAGAGAAATGAAGCTCCTCTTATGTTGAGCAATATGGGGAGCAAGCCTCTTGATTCACTCATTTCCTGGAATCTCTTTTGGGTCTTAAAAAATAAATAAATTGGTGCCCTTTTGGAGCAGGGAACCATTTTAAAATTCCTGGAGCCATGTAGGCTGCTTGGTGGACTTTTTTTCTGGTTGAAAGGCGATATATAAATACTGCAATAATAAATAAGAATACCAGTTCAGATACAAATAATTTGAGAGCACCTCTGAGCATGTGCAGAGTACAAACTCCCCATAAGGAATTTCCTAGCAACCCGCTGAGCTTTCCGGGCAAAAAGTCTGCCACCCTTTACGAGACGTCATCTTCACGTGATTAGGTGATGTCAGCCTTTCCTCCTGAAACAGAAGCTGCAATCACCATGGAGACAGGAGGCCTGAGCAGGACTAGTTATCGCACGTCCGGCTTCTATTAGGCAGCCTCAAGTTGGAGCTCATGAGCCACACAGTTCAATAGTTTTTACTGCGTGTACATGTGTACAATGTATTGCTGTAAAGCATCTGAAAAGCTAAATTCGGCCCAACCACACGAGAGGGATTACATAAAAGTACTCCGTGAGAGCCGCTCTGGCCCTCTCACACTCCATGGTATCTGTTCCTACGGTTCCTACGGTTCCTACCCTTCATTACAGGACCGGAAGTTGCCACCATGGCCCCTCAAGTATAGACCATAGAGATAGAATTCACTAGAGACGGCATGACGTCATTATCTTGAAGCCACCTCGAGTAGACAAAAATGGCTGACTCAGATCATCGCCGTGAGGGAGGATTGCCGCGAATTCACAAATAAAAATCTCCCTGCAAGTGTAAACGTTAATATCAACCTTTTTAATCATGCCTGCGTGTTCTGCATATGGGTAATAAGGTTACAAATAATGTTTCTATTCTCCGCCCCTCCCCCCTCTGTGAGGAACGCATGTGCGCGTTCACATTTTGAAGTCCGTGCGTCTGGCGCGCGCCACCTTCTATTTAACTTATTTTCGTAAGTTTTTATTTTTATTCAGTCCTAAACAGTACGAGCAAAGCAATCTGAAATGCTTGGAATCAGGATTGTTTTGAGTATCCTCCTTCACGGCAATGATCTGAGTCAGCCATTTTTGTCTACTCGAGGTGGCTTCACTGGGCTCCTATTAAATCAACAGGCATGCCGTCTCTAGTGAATTCTATCTCTATGGTGTAGACCCATGGAGCTAGAATTCTAGCTCAATGTGTAGACCGCGCCCAAGAAGGTTAACCTTCTTGACCTCCTTGCCTTGACCGCGCCTTTGCCGGCATCACGTTCTTTTATCTTTCTCCCTCTGCCGAGCGCGCGCTCTCGCCGCGTACAGTATTGTATTTCTGCAAGTATTTCTGCCTTTCTCTTTCGGCGGGGCAGGGCATAGAGACTGACCAATAGGGAGCAGGGCGTGGGGAGAGGCACGTGCTGGGAAGGGGCGCCCAGTGACAACTCGGAGCCAATCGCAGCAGGCGGCGCGCGCGGCCTGTTCAGAAGCCCCGCCCTTTCCAGCTCTGCCCCTTTCGCCGGTGCAGTCGCGCGCAGGCAGCCTGTGGTTCGCTTCGTCTCCATCTGTCTTGCAGTCTTCTCCCGCCATGCAGCCTGTCAGGGGCGAAGATGCCGTCGCAGCCTCATCCTCCCCCGGTCCGGCCGCCATCCAGATCAGCAGGTGATGGGGATAAGCAGGCGGACAGACGGGGTGGTGGCGGGGGCAGTGGCTCTGACCATGGGCAGAGTGCCCAGTCGGTGACACGTGGGGGTGTTCCTGGGCATGAATGAGACATCCAGTTGGCGATCAGGACGGACGGATGGAAGTGCCTCTGAACATGGGCACAGTGACGTGGCTGGGTGGGAGTGTTTCTGAGCATGAGCAGAGCGTCAGGTAGTTATAGAGGTGGAAGGGTAAGTGTGCACTTGGACACAACACCCAAGTGGAAAGGGCAGCCTCTCTCCCTGGAGAGAGTGCCTAGCAAGTAACAGAGGTAGGTAGGAGTATTGAAAGAGAGCATGTAATACCTCAGTTAGGGTGATTAATAGACATGAATTCCTGAGCATGGGCAGAGTGCTACTTCCCCTCACACCAGTGTATTGTGTAACTATATCTGTAGATTGGAGAGTGAAATGGTGCTCTTGTGCAAAGCTGTTCTTTTGTAAGTATTTAACGTCTTTGTGAGGCTTTTTCCCTTCAAAAAAGCATTGCCTATGGATGTGTGGTCCTTGAGGCAAGTGTTGTTTTTTTGGAGTTGTGGAGAAAGAGATATAACCTTACCTGGCTACATACCTTCAGCTCTGAAATCTAGTAAGTGTTGATATGCACATGTGGATGCTCACAATTTCACATATGTGATACATGCCAGTGATTTCCTATATATGTGAATATGTGATATGCCAGTGATTTATTATACAGTATTTGTATGTTATGTCTAACACCTTTAGCCACATGTGAATGTGTTGCTCACTGCATTTCAGGACTTTCTAGAATATATTGTGTGATCGGAGTGGCCGATGCTTGTATGCACAAAGCAAAAAAAAGTAAAAGACCAGTGACACCAGATAGGTCTCCCTGCCCCATGGAGCTTTCAGTCTAAATGTCAGATGTAACAAGATGTACTTCAAGGGGACTTCTTGTGAGAGACTGGAATTAAGATTAGAGCATAAGGCCTGGTGGTCATGGGAGAGAGACTTGCTCTCTTTGTTTCTGGGTGGAGGGATGTGCATTTAGTGGTGTGGGATCATCGGGAGGGACTGGTTTATGCTTGTTGAACATCTCAAGCAGTTTTGAAAAGTGCCTTATTGAAGGTGATCTGGTTTATTTTCCTAGAAGTTGTCATGATAGCTCAGTGAGCCTTTAAGGTGCTGCTGGTCTACTTGCTAATCTCACACTCACAGAAAAATGTGCCTGCTCCCCAGGCGCTTGCATTTGGCCATAGGAGCCAATGCCTTGTGTGATTGCATCATGATATGCAAGACAGGATGACATGGGGTCCAGTGTTTACCCCTTGAGGAGGTGAGCAACCATAGCTGCCACCACAAAGCTGCTATGGTAGCTGTATTGGCATTCATTGGCATAGCTGTATTGGCATGCATGGGAGAAACCAACTTTTAAAATGTGTGCCCTGACCTTGTGTTCCTCAGCCACTAATAAAGCTGTGGTGTTTGATAATTCTACAGAGACTAGTCTTTATTCGTAATGTTTGAGGGCAGTTTAGGTCCTTTACTGTTTTACCATGTGCCTGAAACCCCTGGGGGAAATTGACAATTTTGGATTAAAATACTGTCGGTGTGCTGGTGGGATACAGCTCTGCCTCTCATGCATTGCCTTCAGCAGTGGGCATCCAGAATAAGTTCCTGGAGCTGGCAATGGGCTAGATGAGGGCAGTAAACAGAAAAACAGTATGCATAAAGTAGTGGCACCATTGATGGAGGTCATTGGTTTATCAAAGAGTAGGAATTTGGTCTGTATTGAATCCGGTAGCATTTCCTGTGCCCAGAGGATAAGGTGTGTCATTTGGAGGTGACATTAGATAAGCTTTATGGATGGATACTCTATCTTCTGAGGCTTGCCTTTCTCTTTGTTGCTTTGGCTGGTGTACCAGCTGGGGGAAGCAACATCACCTGGCCACAGCTGTGTGTGCCCTGATAACATCAATGACTGCAGTGCGTGCTACCTGGGGCTGTTTTGGTAGGCTGTCCAGAGACCCTGATCAATGCAGCATTAGTGCCGCCATGAAAAACTTTCTCAGCAGAAATGCAGCAGTGGGGCTGTGACATGGTCCTGGGGGGTGCATCTGGCCAATTCTGAAAGAACGTGGCCATCTGTTTTGTTTCTAGGTACATTAAGTGCTGGTTATGACTTACAAAGTCCTGCAGGATGTGGGTCTTTGAAGGACCACCTGTTGCCGAAGGACCCTCCTTGATTACTAGAGACTTTTTGATGCTCTGCGCAGAGTGGCCCCACTTTTCGAGGTGCTGTTTGGTGGCAACACAGAGCAAGTCTTCCTTGGTTGTGATGTTGTGCCCTTGGAACTCCCTTACAGAAGAAGGGATATATCAGAAGAAGGGAATATCAGAAGAACCCTGCTGGCTCAGACTAAGGGCCCATCTAGTCCAGCTTCCTGTATCTCGCCAAAGAAGGGGTCAAACAAGGCAACAAGATACCTGTATTCTGTCGCCACTCCTTGCATCTGTTATTCAGAGAGAGGCTACCTTGAAAGCCTTTCCCTTTTCTGTTCCTCAAGTGCTTCCCCAAGATAGGTAGCTCAATGGTAGACACCCCCCTCCCCCAACTGCATTCAGAATGTCCCAGGTTCAGAATCTGGCAGGTTCTCCAGGTAAGTCAGGAGAAAACCCTGAAGAGCTCTTACCAGTTGGTGTTGACAGTACTGAGTTAGATGGATAGAAGGGCCTGATTCAGTTGCTATTTCTTTGTCTTTGCCTCAGGTAAAAGGTGAAATCCTTTTATTATAACTGGATTTTAGTGGTTGTTCGTTGCACCAGAGTTCATTGCTTAGCCGATGAGCTGTTTTATGTGCATTAAACATTAACTCTGGGTTTTGCCTCCGACAAAGGGGCAGGTTAGGAATAGCTAAGAGTATCTGTTTCCCTTCATCATGAAATGTTCCATGCCCCACTTCTTGAGTTTTATGACCGGAAGGAGAAATAGCCTTCGTTGTAGCTATTTGTGCTGTATTTGCACATCTGTTCTGGCAAGGGATGGGATGGGGACACTCTGACCTACAGGCACATGTGCAGCCTTGATGTGTGCTATCGCTGGGGGTGGGGTGGGGTGGGTTATGATGTATGGCTGCAGCTTTGCCTCTCTCCGTTTCTGCCTGGGTATCTTTCCCAGAGCAGAACATCTCAGAACAGCTGAGCTGTCCATGTGAGAGGAAGCATCCGGTGCTCTTCTGTCATGCTGTTCCTAAGATGTGGTGGCGGCAAGGTCACATTTCCTCTTTAGCAGTCATTGTCAATGATGGGGAGGGGCAAGGCCCCTCGTGGTATAGCCGTCAATATGCTAGCTGTGGTCTAATCAATGGAGCAGGCTGCAGGAAATGGTGAAACAGCTCCAGTCTTTGCCACTCCCATGCGTTTGGCATGAAGCTAATTAGACTCTCGAGCCAAGCTGCTGCACGGGCGTAAGGGGATCTAATCTGCTGACTCTCTGGAGCAGGGCTGGCACCAGCGGCGCTCGAAGAGGCCTGAGAGACCCGTTGCTCTCTCTTTCCTCTGATGATATCGGCTCTCCCCGGTGGTGCTGAGTCACTGGATATTCATTGCCGTTTTGCTCCTGGAGGGGCCGTGCGTTTTGCAGAAGAAGTGTTTGGGGGCTTGCGTTCATTAGCGTCTCCGTGGGCCTCTGGCATTTTTAATTAGGAAGAAGCTGTTTTTTAATGGCAGTTAATTAGGATTCAACAAGGCACGACTTGTCTCATTTCCCTGACTGGTTTTCTAAAGCTTTATTTCCTGATCCTGTCGTAGTGACCTCGAGCATCTTTTTGCAAAGCTTCCGTCAATGAAGTGCGGCTTTACTTTGGGGGCAAAATCCACTTTTGGTAGGGAACACTGTATACAGTTGGACTTTGTGGGTATTGGGGTCACTGCCTTTAGGCTGCTGTCTTGAACCCTTAGGGCTGCTTCACACATGACCATTTTAGGTGGGAGTGTGAAATGTGCGAGTGGCAGTTGCGGGTCTGGATGCAGGCTAATAGGTTAAGGAGGCCAGAGGGAATTGAGGATTTCCTGACCAGGAGGACCTCTGTCTTTCCTAGATTCAGAGATCCTCTTGGTCAGGAAATCCTCGATACTGTGTCATCTACCTACTCTGAATGGGGCCACACTCCCCCTGCAGGATCAGGTGCACAGAAGGGGAGTGCTCCTGGACTCGCAGCTCTTCCTGGAGAGCCAAAGGGCAGCAGTGACCAGGACTGCATTTGCCTGGCTTTGACTGGTGAACCTGCTGCAGCCGGACTTGAGTCAGTTTCACCTGACCACAGTGGTCCATGCCTTAGTGACTTCAAGACTGGAGTACTGTAATGCACTTTACATGGGGCTGCCCTTTAAGATAGTTCAGACGAATGCGGCATCTTGGGTTGAACCGCTGTTTCAGTGATTGCCCATTCATTTCCAGGCCCAATCAAGCTAGCATTGGCCCTTAAAGCCCTTCACAGTTCGGGTCTAGGTTATCTGAGGAGCTGCCTTTTCCCATACCTTCTAGCCTGATCTCTAAGGTCAGTGGTTCTCAAACCTTTTAGCACCTGGACCCACTTTTTAGAATGACAATCTATCTGGATCTACCAGAAGTTATGTTATTAACCTGGTGATGTCATGACTGGAAGTGATGTCATCAAGGAATAACATTTTAACATTAACAGTTGCTTCCCCCCCCCAAAAAAAAAATTGGTTGTGTTGCCCTTATTTTATTTTTTATTGTTTTATATATTGTATATTCTGAAATTGTAAGCCACCTTGGGGATTAGCACCAGTATAGCAAAGGCAGGGTAGAAATCTTTTAAATAAATGTGACAGATGTGAGTATGATATAGGTGCCTTTGCAAGAGAACCAGGATTATTTATGGCTCCCTGTTTACACATATGCTCAGGGTGAGGCTGCAGTGTGTGAATACATCCTTAGTTACCCATAGATAAAAAGATGTGATTGTGGATGGAGAAAATTGGCTGTAATTTAGTATAAGAGCCCTGCTGGATCAGGCCAAGGGCCCATCTAGTCAAGGTTCCTTCATCTCACATTGGCCCACTCAATGCCTCTGGGAGTACAGAACACAAGATCCTGGGATCCTGTTGTCACTCCCTTGCATCTGGCATTCAGAGAGAGCCTGCCTCTAAAACCTGGAGGTTGCATAGAGTCATTGTGGTTTGTAAACTGCTGTGAAAGACTAGTCTTCCTTAAACCTGTTTTATCCCCTTTTAAAGAGACCGAGGCCAGGTGTTGCCACGACATCCTGTGGCAGGAAGTTCTACTGATAATTACATAGATGAGATATGGTGACCAGAACTGTTTGAGGAAGAGGGCTGGGGAGGACAGGAGGATGTTGCATGAGGGTGCCCCACTCCATTCTCCTCTTTCTTGTTGGGTTGATTGCCTGGTTGCATTCCTGATGGGCCAAGGCACTGCCCCACTCCATGCTTTCTTAGAAAAACCTGTGAGCACCCTGAATAAAGTTTCTTGTTCTTTTGTGTTGCAAGGTCTTCTGAACCAGTGATTGGCTCTATTGATGAAGCTGCCTGTCAGAGAGGAGGTCTGCCCAGCCTTGCTGCCTTGCAATTTTTTAAAGCAGAATCCCCCTTTCTGGGGTGGGACTCTGGGGGTTTTCTCTGGCTGAATGCTAGCTGCAGGTTACTGGATAGTGGCTTGCCCAGGTGCCATCAAGATCCTTGGTCTTGTTCAAGGGTCAGTGCTGTTTTGTAGTTCTTCCTCTCTCCCCCACTGCCCTGTCTTGAACTGTAGTGGCTAGAAACTTGAGGAAAATCAAGTAAAGCAAGAAATAAAGCCCAAAGTCTGGCCTTCAACAACAATCTCCAGATTCTGGGATGAAGATCCTGAAGGGCACTGCTTTTCCCCACAGCCTTGCTCCATGGTACTCTGGCTGGAAGCAGCTTTCCATGGTTTTGGAGAGGGGTCTCTTCCAGTCCTGTCTGGAGATGCAGTTGGGAATTGAGTCTGGGACCTTCTGGGTTGTAACTGTTGCTGAGCTATAGCCCCTTTGCCAGGTTCTGCCCTGTAATGAAGCTCCTGGAGATGTTTAGGCTTCCTTCAGTGTGGCTCATAGCCATGACCCCTGCTAGAGCAAGGCCTGCAGAATAGCTTATTTGTGGGTTTGCTCCAGATTGAGGATGGGATTCATTTGGGTATCTTTCATTTGGGAGTACTGTGGTCCTTCAACTGTCCTAAGTTTGAATTCCTTGCTGCCCTCGAGTAGAGTGTTTGGAAGGCTCCTGGATGAAAGTTTGGCTCCTTCGGCTTTCCAGTGCAGCTGTCCAGACTGGTTGGACGCCAAAGGGAATAGTCGGTGCATGCGTGGAGTTGTGATGCCAGCACACTGCTGTCCGTGGCTGCTTCAGCTTGTGCCATGTAATAGCATCGACTGACACACTTCTCAGTGACATGAAGCACTCACAAAAGTCAACAACGGCCTACTGTAAGGTGCCTTCGGGCACAATAAGGCGGGGTACAAATCTAATAATAAATAAATAAATAAAATAAATACTGTAAGGCACACTGTCTTTTAATTATAGATAAGGGGAGAGGCAATCTGGCAATCCATTTGTGGACACATGGATGCTCAAACCCTATTACAACCCAACTAGTTGTGTCATTAGCTAGCTGTGTCATTAATACCAAAAGTGTTTTGTTCTGCAAGATTAATTTCTTCTGAACAGCCTGAAAATCGTTAGCTGAATGTTTGGATGCTGTTTGAGGTCTGAGCAGCCTGGCCAGTTTCTTGTTCTTCTGTGTTGCAAGGTTCTGAACAGGTGGATGGCCTCATTCAACCTTTTTGGGTAAACCTTGTGGAATCCACCACCTCCGTCAGCAACCCCTGCTGTATAGATGGAGGTCAAGAGGTTTGGAGCTGGTTTGTCAGGATTCAGAGGAATTCTGTTTTCTATGTATTCTTCCGTCAATAGTGCGAGAAATATGAATTCCTAAATACAGAGCTTGGGTGAGTGTTTGTCCAGGACATTGCTAAATTTCTAGACAACTGTGCTTGTTGAGAGGGCAAAATAACCCTCAGGGAGGAGCACAAGTCTCATTTGGACACTACCTTTTGCATTGAAGCAGAAGTCTTAGTTTCAGAGGAAGTGATGTTGAAGGCATCGCAGCATTTGGCCGGCTTTTGGAAGAGAGTGAATCTCTGGCTGGTTAATGCACAATTTCGCCGGTAAGTGTCATGAGAATCCTTCACTTTTCACAGCTAATGCCTTGTCTGGGAAGGGACTACCTGTGGCCTTGTGAGGTTGAGATGCCAGCTCATCATCCAAGGACTCCTTAAAGGGCCAGATCTTTACCTTACTGCTTCTGTAAAATGAGAATGGACATCTGATAAATCAGTGGCATTGTTTGCTCTTTTCTGTGGGGCAGGCTGGGCTATAGACCTTAGATATGTAAATCTGATGCTCTAACAAGGCGGCCTTTCAAAGCGGGAATGTTTAAAGCTGCTTTCTACTGAATCAAGATCCTTGGTCCTTTTACTTTGGTGTTACCTGGATCCTGACTGGCAGCACCTCTCCTCACCACAGAGAAGGGTCAGACCCAGCAATACCTGGAAAAGGTGCCAGGGGTTGGGACCTCCTGCATATAAAGTGGGTTGTTCTACCACTGACTTGCATCCCTTCCTTGTTGTTGTTCAGTCGCTAAGTCGTGTCCGACTCTTCGCAACCCCCTGGACCACAGCACGCCAGGCCTCCCTGTCCTCCACTAGCTTCCGGAGTTCGCCCAATTTCATGTTCATCGCTTCGGTGACACTGTCTAACCATCTCCTTTTGCCTTCAATCTTTCCCAGCATGAGGGTCTTTTCTAAAGAGTCCTCTCTTCTCATGAATCCTCTCTTCTCATGAGGACTCATCCCTTCCTTATGATACTTCGTACCTGGCACATCACCGGGTAAAGGGAGCAGCGTATGGTACCCTGCCCCAGTAGCCAGGAGGACTTAGGCTTAGTGGGGCATCCTACAATACTTGTAAAATACTGGTTGAAAAACTGAATTTATGTTCAGCCTATCTATGGAAACTGCTTTATTTCTGTTGAGAAAGGTGCTATATCAATTTAGTAAATAAGATCTCCTCTCCAGCCAGGACTGGATGCGTGTCCGTCAAGGGTCTCTGCTGCTGGATTCATCCCCCAAGCATATGCTCTGGCATCAGGCTGTCAAGGTTGCAGTGGTGAGCCTGAGGCCCCCCTATGAGGGAAGCAGTGAACTGATTGGCCACAGCTAACCCTGCACCTCACCTCTTGATGCATGAGGGCGTAGAAGTGACTAGAGGCTGCAGGGAGATGTTGGATGCTGGCCCAGATTCAGGGCATCACCTACTCTGTCTGGAAGCTGGCGTCTCTGTTCCAGATTGCTTCCTGCTGCCTTGCTCTTTGCCCTGGGGGTAGATCTTCATATAGGGTGGAAGGAAATGACTCACTCGTCTGACATACCTTTCTGGAAAAAGGAAACCCACAGCTTTGTTAATTAAATGTCTGCCCATGTGCCAGTTGAGCAATGCTCCCCTCGTCTTTGTGTTTCTTTTTCATTCTCAGAAAGAAGGAAGGCAGAAAGTAAGCTAAAAATATTGTTCTGCCCCTCCCTTCTATTTCTGCTCTGCAAGATTCTGCTGGGGAATTCTAGAAATCTGAGATTTCATTTTATTTTATTTTGAGAGGGTTTTTTTATTCTTCTTTCTGTACACAGACAACTCTGTCTTAAAACTGAAAATGTGAAACAAAGATGTCATTAAAACAGCAAAAATGAGGCGAAAAATGGAAAAGGGAGCTGAAAATTATGTTGGCCAAAGTGAAATGTGGAAATCGACAAAAGCAAACTGTTTTGTGAAGTGCTTTTCAGTCTCAGTTTAGCAAGAATGACAGCTCCTACAGGGACGGGTCTGTGCCAATCAGCAGGCCATCCAAGCCACCCCCACCCATATCAGAAGGCAGGGATGGATGCCCACCTGACTGTCCAGTTGGAAGAACCAGCAGCACCTTCAATCCAAGACAAAGCCAAAAGGATGCTTGGCTGTGTTCCAGCTTGGCTGCCTCAGAGCGAGCATCTATGTGCTTGGCCAAGTCCTCAGGTGCTCCCCCTCTTCCTGGGACCAGAGAAGTGCGAACTACTCTGACAAGATAATGGATTTAGATACTTTGTTGCAGAGATTTTGTCAGAGAATGATTTTTGCTTTTAAGTTTGCCTGCATGGATTTTGGCTAAGCACATTGCTAGCACACCAGCTGTTTTCTGAGCCTGCTTGTCCTGTTCTTACATTTTTAATACACTCACTCTTGACATTTTAATTGTTCACCCACTTATGGTTTGTTGCACACAGCCAGAGCCTCTCCCCTGACTGACCAGTGACCTCATGCTGATGGGTTGGTTCTTGGGGACTTTTCTCTGTAACTGGGAGAGAGGCTCCCAAGGATGGTCTCCTTCTGTTTGGCTTTGTCCTTGTGGTGTCAGCAGAATCTTCCGTTTTATACTGACATGGATGGCAGACCAAGGAAAGGAGGCAGACTGTGATGCAAGAGCTCCCCCCTCCCTCCCCATCACCACATGCTCACATCTTGCGGTTGGCTTCCTCTTTTCTGTTAGGCCACCAGGTTTCTATGGTGACTTGTGCTCCTGGCTTCCTGATTGGCTGGGATGCCTCCTTCTTTATTTTAATGGGAGTGAAACAGGAAATCATCCGAGGGAGAGGCACAGAGGAGTGGCATTGGGTGTGACATAACCTGCAGCACAGTGATGCAATGAATGCCATGGAAAGGCCAGATCAGGGAGTGCTCACCGTCCGGGGAACAAGGGCACTGAGGACGCTTTTCTGTCGTTGGGATGGAACCTCTGCTAACCCAGTATGGCAACTCTCAAACTTCTTTCCTAGTGATGTGTGACTTGATTTGTGGGTTGTAGATGTGTTGCTGGTGTGTGTGTGTGTGTGTGTGTGTGTGTGTGTGTGTGTGTGTGTGTGTGTGTGTGTGTTTTGGGGTGTGTGTGTCAGTCAGAGAGAGAGAATGATGAATCATTTAATGATGATACAGGCTACGTGGGGAAAAGTTGATGCTTGGCTTGTCAGTTCATAGGAGCAGGTGGGACTTCAAAAGGAGGAATAGGAAGCACAAGACAACCCATTCATGAATTAGGCCTGGCTGGAGGAGGATTCAGCTCTGTGTCCAGGGGAAGAGATTTGGGTCTGGGGTCTCTGAAGTGGGGAGGCGACGCTTTCACATGAAAGAGCTGGAAGGAGAATTTGGCTTCTGGAATGGAATCTGTTGCTGGGACTTGTCGCTGTCCTTCATTGGGTAAAGAGGAGGGGATAGTTATAGAAGGTGAGCCAGCACTGGTCAGTGACTCAGGGCTGAAAACCTCCATAGTTTATCACCACATCTCAAGTTTGCAGGCAACCTGGGATTTTCCCCAGCCAGTAGTGACGTAAATGGGGTTTCTTTGGACAAGACATTGACGTTCTTAGCCCTACCAGGACTGAGAATGGGACCTACTGCATGCAAAACAGAAGGCTCACCTGCCCCCTTGAGTTATTTCCGTTTTGGGGAGCTTGAAGGGAGTGACTTGCCTGAGGCAACCTACTGAGTTAATGGCACAGGGATTCAAACCCAGGAAGGCCTGATCTGTGGCTTAGACTTGTAGTTAGTATACTACAGCATCTCCCCTTCATGGCTTGTAACTGGACCTCAGACCATGTTTTGGAGGAAAACTATACCAAAATGTGGCCAGGAAAGGAGGGAGGCAATTGAAGGGCCCCACTATGTGTCTCCATCCTCCACACCATGATTGGAGATAAAAAATGTGATAAATTGTAATTTTCTGTCTTACCTTGTGCTTGAGTTGCTGTTACTTGCTTTCCTAATGCATGTGTGGCTATCCACCATTATCCCATGTAAGGTTACATCTGTTGGGGTGGTCAGGCACTGTCAGAAGGCCTACCTGGCTTGGCCACCCCTGAACCCTCCCACTGCTGGGCTTTGTGGTGGCCCACTTGGCCAAGAGACTTGTGCCGATGCTGTGCCTGGCACCCCCTGGGACATCTCTGTTGGCTGATGGGGAGGAAAAGGAGGATCACCAAGGAATCTAGCAGTGCCTCATTTCCTTGCATCCCCATTGGCAATTTGGGATGGGATGTGGCAGGCACAGCTTGTTATCTGCCTGCCCTTTGAGGATGGGAGGGAAGGATTCTGTTAATGATTCTGCTATCAATGGGGGGGGACGGCGACTGGGAGATGCATTGCCTGCTTCCTCTAATCTGGGGAATGTGAGGGCCCAAAGCAGGGCTTGGCACTGCTGATGTTTCTTATTCTTTTCACTGGGTCTGGCTCCTAACAGAAAAGCCAAGCAACTCTGGTGCTCATCTAGCCCAACTCTCTCCTCACTTCCTCTTCCGTTCCATTCTCCTCTTGTTGTTTGCATCCAAGAATGTGATGAATTGGAGGAGGCCTGGCAGATAGAGATTGGGTTGCAGGCCTGCTGGAGGTCCTAGCAGTCAGCCTCATGGGTGGGGTCTCAAGAGGGACTCTTTCCATTTCCCATTCCTGCTCTTGATCATTTCAACCTGAACCTGATCATGTCTCATGTTCCTTGATGCCACTGCAGCCATTCAGCTTCCTGTCACCCCTTTTCTGCAGTGCTTGAGGATTCAAGGGCAGCAAGAGTGACTTTCTGGAACGTGTCTGTGCCCATTCTCTTTCCAGCCCATGACCCAAATCGGGCAGCAGCAGCTGTTTTGTCTCTGCCTGCCTTGGCCTAATCCCTTTTCCTCCACAATCCTCCAGCAAAGCTAATCTGCAATTAACAGTTATAGGATTATAGCGTGTGAACTCTTGAGCGATCAATTGTACCCTTGCTAGATATGGGAGGAAAGGGGATCCTTGGAATCAGGGTTGGCTTCTGGAAATGGTGCTAGGAGCTGGAGGTGGGCAATGTGAGGCCAAATCTTGCTTGCAAGCGCCTCCAGTCTGGCCTCTGGCTGCACCTTGCCCTTTCTCCTGATGCTGCAGCGTTGCTCTTGGATGTAGCGTCGATGCATGTTGAAACCTGGAAGAAGGAGAGAGGCGCATGTCAGCGGTTCCAGGGCACAGCATGAGCAAACCTGTGTCCTGGCTGGGGCAGTGGAAGTTGCAATGAGCTGCAAAGAAGAAAGAGACCAAGAAAGGAAAATTTTGCCCTTCTCCTAGAACTTCTTCCATTCAAAAAGAAGTGATGCAAAAACAAGTAGGCACTGAACGTTGTGTTTTTTTCCCCCTAAGAGTGGAATGCAAAATATATTTCATAGAGAATCAAAATAATGTTATTTATCCCACCAATGGGGCATTAAGGCCCTCTTTACTGTTTCCATACATCGATGTTGCCCTTGGGCCAAAAGACAAGTCCGTCCCCCCCAGATCATAGTGGGGAGCCAGTGAGGAGTGAAGGAGCATGTCTGTGACACGGTCCGTGTGCTGCACAAGATCTGACCACTCCCTTTTCCTTTCTTCTCCCTCCACAGGATCATGCGCCCAGATGATGCCAACATTGCTGGGAATGTCCATGGTGGGACCATCCTGAAGATGATTGAGGAGGCAGGGGCCATCATCAGTACCCGTCACTGCAACACTCAGTCTGGGGTATGTACCTTGCCCGTGAGTGCCCAGGGAGGCTTTGCAGCCACTTGGTGAGGCCCACCAGCCAGAATTGACTGTAAAACCAATTCTCTGTGGTGGGTGGGGTGGGGGTAGAGACCTGTACAGTAAAATTTGTTAATGACACTCTTTGTCCTGGGTATATTCTTTTGCAATACCAAAGAAAGAAAAAAACACTCAAAAGTTTGGTGCCGAGATGTGTGACTCAGTGCTGCACTTTCCGCCAACTGGAGTCGTGTGTTCTGGCTAGCGCTGCACCAAAGAGCACGGCGTACTCTGGTTAGCACAGGGCCAATCTCATGCTTTCAGGAAATGCCCCAGGAGAAGAGGCAGCAGGCAAGGCTGCCTGCCTGCCCTCGATGCCGTCTTCAAGAGGAACCTTGTAGATCCCAAGGATGAGTGGCAACCTGGCTTGTCATCTAGGGAGTAGCTCCTCCTATCATCTTCCACCATGGCCACATAGGGGGAGCAACAGCAGTGGTGGTCAGTTACACAGTGGGCTCCAAATCAGTGTACCTGTGAGTGCAGTGCTGAGAACCACCAGCAACAGCTTTAGAAAAGACACTGTGCAGGGGTGAAATGCAGTGAATGCAAATGAGGGAGTGATGCCTACCATCCAAAAGACCACAGTTGTGCTCCCCATCCTGAAAAATATCTCTTGATTCCACTAATCTAAATAACTTATTTGCCCTCCTCTAATTTGTTGTGTTCCCTTATTGTGATTTATATATGGTTTATTTTAATCTGAATTGTAAGCTGCCTTATATTTGCTCTGGTATAGGAAAGATGGAATCAAAATCTTTTAAATCAGGGGTCTTCATGGTGTAAAGACTTTAAAGATGCTGTAAGTGCCTGTGAGGGTGGGACAGGGGTGGGGTGGGGTGGGATGACCCAGCAGCAATCACAGCGCCGTGGGCATTTAGGGGCATGTGCTCTACCTGGGGGAGGTCGTGTGGGTATCCAGAAGAGTTGGGGAGGCCCACTGCCACCTCTTAGACTGAGGGGGGAGCTGTGTTTGTACTGTTGCATTTTACAACACATTACAGTTGGCATTGTATTAGTTGGAGAGGAACATGAATACAGTCCTGTTATGTACTGTACTGGCTTTCCTTTACCCACTATTTAGAATTGGAAGGAACACACAAGGTTATCTAGTCCAGTCCCCTGCCTGTAGCAGGAATTCCTCTGTAGTAGCTCCATCAGGTTCCTGTTGGCCTCTGCTTGAAGATCTCCAGTGAGGGAGAACCCACCATCTCCCAGCAATTTGTTCCACCGCCAAACCGCCCTTAATATCAAGAATTTCTTCCTGTTGTATAACCAGAATCTCCTGTCTTGCTCTTTGTACATATTTGTCTAGTTGTACTTCCAGAGGCAGATGATAACACATTTGTCCCTTCTTTCCTATGACAGCACTTCAGAGCACCATCATATTAGCCTTCTCTTCTCTAGGCTAAACATACCAAATTCTCTCAACCGTTCCTGTTAGGACTTGTTCTCCAGCCCTTTGATAATCTTCTAAAATGCTGCATTGCTGTCTTCATCACAAACCAATTTCTGTCCCTCTCACAAATTGATGCTGTTACCCCTTTTCAAAAACATTGGAGCAAACAAACTGCACAAAGGAGGGACTGTCTTTATGTTGGGGATGTCTGTAAACTGGATACCCTTAAGGACTACCTGTCTGTAAAATGCTGCTGCGCTTAGGAAACATGATACAAATGCTTCTCTTCCTCCTGGGCTAGGGAGGTCACTTCCCTTCTGAAGCTACAGAACTGCATCAGTGAACCATTGCCCACTTATTCCGATATACAGGAAATATCATCTGTTACAAAATGAAAGTCCTATTTGTCCCACCTTTCTGGTTTTCAAATAATGCCATCTCCCTCTGGCTGCTCAACATGTCAGATATTTAAAAATAATCAAATTCCACATATTGCATAAAATCACAAAACTGCTTTAATCCCAGTATGCTTACTGTGTTGATTATATTTGTATCCTGCTCTCGGGGATGGAGGCATGATAGGCTGCCCTAGCGCCCCTCCTTGGTCCACCAGCTGCTCACTGCTCTCGGGCTGACTGCCAAGCAGGTGACTTGAACACAGCGCCAAAGCCAGGCTGAGACTTTGAGACACTCTGCTTGCACCATCTGGTCCCCAGTGCAAGTGGCGAGTGCCAGAGAAGTCACCTGCAGTTAAGCCAGCCAGCTTGGAGTATGGAGGAAAGGGAGGAGTCCGTGTTCTGATGGTCGGACTTGCCCTGGCAGACTCTAGCAGTAGTCCTAAAGGAGGTTTTATGGGATTTGTGCACACTTCCTGCTTGCCTTATGATGAGTGGCGTGCGATTGAATGTTCACTCTCCCAGCTTGCTCAGGCCAGAATGAAAAGATCTGATGTTGATTTCTGTGAGGCTAGGAGGAGCCTAGAGAAATAGCAGCTAAACTCCAGGGCCAGCCAAAGGCCTCTTGGCCCTTGCCCTATAAAATGCTATCCCTCCCTTACTGGAGGGACATGCCAGCTTTTGCTCGTCCTACTCCCTGAGATGAAAAAGCAAAAAGGGACCAGAGTGGAAGAGGAAGTGTGAAGAGAGTGGAGAGCCAGGCCACTGGAAACACTCTAGGCCCCCACTCTCCTCCATGCTTCCACTCTGTCAGGGATGCTCTAGCCTTCCACTTCCCCCACTCTTCTGCTCCATACACCCTCTTTTCCTGTCTGAGAAGTAGGCACGGGAGAGACGACTGGGAGGACAGAGGTGGGTGCCCACCGCCAATCTGCTGTCTGAGATTACCAATGGCCTTCTGAATTGGCCTGTGCAGGCCCCAGGACATGAAAAGCTCTTTAGCCCCAGGAGGAAGGAACTAGAGAGTGTGTGCTGCAGGCAAATGCCATTCTATACCATTCCTGGGAAAGGAGCCTCCTGTTGCATCTTGTGTATTTTGTCCATTCCTCAGAAAACCCACAAAACCCAGCTAATTTCTAAACTACCAGTAGGTGGCAGTGATGGATAATTGTAAGAGACGGAGGGAAGAACAGCCAAAGCCACATTGCTACCCCTTGGGAGGATTTGCGTGGAAAATGTCGAGATGGGTCTCTGGGGGTCTGCTTGAAAGCATATTGCTTTCATTTCTGGAAAGCTTCCTAGTGGGCCAATGCTGTTGCCGTCTTTTTTTGCCACATGGTGTTTTTCCGAGGACTTTTGCAGACTTGCCCCATCCTCTGTTGCGAGCTTCATTCCCTACCTGGTCATATTGGGGATTGCTTTACCCCATAACAACCTTGCATTATGCGGGTGGGCCCCTAGCTTGGTGGCTGAGCCCCTGCCTTCTGTGCCCAGGATTCAAGGTTCAATCCCTGGCAGCTTTCCATGCGGGAAAGACCCTTCTTCCTCTGGAACTCTGGGAAGAGGCTGCCGGTCAGAGTCTGGCAGCACTTAGCTGGCTGAATCAAAGGGTCTCGCTCAGGAGAAGGCAGCTTCCTGTGTAACCTCTGCGCAATCTAGTTGCAGAACAGTTCTTAATGTTTGTGCTGAGCTGGGGTAGGGAGAGGGAAAGACATGGAGGAATTGGAAACTGGATTGTGAAGTCATCAAACTAGAAGACCCGCTCGGCTTTCTGCAGGTTGATTATCCCTTAACTGGACTGCTTGAATTTTTCTGGATTTTGGAATAATTGTATAAAGATAATGAGAAATGCTTCCTCTTGCTCTTTTCCCTGTTACCCATTTGGTTGTCTGATGGCCTCTTTGACATTTTTTCAACAATGTCTGTATAGGCACACACCACAGAGCAGAGAATAGAACTTACAGCCTGTACGTGGAAATGAGCACAAGACCTTTTTTCTACAGAATTTTTTTTTTTTTAAAGCCTTGGACAAAAATGTCTGGATTTCGGATGGCTGGATAAGGGATAATCTACCTGTAGATAGAAATGAGATCAACTTGTAGCAGAAATGAGATCATCCCATTCTTTTCATCCCAAACTGAGGACTAGAAACTTGTGGCTTTCTTCCTCCGCCAAAGGAGAGATTCAGTCAACTATGGGATTCCTTTCCCCTTGAGTCCAGGTTCTCCAATGTCTTTATTTGTTTGTTTTGGCAGGTGTTTTGGCTGTGTTGTTGTCCCGCTGGGTGCACTGAGTGTGTCTTTAAACTATTTATACACTGCCTTTCCCCATGATTACAAAACCTCCCAGGCGGCTTACAAAACTCAGTCACAATAAAAACAAATGCAAGACATTTAAAAGCCAGGGATAAAAACAACCAAGTGTTAACAATAAAACATTTAGCTTTTCCACAGGAACAGTCAAGAAGCATAAACAAAGTAACCAAAACGAAATAAAGCCAGGAAGTTAGCAAGGAAAGTGTAGTTCAGCGCTTCCTGAAACCAGCTTTGCGATGCCCCAGGCACTCTAGCAGCAGTGTGCAGCTCCCAACAATGTCATTGCCAGTTACTGGGTACGGCGACATCATGTGTCACTCCAAACAGCAGCCAGGAAGTCAGGGTGTGTGGGAGGGAGTTTAATGCACTCTGCCTGCCGCACCAAGCCTCCTGCTGCTGACACGGTGCAGTCTCCCTGCCGGGAAGTGGACACCCGATGATGTTCCAGGAGCCCACAGATTGGGGACAGCTGGTATAGTTCAACTCTTCTGGGAGAGAATTCCACCACAAAGGTGCTGCCACGGAGCAGGCCCTGACCCCTGTTGCCTGCAGCCTAGCTTCAGCCAAAGGTGGCATCGTGGCAAGGCCTGCTCAAAGCCCAACACCTTTGTAAGGAGGTTGCACAATCCATCATTGCCTATAGCCCACGATGGACCTTTCCTCCAGAAATCCGTCCAATCCCCTCTTAAAGGCATCAAGACCAGATGCCATCACCACCTCCTGTGGCAAAGAGTTCCACAGATTAACTACCCGCTGGGTAAAAAAGTACTTCCTTTTATCTGTTTTAACTCTCCCAACCCTCAGTTTTAGCAGATGTTCCCTGGTTCTGGTGTTTTGAGAGAGGGAAAAGAACATCCCTCTATCCCTTCCATGCATAATTTTGTATGTCTCAATCATGTCCCCCCTCAGGCGCCTTTTTTCTAGGCTGAAGAGCCCCAAACGCGGCAGTCTTTCTTCATAAGGGAGGTGCCCCAGCCCCGTAATCATTTTTGTCACTCTCTTCTGCACCTTTTCCAGCTTCACTATGCCCTTTTTGAGGTGCGGCGACCAGAACTGGACACAATATTCCAGGTGTGGCCTTGCCATCGATTTGTACAATAGCATGATAATATTGGCTGTTTTATTCTCAACCCTTTTTTTAATTACCCCAAGCATGGAATTGGCCCTCGTAATTGCTGCCGCACACTGGGTCGATACCTTCATTGAATTGTCCACCAGCACCCCAAGATCTCTCTCCTGAGCTGTCACAGACAGCTCAGAACCCATTAGCCTATAGGTGAAGTTTTGGGTTTTTGCCCCAGTGTGCATCACTTTACACTTGTCTACGTTGAAACGCATCTGCCATTTGGCTGCCCATTCCCCCAACTTGGAGAGATCCTTCTGGAGCTCTTCACAATCCCTTCTGGTCTTCACCACCCAGAAAAGTTTTATGTCATCTGCAAACTTGGCCAACTCGCTGCTTATACCTGTCTTCAGGTCATTTATGCACAAGTTGAAAAGCACCGGCCCCAAGACAGATCCCTAGGGCACTCCGCTTTTCACCTCTCTCCATTGTGAAAATTTCCCATTGACTCCCACTCTCTGTTTCCTGGCCCTCAACAATTCTGGATCCATAAGAGGACCTGCCCTCTTATTCCCTGACTGTGAAGTTTCCTCAGCAGCCTTTGGTGGGGGACTGTGTCAAACGCCTTCTGAAAATCCAGGTATATGATACCCACAGGTTCACCCACATCCACGTGCCTGTTGACCTTTTCAAAGAATTCCAAGATGTTCGTGAGGCAAGACTTACCCTTACAGAAGCCTTACAGAAGCCGTCTCACTTATCCTGATTGTGGAAACGATGTTTAGCTTGCATGCAAGTTGTTAAAGTGTTCCTTTAATATTTTAGGAGGAGTGGAATCGAAGTGTTGATTTCTGCATATTGGTTTCCAGCTGCTTGGGTGTGTGTGAGAGACGCTTTGGAGGTAGAAGGTTGGGATAAAAATGAGAGGATGGTAGAAATGCAGAGGCAAAGGAGTGGCTGCCAGGATGGAGGATCCGTCCTGCTCTCTGTAGTCTGGCTGCAGTTCTGCAGGACTCTTTGGCCTTGGGGGGGGGGTCAGAGCCAGAATGAATCCAGTTGTCTCTTAGGGAAGTGAGAGGAGCTCTCCACTTCTGTTTCCCTCCTATCTCGGTTGTGTGTTGTGCCTCCTTCCTTTCCCTTCAACTTCTGAGTGTGCGGCATGTGACTGTGACTTTGTGTCCTTCCTAGGAGCGCTGTGTGGCGGCCCTGGCCCGTGTGGAGCGCACCGACTTCCTCTCACCCATGTGCATTGGGGAGGTGGCGCACGTCAGCGCAGTGATCACCTACACCTCCAAGCACTCCGTAGAAGTCCAAGTGAATGTGGAATCTGAAAACATTCTCACAGGTAAGAGACTGCTGGGCCTCTTACGCGAGCTATCGCAAGCCGCTTTGCTGTCGTTTCCTTAATCGTTCGCATGTCCGTAATATTTCACTCGGAGGGGAGTGAAGTTGCTAATCAATAAATCCTCGGCTCGGTGGTGGAGCCATCCCTGAAGAAGGCTCTGTGTTCAGTTCCGGGCAGTGTCCCCAAGTAGGTCTAGAGGGAAAGACCCCTGCTTGAAACGGGGCCAGAGCTGACATTGCTGAGCAAGATGGGCAAAGAGCTGTTTCTGTATGGCAGCTTCATCTATGGCCAAAATGGGCCATAGCTCAGTGCTGCTTTGCAGGCAGATAGTCCTGCGTTCAGTGTCTTGGAGCATTTCCAAACCGGGTGAGGAAAAGACCCTTCCCTGTCTGTGACCCTGGAGAGCTGCTGCCCGTCAGTGTGGAGGATATTGAACTAAATGGCCCAAAGGCCATTCTGAGTTCTGCGTGTTTGCAGAAGGGTGTGCATTCGTTTCTGTCTGCTTTCACGTTGCCCTCTAAACTTTATTTAATGTATCCTGCTTGCTTAAAAAGTGTTCCCCCAATGTGATTTTCCAGATTTAAGAACATGCAGCATAAAAGTAAGGACTCCCTAAATCAAAATAAAATGGCAAGCCGCCAGCAGCCTAGAACTCCACTGGGCCCTCTTAAAAGCATAACACAGCATATGCAACAACTTGATTAAGAAATCAAGTCCAACAAACCCAGGGAGCAAAAGGAGGTGAGCCCATCCCCAGAGGCAATTGCTCAGCTAGCCTTGTTAGCAGGGCCAACCCTGAAAACCTAGCCCTGCCTCAGGAAGCCTCTCCCTACTCCTTCAGCTTCCCTCTCTAGAGCCTCACCCCTTGCCTTGGAAAACCAGCTTTTTTTCTGCAGCAACTGATTCCATTTCTCTTGTAATCAGCACCATTAGCGGCGACACTGTTGCTGATCTTTGCCTTGGGGCCTGCAGTAAACCGCCAAGGCCGAATACCTTGGAGCCAACTCTGAGTCAGATTTGACCATCGCTAGCACTGCCTCCTGTCAGCCATGCCCTTTCCGAAATCAGCCCTACTGGCCTGGACAAAAGGATCCGTCTGATGAGAGTGTCCATGAGGCCATCCAGTAGGAGTTGTTAACCTTGCAGGCGTAATTCCAGTCATTGAGCAGTTGACTTACTTATTACATTTAGGGCTGCCAGTGAAGTTCTTCCGTGACTGATATCATTTTCAAGGAGAGGTGAACTTTGCAAGTGCACCTCTCCTCCCCATCCACCCCCATTTTTCCCAACTTGGATTAAAAGCCGAGAAAAAAAGAATTGCTGATTCCCCTGTTCCTCTTTATTTAATGCAATTAACGCTGAACAGCTTCATTTCAAGTGGGAGATTTTTGAAAGGCTGCTTCCTGGAATGCAGGTGGTGGAAAAAGGAACAGCATCACGCGAGTGGAGGGACTCTGGGTCGTTTCTCTTCCGATTTCCATTTCTGAAACTGCACCTCTTTTAAGTAGAGCCAGTAGAGTAAGTCTCTCCTTTCTGTTTTTTGAGGGGTTGTCCCCTGGAAAGGACCTGGGAGGGGACAAAGGCCGCTCACCATAGAAAACCCTCCCCTTTTCTGGGGACAGTTCTTCCAAAAAGAGTTTCTCTTCATGCCTTTTCCTGGACCAAATTATTTCCAAATTCTTTTCTTTAAAAAGATGATTTTCTGAGACTTCCTTGAGAGATCTTCATGAAACGCCATCTGTAGTTTCATTTACACCTTCAGCCAGGAGAGACTCCAAAAACAGTTTACAATTCTGAATAATTAAAAAAATTACAATGCTGCTTGATTAGGGGTGTTCATGAGCATCTAGGGAGTGCACAGACATTGCGGCTGATGGATGCAGGGACTGGGTGCTACAAAGAGACGCTAGCCCACCAAGGGCCCATCTTTTCAAAGTGTAGGATCTGGATGAGTTGGGAGGCATTCCACAGGTCATTGTTTTCTAGTTGGCTTGATGTGAGGCTGGCTGAACCTTCAGAAGCTGAATTGCTTAACAGCTTCAAGAGTTGCTCTCCTGCAGTTCGCCACCAGTGCAGGAAATCTCTTTCCCACTGCATATCTTCGTATTTCCTCCCAAATTCAGGACAGTCCAAGGATGGGTTGTGCTGCCAGCATACTAAGAGTGGGGGAGACGCTGTTGGCCGTTACGGCATCATCTCAGTGCTGTGCATCCTTGAGAGAGTTGAAAGAGCTGCTCTGACCCAGAGGACGCAGTGGGGAAGAAGGAAAATCCAGGGGTCTCCTCCGGTCCTGAGAATGGTGGCATCGATCAGCAGCTGATTTAGGAGAGGCAAGAGAGAGAGAAGTGGTTTCTATGCACAATGCAAAATTGATTTTCAGAATCTGCCAGATACAAGATGCCTTTAGGAGGAGGTACCTGCCGGCTGCAAAAGGAGGTTAGACAAATACTTGAAGGATTGATCTCTCAGTAGCTCTGAGTCATGGGATTTTTGAGCGACAAAAATGATTACAGGGCTGGGGCACCTCCCTTATGAAGAAAGACTGCAGCGTTTGGGGCTCTTCAGTCTAGAAAAAAGGGGAGGGCATGATTGAGACGTACAAAATTATGCATGGGAGGGATAGAGTCGACAGAGGGATGTTCTTTTCCCTCTCTCACAATACCAGAACCAGGGGACATCCACTGAAATTGAGTGTTGGGAGAGTTAAAACAGATAAAAGGAAATACTTTTTTACCCAGCGGATACTTAAGCTATAGAACTCCTTTCCACAAGAGGTGGTGATGTCATCTGGCCTAGATGCCTTTAAAAGGGGACTGGACAGATTTATGGAGGAAAAGTCCATCATGGGCTATATGCCATGATGGGTGGTACAACCTCCTTACATTAATAGTCGTCTACTTCAAAATGCCAGGTGCAAGGATGTGGCAACAGGATGCAAGCATCTTGTTGTCTACTGAGCTCCCTTAGGCACCTGGTGGGCCACTGTGAGATCCAGGAAGCTGGACTAGATGGGCCTTTGGCCTGATCCAGCAGGGCTTTTCTTATGTTCTTGTGTTCTTATGGATTGTGGCGCCTCAGCATGTTGCTGAATTAAGGGCCCAATCTTATCTGACTGGGTATCAGTCCTGGACTGATGCAGCTGCAACGCAATCCCAAGGTAAGGGAACAAATGTTCCTTGAGGAGGCCTCGGTTACTACCTCTTCACTGCAGGCTGCATAGCATGTCCACATCAGTGCTAGAAAATTGGGTTGGATTGGTCCCTGTATGAGGCAACTGAACATTTATGTAGTAAAAAGGAAAAAAGGCACTTTGGCAACATAGATGTTACAGGATACGGGTGTTAAAGGAGGTGTGTGTCAAAAGAGAATCCCTAAGCTGTGCCTTAGGAATGCAGTTCCTTCCCCGCAAATGCCAGATTTGGCCTGGGATTCTTTGGCAGATAGCTTGCTTCCTTTGCCTTTTGCATCTCCCTTCCCTGCAACCTCTCTGCCCCTGCTCCAGATACTTGGCGCAGTTTCAAGTGTCTCTTGAAATCTCTTCTCAGAAAAGGATGGCGAGGATGTGGCTTGGACCGCTGAGATGTTGCAACTCTGACACCACAAGCAGTGGTGTGTGTGTGTGTGTGTGTGTGTGTGTGTGATGTAGTGTTGTTTTCAAATCCCCAACCATGGCGCAGGTGCTGGAGAAACCAGATGTCTAGCCCCATGCTCTCTGCCCATGTGTGGGAAGATGGGATTGTGTTTCCATGGTTACTCTGCCTTGAAAGATAATATGCAGATGAACACCGGGAGCCAAAAGTTCATCCCATGTGGTGATAGACACCACTGATTACCCGGGGCCATTGCCGACAGGCTGGCATATCCTCGCCTCTGGTTTCTTCCTAAAAAAGGAAGGGGGGAACCCTCCTCCCCTCCTTGTCTTTTAAAAATTAATTCATGCATACGTTCATTGCTGGATGGAGGAAGGAGGCAGTGTCTCCCCTTTCCACAGAGATTTGCAGTTTGGAATTTGCTGAGAGTCCCCAACCTGAATCAGACTGCTTGGGTGCAGAAAATTGGACTCCTGGGTTGAGGGGCTTCCTTCTGCTCTTTTCTCCAAATGGTAGTTAAGGTTTGCAACTCACTTTTCGCTGTGTCAGTTACGCTCCCACCCTACCCACACAAACCACTTCCTAACACCTCCCTTTTTTGCAAAGCCTTAGTCCCCGTTCCAGCAGTAGCAAAGTTTTAAAAGTATGTGTAGCTGAATGAATCAGACCTGATTCCATTGTTTATGCCTGTCTCCCTCTCTCTTCTCTTTCTCTGTTGTCTCCCCTTTGTGTTGGCATCTTGAGCTGTAAGCTGCTCGTGGCAGAGACTTGTCTTTCTGCTCAAGTGCTCTGCATTGTATACAGTAAGTAGTAGTGTTGCCATGAGCTGTAGGGGCCCTTGGCCAAACTTAGCTTTAACCGTCCCTCCCCCCTTCTTGAAAGTGGTAAATAGTGGCTGCTGAAGTCACCTGCATTCAGGACCACCACCACCCTTTTCCCACACAATATGAATGCTCCCCTGCACTTTGCGAAATCTCGGCTTTCCTTGTACCCGGTCAGTCTTGGCTTTGCTGGCTGCTTCCTTCACCCTCTCCCTCACTCCTGGAAATCTCCATTGCCCCATCAAGGGCTTGCTGTTTCCACAGTTACTGAGACGCTCCAGTTGACTCGCATCAGCTTTCATTGTTTTTGCCGATGTCTTTGCAGCCTGCTTCAAAGCCCTGACCCTTCGTAAGTCAGATGTTCGGAACTTGAGCTCCTGTAAATCTGTATAACAGCAGCAAACTGGATTTAAAAGGCCTGGGCAGACCTGCATTCCCAGTTCCTCAAGCATGTACGGCAGGGTGCCAGGTTCGTGGGCCTCTAAAGAAGGGTGTTTACCCTTTCACAGGTGGTTTGGGACAACCAGACCACCAGCAGGTGATAGTGGGGCCACTGCTCCCAGTTTATCTTGAGGCTCAGACCATGGTTTGAGCATTAGCCAGGGCTAGTGGTCCTAGATGAGCAAAACCCCACCAGAGACATTGACTTCGAAGGGATTACTTTGGGCACCTCTCCCCCTGCCTGTTCTCCCCTGCCAAGGTGCCCCTCCGGGTCCCTGCCTTCCTCTCCCTCCAGCTCTCCAATCTGAGCACATGCTCTTGCCCCTCCACATCCTGGCTCCTATGGGGCAGGGAAAGAATAGAATGTGACCATTCACTCGCCCACCCCTGTTGTCCCTGGAATCCTTGGCTGTGGGCCCCAGGCTGCAGGTTTAGGGTTCAGGTTGGCTCTTGGAAAGCTGGAGACCAGAACTGTCGTCTGTGGCTTGATCCATGCCAAGCTTCTCTTCAGCCTGTTCTCTAGCAGCTGTCAGGCACCTCCTCCTAAAGCCTCCTGCCTCTAACTTGCCCTTCTAGAAGTACCCAGAGAGCTGCAGCCTGCAGCTTTGCCACACCTCCCCTTTGCCCTTGTCAGTTCCCAGCAGGCTCAGCCAAGCCAACTTCCAAGCTTCGGAGCCAGGGCTGTTCATTTGCCTTGCACCACAGGTTAATGTTCTGTTGGATGCAATTAGGAGGGAACAGCACCGGCATGAGCTGAGGCCTCTGCCAGCAGCTACCTGGGGACCTGCAGCTCGTTTGATCTGGATTTTATTCAGGAAGATCTGCAATTAGCCAATTTTGTGTCATTCGGGGCCTGAGCATGGGAGCTGGCCAGGTTTTTCTGCGTGGCTGTTGCTGTGGCAACCAGCTTGTCAGGGTGGGGTTTTTTTTTTGCTGGGCGTAAGCAGTAGGTCTTATTCCCAAAAGCAGGTTGTCACATCCACTCTCCGTCAAAGCACAGCAAAGACATTTTTTCTTCTAGTGGAGGAATCGGGGCAGGATCATTGCAAAGCGCTGCATTTCGCTGGGAGAAGGGCGGAAGGCCCGGGCTGTTCGTGCTCCAGCGGCTCACTTCCAGAGCTAACGGAAGGCTACTCCTGTAATCTGAATATTGCAGATCGGCCTGCTTTGCTGAACTCCTTGCTGCTTTTTGTAATTGAGATGGTGGGGGGAGGAAATGTTGGACAAGTGCCTGTGCAGAGCAGGTAAACTCCTCAACCCACCTCCCCCGGTAGCCTTGCCCCCCCCCTTTAGCTTAAGCTGCCAGGAAATGTTCAGAGCAGAGGGATCATTATGAAGGCACCCTCTCCATGCACACATACAGTACACTGAATCCAGACACACTTCAGTCCTGGGGCAAAGAATGACCAGCCCTGCACGTTTCACAGTGCAGTTCAGCTTGAGCCAATGGAAAGCTAGCTGTTGAGGCTTTCTATTG
Organism: Lerista edwardsae; assembly: GCA_029204185.1. Classification (NCBI taxonomy): domain Eukaryota; kingdom Metazoa; phylum Chordata; class Lepidosauria; order Squamata; family Scincidae; genus Lerista; species Lerista edwardsae. The sequence continues at coordinate 21,427,564 of JAJKFI010000011.1, forward strand.
GCCAGTGCCAGTGACGTCGTCAGTGTGTACGTACGTACGCACACACACACACACACACACACACACACACACACACACACACACAC
>JAJKFI010000011.1:21427659-21487620 GCA_029204185.1 Lerista edwardsae
CACACACACACACACACACACACACACACACACACACACACACACACAAGCACACACACAGAGTATCATTCCCAGAGCAATGAAGGATGAATGTACGTATCTCTCTGCCTCTGCTGCTTTGACATAGTCTTCTCAAAGGTGAGCAGCTTGCCAGAAGCATATGGGGAGCAGCCAGACTTCTGAAACATGATTGTCAAGGCCCACTCACAACACAGCAGAATGTCCTTGTCTTTTACCTCTTAGCATGTTTCTGGAGAGGTCTGATTCCATTATTAGCATTGCTCACCTCCTGTGGACCTGAGCTGGAACAAGAATGTTCTCTCTCATTCTTCCTGTCTCTGGGGGATTTTGAGAACATTGCTTGTAATTTGTCATCCTTCCTCTCATGGCCTGACCAGAATCCTTTCCCTTGCAGCGCTTCCTCCCTTCACATCCTCTCTTAAAACCCACCTTTCTCCCATGAATCTTGTGCCCTTTTCCCTGTTGTAATTAATCTAAGGTACATGCAGTTGAAAATGCATGTTCTTAACTCTATCTCCATCGTCCCTTCCTCCTTCTGGTTGGGATCTGTCTTTTTATGCCGTATCAAGACCACATACCTTCTTTATGCTACAGGAATAACCGTGATTGGAACCAAGTCAGTATTTTAGCAGCAAAGGTCCATTTGTACTGAATGTCATTCTTCCTTGTGCTTGCACTAAACCTGTGGGTGCAGGCTTGTTTGCTGGGTGTCTCTTCCCCTGCCAGTAAATGGCAAAGCATTTTTTAGTATAGGGCCTTCCCCTGCTTTAATTACTACTAGGACTTAAGAATCATTTGTATTTGTAGCATGCTGCAAACCAAAAGGAACCCATGTTTTTAGGACACACACACTCCTTTTAATACAGCTAACACAATTTCTCGAATCATCTGAAATGAGCACTTGTTGTAAAAGACTTTCCCTTCCCCCTTTTAGATAATTGATTTTTCCATATCAGGCAGTGTGTATGTCTGTGATGTACTCAGTTCCTCCATTTCTTCCCACCTCTAGGCTTCCGCTATTGGGACCCAGCTCTCTCTTCTGGGCTTGCTGGTTCCTGCCCTCATTGCTCATTTCTCTCCCCCACCTCGGCGCTTCATGATGTTCTCATTTTGATGCTACTAGAGTGAATGCTGTGTTGGGAGGGGGTTGCTTTTATTGTGGGCTGATGTTTCTGGCCTCCCTTGGCTTATCGATTTGGTGTTTGTTTCCTCTTCCTAAAGGTACCAAGAGGACAACCAACAAGGCCACGTTGTGGTATGTCCCCCTCTCTCTCCACAATGTCCATAAAGTTTTGGAAGTCCCCCCGATTCAGGTGAGTGGCATGGTGGTGGTTTTTCTCTCTGTTTAAAAAACGTATATTTGTGTGTCCCACCTTCTCAGAGGGAACTTGGGGCAGCGTACAAAAACCTATACACTAAAGGTTTCTACAACTTCTACAGTTGTTACCATGGTTCGTGTTTCTGAATAATTGAAAGGCGTTTTGGTAGGAAAAGGTGCTATGGAGACTTTTTTGGGATGGGGGATGTTTGTTTTTTTTTGCTTGGTTGGTGCCTTTTTCCAGCTTTGGTGACTTCCTCAATGGCGCCTCCTGTCCCACGGACTCAGTGGGTGACCTCAGCTGCAAGGAAGCTGATAGGGCTTTGACCAGAAGATACTTCCAGCACCTTGGCTCATCGCTATGGCCCTACAACACTAGACAGTCTGCACTCCGGAGCCAGGATCCCTTCCTGTTTGTTTAGGGCCCTCCCCTGCCAAATGGCATAAGAGGCCCTGAGAGCCTGCGACCAACCCTGTGGGCTAGAGCATCGCCTCTCCCAGTGGAGAATCCCAAAGCTTCACAGAGTCAATCTTACAAGCTCTCCATGGCTTTGGGCCATGCTCTTTTGGGCCATGCCCCCTCCCAGCTCCTAGTTCTTACCGATATCTTTAGGAGAGGGGCTATAGCTGAGTGGAAGATCCCTTGCTCTGAGTGCAGAAGAGCCCAGAGTCCCTGGCAGCATCTCCAGGCAGGACAAAGAAAATTCCTGCCTGAAGCCTTGGAGAGCCACTTCCAGTCGGTGTCTGCATAAATGATCTAGATCACTCCTTGGCAGGCGGTAGCTACTTAGCATAAGATTGGCATATGATGCAGCCTTTTCTACTCTGCTCTGACATATTGTAAAATAGTAGATTTTACCTTTAATAGCATTTGCCCTATCCACTTCCATTTCCTTTGTATGTTGCCCAGGGGAATCTTCACCCTGGACATAACCTTTTCTAGACTTTCTAATCTCTGATTCTCTCAATGACTGTACAGTAAAACCCTCCATGAGGCTTGTGGAGTTAATATTGAAGACCTCCTGTGTTCATTAATGATCCTGGGACATTGGGATGTAACGTTAGTCTCTGACAGCACTTCATAGTATCAAGGCCAGCACAGTGCCAAGAGGCCAGCAGTCCTTGGCTCTTGGGCTAGGCTTGAACAGATGGGCCTTCTGTTTTCTGTCAGTATGCAGGGAAGGAGCAGGAGGACGAAGGGAAGAAACGCTACGAGGAGCAGAAGCTGGAGCGCCTGGAAACCAAAGGGAGGAATGGGGATGTCATTCTCCCAGTTATCAACCCAGGTAAAATGGACCATCTGTGTGCCTCGGGCTGCGGTCCTTTGCTCACTGAGTTGGAGGAAGCCTCACTGAACATGGTGGGACTCTTATTCTGAATAAACCTGTGGCAGCCTTGAGAGAAAAGCTGATGTGGTTTAATCAGTGCATGTTCCCTGTTTTCCAGATTAGGTATTGATGGACCGCACTCTGGATGTATGACTCGTTGAACTATGACTCGTTGGGCTCAGTTGGCCAAAGCATTGGGTGCCCAGGCCCTGGTCAAGGAAGCCCCCTTCTTGCCTGTGACATCCTTGAGTATCTCTGGTGGCTCGTTTTGGCCAGGTCTGTTACAGACTCCTGCCAATCACCAATGGAGGTTCAGATTCCATGGTTGAAATCTTAGCATGGAGTCTTCCACTTGGGTCCCCTTCCATGCTCTCGACCACCCATTTCCTGGGGCCTGCGATTTGGAATCATTCTCTGCCCTACTTGGAGACCCTGCCAGGGGTTGCACCTGGGACCATTAAACAACAGTTCCTCCTCAGCGAGGCAGTCATCCTTTTCTCAGCTGTCTGCTCTCCCCCCCCCCCTGTTCTAATGCCATTGGGACCAGAGGCACAGCTTCCTCCTCTTTCCTTTTGACCACCAGCCATGCCAAGTAGCTGACAAGAGCACCCAGAGATCCAGTATAGGAGCCTGGATTGCAGCTTGGCCAGCTGCAGCTCTAAATGTTTGGGGATAGGGGCATGAGAGTCACTTCCTCGGAGTCCCTGCGAAGGCAGGATTTGTATTGCAGGTTTTGCCAGTGGCTGTAGAGCTTACGGGCCGATGGTGGCAGCTTGGGCATAAGCCTGATGGGGCTTGGCATCCACATCCACTCTTTGTCGGGGAAGGCTTTCATCTCCTCCCTTGGCGTGACTCCTCCTGGTGACTCAGCCAGCGAAACTGTTGTCCTAGTTTACTAGGTTCAGAGCTCTGGGCTTCTGCTCCATCCCCCAGGTCTTCTGATGATGTCTCTCCTTTTCCCCGGCTCCATCTCTCTGCGCGAGGCTTCCTCTTGTTCTCGGCAAAACGCGGCACTTGCTTTGCGGGGAGACGACCAACCCCGTGCAGCTTGTCTGTAGCCTCAGCCGCCTTGCTAAGCCTGGTCCCCCAGAGACACCTCTCTGTTGCTGCTGCAAAGAGGGTGGGGTTCAGAGCCAGCTATTTTGGTACCCAGACTGCTTGTGCTCTGGTATTTATAGCCCACCTGCAGCAACAACACGTGCAGCCCATGTGTACGCTCTTCTCCCCTCCCATGGGTTGGGCAGCTTTTTTTCCAAAACCAGCAGTCAGCGCTAAGCAGCATCTTAAGGCAAGGACGTCGCTGGAGCGTGTGACCTGCAGCCCTGCTGAAGTTGGAGTTATGAAAGCGGCGACCTGCAGGCTATTTTTGTCGCTTTCCTTCTCCCCCCCCCCATTTAATTTTAGCTACCTTTTGGAGTGTGGAAGAGCACATGGAATTTGTGCAGCGGTTGCCTAGCGACCTGCCACAAAGGGCGAGCAACTGCTTTGTAGCGTCCAGGAGGCTTCCTGAAAATGAACTTCCTGGAGAAATGGCAGGCAGCGCCTAAGGATGAGGGGGGGGGGGAGGGGAGCCAGCTCTTTGCTCTTCTTTTTTGTGTCTGTAAATGGCACACAAGCTGTGCTGGAAAGACCGCACGTTTTGTTTTGAAAGCTTGTGCTTTCACTGCAGGTTTGAAACAAAGCCCCAGTAAAAGAATAGCAGGTAAAACTGTCACGGGAGAAACTCACACGGCCAGATTAAATGCATGCAGCAGTGGCGTAGCTCCAGGGGGCAGTGTTGTAAGTACTGCAGGCACTGCAATGTGCTGTTTAAGCAGCCCCTCCCACTCACCGCTGCTGCCCAACACAGCGCTAACAGTGAGTGGGAAGGGCTGCTTACACAATGCGTTGTGGCGCCTACGGTACTTACCATGCCACCCCTTGATAGCTATGCCATTGGCACGCAGCCACAACAGTTTCTTCATGTCCCAGTGAGAAGTTAGCAGGGATGCATCCTGACCGTGTCTTTTTTCAGGAGGGAGTTGTAGAGCCTGGGCACTACTGCAGGCTCTCTCCTGGATCCCAACCAACCATGCATCTTAAAGTGGTGGGGCATCCAACTGGGCCTCCCTTGCTGATCTTAGCAAACAGGCAGGTTTTTGTATGGGAGGAGGTGGTCCTCCAAGCATCCGTTCAGAGCATTCAGGGTCTGAGCCAGCACTTCAAATTGTGTCTGAACGCACGCTGGTCACACACCATGCTGATACTTGCATACAGTTCCAGTAGCGAGCCCATTTCCCATCCTTTTTTCCTTCCTGTCTATTAATCCATCAGCCATTTATTTTTAACTGTGAAGTTGCTTGAGTATGCTGGCCAGGAGACGGCGTACGGATGCAGCCAGTTACGAGCTGAGTGGGTTCTCTCAGGGAGGTTTTTGTGGGTTCATGCCAGCTTTTTGAGTCAGTGTTCCTAACCTGCTTCTGCTGCCTTTCTGTGATATCTCCTGGCATGGGGCTTCCAGGGTTGTCTCTCCTTTCTGTTTTATGGCATGCTGCCTTAATCTGGAAGTGGGGGCGGGGAATACGGGGTGGTAGTGGCAACTTGATGCATGATGTTTGCTTGAGGGCAGTGGCGATTGCCTAGCAGCTGAGGGTCTGTATCCTTTGAAGCCATTGATTCTCTTAACTAACGCAGTCCACTTACCTCTCTCTTTTGCTTTCCTCGCTTCACAGACAGGCAAAGAAAAGGTAAGAGCATCCTAACAAACTAACACTAGTGGGTGGGGAGGCTTCTGAAGGATGGGATATATATATATATATCCATCCTGCCTTTCCTGTGTCAGAGCAAATACCCAACCCTTCCTTCAAGGACAAGTTTCTGCCTATTTTATCCTCACTGTAACCCTTTGAGGCCGCTTATGCTGAGAGATGGTGACTGACCCGGGACACCCAGTGACTGCTATGCCTGACTTAACCCACGGCTTCTTGCTCCTAGTTTTTCACTAAGCATGACACTGTGCTGGCCTAATAGACTCAGAGCACAATCCTAACCAAAGTGTGGCTGGCAAAAGGGCCACCGTAAAGCGCGCTTGGACCACTCTCGGAGTCGGGTAGGATGGCGCATGTCTGTGTGCTGGCCTCTCTGACTCAGAGTGGTCCTACATACTTTACGGTGTCCCTTGTGCAGGCCAAACTTTGCTGGCCTAACTACGCCAGCCTAACTCCAGGTTAGGATTGCCCTCTCAGTTGTGCGATTCTGCCTTAAAGTGAGTTGGATCCTTGGTCCACTGCCCAGTGGCATACCTGGGAGGTCAAGGGGGGCAAATTTCCCTGGCACCACCCTGCTGGGGGGTGGCACCACGACCCTCCCCCTGCCTCTACTGGCTGCCCTCTTCTCTGCGTATCGGAGGGGGCGGGCACCACTTGAAGTGGCGCCCGCCCCCTCTGCTACTCAGAGGAGCTGAGCACCACAAAGGTGAGAAGCTTTGCAGTGCTTCAGGCATGCTCAGCTTCTCCTATAGTTGGGGGACGGGTGCCGCTGTGGGCCTTCTCCTTTCCCCCTTTTTTAAAGGGGGAAAGAAAGGAGGAGGAGGCCCAGAACAGCAGACTGGAGGTGTACCCCCAGGCCTCTGCTGCTGCCTAAGCATTTTTGACATTTAATTAGCAATGGCTCTCAGGCCAGAAATTGGTCTCTCCCAGCCTGACCTGGAGATGCTGCCAGAGACTGAACCTGTAGCTTCATGCATGCAAAGCAGAGGCTGTGCCACTCAGCTGTGGCCCTTCCTCTTGTTGGGGCTGCATGGACCTATGCACGGTTGCTTGGACTCACTGGAGACGGGAAGAAATTTGCTCTTAATGAGAAGTGATGCTCTTGCACCTGTTCAGGGGTGGTGTAATCTCCTAAAGGGAAGCATGGGATCTGCAGTTTCCTCTGCCTCCTGATACAGTTGCACAGCAAAACTCAAGTTGGTGAGCAGGTTGCTTTCCAAGGAAGTCAGTCTCCTGCTGTTCTTCATATTGTGCTCTTCCAGCATTCTAGGGAACATGGTTTAAAAGCCTCTGCTTTGAGATATATACTGTATGTAATTTTTTTTTTTAAAAAAAAATACTGCTTTCACGGCGTCTTAAGTATATAATGCAAGCTGTATTGTTGAGTTCCTTTGGTAAGGATTTCCTGCAGCATCTTATGGACGGTGTCTTTCTTATTATAGAGCCATATACTGTGGGCTACAGCCAGTCCAGCTTGATCCACCTGGTGGGGCCGTCCGACTGCACCGTGCACGGATTTGTCCACGGGGGTAAGTCACCATGATGCACCCTAGCGTGCCATTTTGTTGCTGGGCTGTGATTCTACAAGAACAGATCACCTCCTCTGCTGCCGTCTCTGGGGCATCGTGCCATTTTTCTTCAAAATGAAAGCCCCAGGGAAGTCTTCCTCTGACATGCGTGTGATGTGTGCTTGATGCTCTGTAGCCCTTCCCTAGCTACACTGTTGCTATCTTGTCAAATTGTCGCTGCCTTTGTTAAAAATTGATTTGTCAGTCTTGCACCGCAAGTGCACTGGGCGAGGATTGCCACTTCCATGCAGTTTATAAGAGAGGTTCATGGGTCATCCTCCCGTCTTCCAGAAGGCACTGAAGGCATTTAGTCTCTTGAGGTTAATAGCTGGTGCCTGCTGCGACTGGAATGGGATTTGTGGTTGTGATTGCATTGTCTGATGGTTTACTGCTAATTTGGGTTTTAATATACGATGCTAACCTCTTGGGACCAATGGAGTGAAAGGTGGGATAACCACAATGGAATAATAGATAGATGTGCAAGCACCATAGAGTTCTTCTGGGGTCCAGTTCGTGGTCTGAACCAATTGAGGAAACAATTCTGGAGCAGGCAAGTGGCTGAAGTTGAGAACAAGCTAGTAGTCAAGTCCTGGAGCAGTTGGGCAAGAAGCAAGGCACAGTCTGTTCAGCACCTTCCTGGCTGGACAAGAAGCTCAGACTGGGAACCAAGCCCAGTGGATTGGTCCTGTGGGCTCCCTTGGTTCTTCCTGGGTTGGCTGGCTGCAGTTTCCCTCCTGACCACTGCTAAGAGGGAGGAGCCTTGGGTAGAAGCATGGGTCAGATTAGTCTATTTCCATCTGTAGATGGAGATGGGGCAGACAGTAAGACACTTGAGCCCTGCTGTCAAGGGCTCCTGGTTTGAGATTGCTGGGGCTTTGCAGTATCTCAGATAGCAGCACTGGAGCCTGCCAGAATCCCATGGATGAAGCAGAGACCACTGGGGTTATAGGCAAGGGCCTCTCCTAGTAAGCTCCTTGAAACTGTAGGTAGGTTTGCACTTCTCTCAAGGCACAGATAAGAGTTGGAATGCACAACATTCTCCCCTGTCACTGGCAGAGTGTATGAAGCTTCTGGATTTGCTAAGAGCATGGACACTGCCTGATGAACCTGAGCTTGTTTGTTTAAAAGAAGTATACACCTTTAAAAAAAAAATGAGATGCCCAAGGCAGTTAATGATGGCTAAATCCAACAAGAACAAACATAAAATCATAATTCAAAAGGAACCATCGGAAAACCTGCAAGAGGCAAGATCAACCAAAAGCGCAGCTTTGGAAGGTCATCAGGGAGGGGGCCACTTTCTGTTTTATTTGGAGGGTGCTCTAGAGGTGTGGCCCAACTGCAGAGAAGGCTTTCCCCCTCATTGCCACCAACCTTGTTTCCAATAGTGATGGCACAGGTAAGGGGCCCCGCTAGATGACCTCAGGGAACTGGCTGTCACATATAGGAGGAAGCAGCCTGGCTATCAAGGGCTTGAAACATCATCACCAGCACCTCTGATTATGCCCAGAAATGAATTGCCAGTCAGGAACAGCAGCTCAGCTCAAGTCAACTCATGAGGTTCTTCCTGCATTTGATGCTTCAGGCTCTGCCTTTTTCCACGTTCTACTTCCGATGGCTGACTCTGGGAATTCTGAGCTGGGAAGCATTTCCCTCCCAGCTGTGAATGGCCAAGGATGGTGTTGAGGGTCAGCCAGGTTGGGCACTGGTCATGAGGGCCCAAGGTCATTGAAGGCCTCACCTGGTTGGGACCCAGGCAAATGTTTGGAGAACCTGAATTGCTCCAGATTTCCCAACAATATCTGTCCGCCTCTACAGCAAGCTTCCACTTGATACCAGCGTATTATTCAGCGGTAGCTCAGCATCTGCTTGGCAGCATTCTCTGAAGTGCGCCGTTTTATTTGTGTTCTTGCAAATCTCCGGTCTGTTCCCAGTGCCACAAGCAGTGCCATCCCTGATGGAGAGGGAAATAAGTCACTGAGGCCTCAGACTGATTCAGAGGGTTATAGGGTGTTGCATGAGGCTCCAGGTGGGTGGGTGGGGCAGCAGTCTGTGGTCTTGGTCCAAGTGACAAATGGGTCAGGAATGCAACTGTTGTTTCCAGGGCCAAAAGAATCCCAACGTCTTGCAGGCCTTTGTCCAGGTGTTACAAAGGTGTTTGTCCAGGTGGTGTTAAAAGTTCCCAGCTGTAGAAATCCTTGGCCTGTTCATCCTGTTGTTCTTGGCTTTGCTATGTGCCTTCCTAAGAAGCACCAAAAGCTCTCATTTGTGGCTCTAATCGCCTTTCATAATGTCTCGTGCCTGCCTTTGTGCAGCCAGAGCTGAGGACAATGAAGACATCTCCATTTGGGGTAGCAGATGCATTCATGTGGATTTTACTTCTTCCAGGGTCTCTTTCCGACAGCTGAATCTGTTTTGGATCTAGCAAGAAGGCTCCCATCTTTGCTGGAGCCAGAGGCGGGTCTGGGGGGGGGGCAAATCTGTAAGTTTTGCAAGAAGCCTTACCTTGCAGTGGAAAACACTCCTCTCCTGCACTGTTCTAGCCAGTCCTCACAGGGAAAAGCAACATCTTGGCGTTGCTTACTGGCTACAGCAGCAAGGGAGAGGAGGGGTTTACATGACAGGGTAAGGCTTCTTGCAAAACTTACAGATTTGCCCCCCCCCCTTAGATCTGCCTCTGGCTGGAGCCTTGTGGGGCTTAATTGTGTCGCAGTGCTTATGGCTTCCTGGCAGTCACAGCATCCCCTGAAATGAAAGAGAGCTGGCATGGTATGCCAGGGAAAGGAGGCTTATTTGCCCTGAACCCTTGGGATATTGTTACGGCAGCAAAAATTGTTCTCAGGTCTGGGGCCTCAGGAACACAAGACAGGCCTCCCTGCTGCCAGCGGCCCTCCAGCCCGCTTCCATGTGGAAGCGCAAGTTCAACTGTGGTGTGGCTGAACTGTGGTGTGACCCTGGCTGGCCACGCTGGCTCCGAGTCTTCTTTCATCCCCAGGCCGATGCTTTGACTGGAGCGCAGGTGAACCAGTGGTGCCTCCAGCAGGGCTTGCAGGAAAAGGAGTTGTTGCCATGGCAACTCTTCATTACCCAGAGACTCCTTTGCAATTGAGCCCTGGTGTGATTAAGCGCACTCTCTTCAAAGTGCAAGAGGGCCCTTCGCCTCAATCTGAGCCTTGGGAATGAAACAGAAGAAGCCCCCTGATGGGCGGCCCTGTAGTGGCCCTGCTAAGTTCCTGTGTTTGCCACTTTGCACAGTTGGAGGGCAGGAACCTGGGGCCTCTGTGCTGTTGACCAGTTCCTATTGAACTGGTATAGTTAAGCCTTGGCCGAGGGTGCTGGTGTTTATCCACCTGGTTTTGTGGTGCCATTCCCCGACTTGTGGTCCAGCACCTGTCAGTCTGGAGCCCCCCCCCCGCCCCCCCAGTAAATAAGCAGTGAAGATTGGACAAGGGGGTGACTACTTGGATTTAGCAGTCCCAGTACAGGAGTGGTGCGGTGCAGGTGGGCCACTCATTGTGAAATGGGCAGGCTTGTGCTCAGTCTTAATAATAATAATAATAATAATAATAATAATAATAATAATAATAATACTTAGCATTTATATACCGCCTTTCTAGGTCATTAGATTTCTCTTTTGACTTTGTTATTCAAGGCGGTTTACATAGGCAGGCATTTCTAAACCCAAAGGGTTTTTACAATCACAATAAATTCTAATCTCACAACAACTGCTACATTTCAGATGACACTTTCAAGTCCAGCCTTTCTTTCTTAGCCGCACGATTGCTCTCTTGCCGGCTAATAAACGGCTTCTTGCTCTCACCAAGAAACAGCTGGTACGACACAATTCCCCTCTCACAGGCAGTCAGACACAGCTCAAATCTTATCAGCTGCATTCTTCGAGGTCTGCCGCTTACGGAAACTTCCGGTGGTTTAGAACAGGCGACCTTCGGATCTTATCTTCGGGCAGGACTGTGGCTTTTACCCTCTCAACTGAACGTCCTGCCCTCCTTTAACATGGTCCCCTCCTTTCCCTTTGCACCAAACAGTAGTGATGTAGTTCTGGGAGTGTGGTGCTGTTGCTCGTGATCCAGTCCATTTCTGCCTCTCCTGACAGGCCACAGAATGTCTTTCCCTCCCCTGTTACAAAGGAATCATTGCTCAAATTAACTCTTAGCCCAGCACAGCCACAGTGCAGGCTTGTCTCATTGGCTTCCCCCCAGGAGCAAGGGGAGCCCGCTGCTCCTAACCAGCTCCTTGTGGCTCTTGTGATTATGCGCAGGGCTTGCCAGTCCCCAGGGTGGCATGATTAATTGGCCGGCGCATGGCAAGCAAATAAATAAATAAACGGTGGCGGTATGTGGCGGCCTCCCTGCTATAAATCGAGGCTAATGGGATTTCATTTGTCTCTGACAAGCTGGCAGTAGTGGGGCACCAGGCGAGAAGGAAGGAGTGTTCCTGGCCTCCTTTCAGCAGCTCCTTGTAGAGTGCAAACCAGATCCAGACAGGCTGGCATCAGGGGTCCATTTCAACCCCAGACATCAGGGAATGGGACAAAATGGAACTGCCCTTCCTCTGCCATGGCTCCGTTGCTTATGCCAATGGTACCAGTGTGGGCTTCATGGAAGAACAGCTGTCAACAAGGTTAAAAAAAAAAGCAACCATTGACATTTTGGATCTGGGCCCAAATTCTGGCTTATGTTAGCCATTCAAGCACTCCTATGCTAAGAACATCCATTGCCTATAGTTTCATTGGACCAAAGTGGTAATGGTTCATCACTGGAAACAGTGGCCAAACGTGGTAATTTTGTTGACCTGGACAGTAATTTCTGGGGTGCAGAGCTTTGGTGAGAACTGGCACAGATTTGTCCCCCAGTAAAAGGAATCTTAGATGCCTGTCCCATCCACACCTATCTGGGCATAAGCCCCATTGATTATAATGGGACTTACTTCTGAGTAAACATGCATAGTACTGGGCTCTTGGCTTCCTAACAGTACAGAGTATGTCTTCCTTGATTTAAATTGGTTTTCATGGGTGAGAAACGTTGACATAATTGGAGCTGATAACATTCTGCATGGTGGCAAGAGAGAAGTTCCTCCCGCTCATTCAACACTAGAACCAGAGTTCATCCAATGAGATCCAGAAAGACGAAAGGAAGTCCTTGTACATGCAGCACCTACTTTAATCAGTGGAATTTGCTGCCACAGAATGTGCTGATGGCCTCTGGCTTAGACGGCTTAAAACGGGACCCATTTATGGAGGAGGAGAACTTTGGTTTAGTGGTGGTCTGCCTTTGAATATCAATTGTGGGGAACAGCAGTAGGGGTGAGCCTTTCTCTCCTGCTTGTGGGCTTCTAAAAGGCAGTTTGTGGGCCACTGCAGAGAAAGAGAGCACTGGGCTAGACAGATGGCCCTTTGGCCTGCTCTAGCAAGGCTGCTCTTAACGGTTTCTTCGCGCGTTTGAATTGTGGCAGTTTTTCCCCAATCTGTCAGTATTTCAGTGTTCTGTTTTCCAAGCCTCCAAGAACACTGGGCTGCTGCCCTGTGTGACTTTCCAGGAAAGCAAATGCTCCTCTTTGTGCCTGCCTCACATGTAGCAATTAAAAAAAGAAGCTGGAATGACTTGCCTGGCAAATGGATAGCCTGCAATTTGGCTGTCATCTGCAAAATGACAGGCATCATCTGCTGACACTGAACACAAAATTATCGAATAATGCCTGGGAAATTACCCTTGCTGTTTTGGGTGACAGCTGGAATTGTCTACCAGATGAAGTGAATGTGAACCTTGAGAGACGGGTTCAGAAAAGGGGAGCAGTGGGGGGGGGGAGCAGCAAGCCTTGAGATATATTGCTTTATAGCTACTTGTAGCAGCTCGGGCTCAAGCCCCTGCCTGTTCTATAGGCAGTCCTGTAAAGGGACAGCCAAATGGATGAGCCTACCTTTTGGTGAGGACAGCATTGGGATTCATGGAATGAATGTAAGGACATTCATTTCATTCATGGGGACAAATGTGAGGACAGCATTTCATTCATGGAATGAAAACATGTGCTTCTACATATAGTTAATTGCTCTGCATGGGCAAGAAATCTCTGCGCATGTGAACCTTGGTTAGACTGCTGCATTGCATTCTACATGGGGCTGCCCTTGGAGGCTATCCAGAAAGCACAGAGGGTACAGAACACAGCCTCCAGATTGTGTATTACTCCTGCAGGAACCATGCTGGTTTCCCACTGGTTTCCAAGCCCAGTTCAAGGTGATTCTTGTTAACGAGGCTCATCAGACTTGCATATGGGACAGGGCATTTTCTGTGGTTGACCTCTTTCCCAACACAGAACTCGCTGCTTTTTGGTCTGGAAGGCCCCACTCTCTCCTCCTCTTGAAAAAAGATGCTTAAAACTCTCCTCCTGTTGAGACACTGGAGCTGGATCATTCTTTGGTGTCCGCTTGTGTTTATCCGTGTAGCTTTTTTTTGCTTTTCTTTAATTATGGCTCTTATTGGGAACTGTTTTTAAGGGCTTTATATACTTTTGATACTGATGCAAACTTTGGGTGAAAGGGGTCTTTTGCTTGGGGGTCTTTGGGTGAGAAGTGAGATAATGATCATTTCATAAGACGAGCTCTGCTGGATCAGACCAATCAGCCGGATGCCTCCAGGGATCCCCAAATAGAGAAGGAGAGGAGAGACCCCCGTGGTCCTAAACCTCCTGCCCATCCCTTGGGTTATGGTTAAGTGTTTTGCAATTGCCCTCTTTTCCCACCCGACTCTGTTAAATGCTAGACTCGTCATGTGGACTGTGCATTCTGAGATGAAACCAGTGGTTTGGATCCATCCAGGAACACCCACCTGGTTTTTCAGGCCCTCCTAACTGGTGCAATCCCTGGCCCTTTTTATCTTAATAGCTTGCACAGGGCAGGGCATGCGCCAAATGGAACCCCCATTTTTTCAATGCCCTCCCCATAAACGTGCGGCTTCACTTAGGAGAATTTTTCATCCTGCCCAGACGATGCAGCATCACAAAATGATCATAGGGTTAAAACGCTGTTAGATGCAATAAGAACAGAGGGATGGGCATGGATTCGACCCTAAGGCCTGCTGAAGCAGAATGCTGCTTTCCCTGTGCCTTGATGATGGTGGGGAGGGGAAGTGTCACGTGTACTGCTCAGGGTATGAATGCCACAGCCTGCACACCACAACAGCAAAAGCTGTCTCCCCCCCCCCAACTGTGCATTGGTCTCTTGACACCATTGCTTTGTGCCCGTCCACTCACCCCACTCCACGTAGCCGGCTGGGCACAGAGATGGCATGGCTTGGGGATAAGTGCTCTTGCGTGCTGCAGAGAAGCGACCCTGTCTGTTGCTTTAAAAGCACAAAAGGCTCTCGGAAGGATTCAGTGAGTGCGTGTGGTGTTTGCCAGGGCTATTTTTAGTAACTGTTAGCTATTCTGTCAGTTGAAGCAATGTTGCCCTGCTTCGGGCCAAGGGGGGGGGGTAGATCTCGATGGAATACGCTGAAAGTAGTGTTGGAAAATAAGCGATGCTCGGCAGACATTTGCTTGCTGAGCCTGTCGATGGTTTGTTTTGCGGTGTGAACGACATGCAGGGAATTGAGCACCTGGACCTGCTCCTAAAGGGGTGTGTGTGGCCAGTAGTGTCTCTGCACATCTGGTGCACCAGCCACAGTCCTTCATGTAGACGGCACATCTGGCCGCAAGGGCACACAACATAGCCGCCTCTCAGATGGACTGTTGCAGTGTACGCTCTGTGGGACCATCCCTGAAGAGTATCTGGAAATTGCAGTTGACACAGAATACTGTCGCCACGTTGCTGACAGATGCCGTGTGGAGGGTAGGGAACATGCAGCTCCTAATCAGCGAGAGATGCTCTGGCTTCCCCTTGGTTTCCAGGTGAAATGGGGCTTTCAGCTCTGATTTTCCCCAGTCCAGGTCTGACATTCCCAGTCAAACTATCAAAAGCTGAAAAGCAAGGCAACAGAAGTTATCAGGAGGAGGCTGGAGCACTTACTGTAGAAGGAAAGACAACATTTGTAGACAACGTTTTGAGAGGACTTTTCAGTTTTGAAAAAGGTGGCTTTGTTTGCAGGGGGAGGGAGAGAATTTTCTCTTTCTCTCTCAGTACTAAAACCAGGGATCATCCACTGAAACTGACAGGCAGGAGTTTTAGGACAAACCAAAAGAGGTGGTACTCCAGACAGCACATTGTTAGTCTGTGGAATTCATTGCCAGAAGATGCAGTAATGGTCACGAGCTCAATGGCTTGCCAAGAAAATTGGGCAAATTGTGGAGGACCAGAAGGGTCGTGGTGACTTCTAGTCATGGTGGCGATGTGCCACTTCAGGCTCAGTGTGCATTTGAATACCTGTTGCAGGGGAGGAGTGTTTGTCTTTGTCTTTTGGGCATCCAGTGGACTGCTTTGGGAAGGAGGCTGCTGGACCAGATGGGCCTGGACTAGATCCAGCAGGACTCTTTTGTTTTTTGTCACCTGGGAGGGCCGTTGTTAGCTGGTGTCTCTTCAAAATGCTCTATCTCCTTTGGTTGCTAAGTTTTTTTTATCTCCTCTCCCCCCCCCCAAGTCATAATGTAAAGGTTTCCCCACGACCGAATGGTCTAGTCGTGACTGACTGTAGGGGGCGGTGCTCATCTCTGTTTCTAAGCCTGTAGAGCCGGCGTTTGTCCCAGGACAAGCTTCCGTGGTCATGTGGCTTGCATGACTATACACCATATCGCACAGAATGCTGTTACCTTCCCACCGAAGTGGTACCTATTTATCTACTCGCATTTTTAGGTGCTTTCGAACTGCTAGGTTGGCAGGAGCTTGGACAAGCAACGGGAGCTCACTCTGTTGTGTGGTCTCGAACTGCCAACCTTCCGATCCACAACTCAGCGGTCTAACCCGCAGCGCCACCATGTCCCTACATTCCTGTAGCCTGCATCAGACTAATTCTTCTTTCCCTCCTCCAGTCGAGATCTGGGTTCCCAGCTGTATCACAGAGGCGGCAATCACTGTGTCTCTTTCCATTAATCGTCTTGTTCGGCTGCTTTCAACAGCTGCCATGTTGCAAGCGTGAAAGTCTGTCACAAGGGAGGCAACGCTGGCCTGTCCACTGGTGCGAAATGCTTCCACTTTCGGCAGCCCCCTTTCTTCCTCTCTTCCTCCTCCTGACCGTCCTGCCCACAGTGACAGATGCTCTGCCTGGCTGCATAACGCTCACTCTGCTCAAGCGTGGCTCTCTACCCGATTTACAGCCAAACTCCTGGGCTCCCTCTTTCATGTTCCGCAAACCTTGCAGAGAATGGGCGTTGAAGCCTGGAAGGTCGAATGCAGGTTTCTTTTGATCAGAGACTGTACTACAGAGGGGGGGGGAGAAAAAAAATCCCCCAAAGCCCTTAATATTTTATTGCCTTTAATGCTCCTTTTAAAAACAGATACACTTTTTTTCCTTTGAAGTGTGGATGGCTGCATGAGGCTGTCGGATCCAGCTGTTTGAAAATTAAGAAGTGGCAAAGCTGGTTGGCAAGCTTGTTGCTGAGGGGGAGCCTCTCATTCCCCATTGTGAGGTGCCGGGCAGAGGAGCCAGTTAATTAACAAAAATGTGCTCCTGTCTTTTGGGGCAAAGAAAGATGAGCTTTGCAGCCTGCCTCTTTGATCCCCTGAATTTGGATGTGAGGGTGGGTTGGTTGTGCCTGCTCATTAGGAAGCTTCCTCTTGTGGGGAGCATTGAAATCCCAAACCCTGATCTCTGCAGAGCCGCAGACCATCTTCTGAGATTTCATCAAGTCAATCCATTCATGCCTTTTGTTAATTGCGAGGACAAATCACATGCACATTTGTGCCTTTGTGTTTAATAAACTTGAGGTTTTTCAGGCTACTGACTTTTCTGTGCTTACCGTGCGTTTGCCCAGTGCAACTTGAAACACAGCGACCAGACGAGAATCAGGGAATCTTGTACAGACTTCAGAAAGAGCAAGCTTCTAATCCTCTGTTTACATGAAAACATGTTGCAGTTTCTGCCAAAGCTTAGCCACAAGAAGACGCCTGCAGGGGAGAGGCCAGTGATTAGGAAGGAATCACCATCAGCAGTTGGCCAGATTGCCTGGGGGTCGGTGCCCATCAGAGGGCCCACCTGGCTAGGCCAATCCCTGAACACACAGTCCCGGTGGAGCGATGGCACAAGTTGACTAAGAGACCCATGTCATTTGCTACTTCAGAATGCCAGGTGCAAGGGAGTGGCAATGGGATGCAGGCATCTTGTTGTCTCGTGTGCTCCCTGAGGCACCTGATGGTGAGACACAGGAAGCTGGACTGGATGGGCCTTTGGCCTGATCCAGCAGGGGTCTTCTAATGTCATTGCCATACCCACCCTCCCCCATCTGCAAGTGGGAGGGCTTCTGGACACCATTAACGGATCATAGGACCACTGCAGGAGGTTCTTGTTGGCCAGTTGGGAGCGCTGCTACTGCCAATAAATTAGGTGGAGGGCAGACCAGCGGAGCTAACGTACTGTGGGTCTTACTACAGGCCCATGCCCCAGGGCCTTCAGCAGCCTGGCTCTGTGTGTCTTCAGTGTGCCTGGCACAAATGATGTGCGAAGACATGCCTTGGGCAGAGAAACTGGCTGGACACAGGAGGAAGGGAGGTGGAGGCAGGGTCAGTCAGGAGAGAAATATGTTTTTATTTTGGTATTCCTCCTTTCCAACTCTTGGCATGCTTGCCCCATCTCTTAGCCACCCACATTCATAACTGACTGCTCTTTTTTTGTGTTACTTTTCAAATCCAGGTGTTACTATGAAGCTGATGGACGAAGTGGCTGGGATCGTGGCTGCCCGCCACTGCAAGACCAACATCGTCACAGCATCTGTGGACGCCATCAATTTCCACGAGAAGATTAAGAAAGGTAAAGTGTTGCGCCTGGAGGGGGAATACATTTGGTCTGTGCCTCATTGATGCCGTGTCTTCTCTGTAATTACGTGATAATTTGCCTAGTGTGACTTGAGGGACCAGAAGATTCTGGGCAGAATTGTTTGTACTGTGTACCTCTTTTGCTGTGGCAGTGTATTACTTTTGTAGGAGGAGGAAATGTGAAATCTGACTGCATTCTTAATTTGAATGCGCTCCAGTTTGTTACCTTGCCTTATAAATGCAACAGAATGAGGTGACAGATCTTTAGAACTGACATTTTGCTCCAAAGGCTGTAGCCTGCCTCATATAGGGGAAAGTGGGGAGTTTGTGATGGAGTGTGTTTGCATGATGTTGGGTTTTTTTCTGCAGTTACTGTGCTGGCTCCAGTGTGCGCTGTTTTCTTAAAAACACCTTACAAAACAGATTCTGGCCCAGAAATATTGACTTCTGCATCTGTAATGTAAATTAGTACCAGTATAATCTTGGCTCACATGATCTGTTTTGTGGATGGGAGGGAGGGAGGGAGGGAGGAAGGAAGGAAAGATCTTGCAGGGCACAGAATCCACACACACACACACACACACACACACACACACACACACACACACACCACTTCACCAGAAATTCATATTCAGATGCTTCTCTGGCTTCTGACATTTCAGCAAGCATTGCTTGCGCATTGTTGAGCCTGTCTTGTTGTAACAGTAAAGACTAGAAGCTTGCATTTAGTTGCAAGAAGACCTGAAGCTCTTAAGGAGTTGAATCCTGCACCCAAGATCACCTTCTCTGTGTGTTTTCTGCTCCCACACGTGGTTAGTGGCAGAGGTTATAAAAAGGTGGGGTCAAGGGGCTGTGGGGTGGAAAAGGTTAAGTCAGTGACTCTTGTTGTAGGAAGTACACTGAGAGTTCACAATGGAAATTGCGGCCCAAGCAGCCTCACTACCTCTGCTGAGTCTTGTTGAGTCAGGAGTTTATCAGGGTGGGGCAGACCTGTGAATGTGGGTGGCGGTGGCCATGTGGATGTGGACCTAAGAAGTGCCATTGGTGGCTTGTGTTGTGTAAAAGCAAGTCCATTAAATGATCCAAAGATCATGTACAGCAGCTGCAAGAAGTTCTTCTTCTGGTTGATCTCAATTACTCGACAGTGCATGAGTAGCAGTACAAACCATCATACACGACTGTTCAACAACAAAAAGGTGTACATCACCAAAATAAATACACGTATTGAGCACACTTCCCAATCAAGTCTACTTTTGGCTTTTGGAGTCTCCCGTGTATTGTAAAATGCTTGTCCCAGCGGACTGAGATGTACCTCTGCTGGTTTCTGAGTACTGCCATTTTTGAAATATCCAGCAGTGTCATTCCCTGTGTGAGGATCTGGGAACAACTTGCTCCAACTTCTGCAGTTGAGAAAGGTTGGAAGCAGTGGGGGCATCCTCTGCCACAGTCCTCACTCTCTGGAATGAGCTCTTGGTGGGTCTGTTGTCAGGCAGAAAATAGGACCAGCTTATTCTGGACTCAGTTGTGCAGTGCTTGGTGATGCTTTTTGTTTTTAGCTCTGCTGCTGTATGATGGGTGTGTGCCTGTGCATGTGTATTGTTAATTCCTTTGAGCTTTGCTGGAAATCAGTACATAGCTGCTTCTAAGCCCTGTAGTCGTCTCCTCTGGTCTAGACTAGTTTTCTGAATTGAATATGTGGGGCTGGTATTGCTACCTCATGTCATGGACATAACAGTGTAGTGGGACTGTGAACCCTCCAACGTATGAGATCAGCGCTAATCTCTCCTGATGCAAGCTAATGTTTTTCAATATTCCATTGTCTTGCTGGGTCAAACCAGATGTCAGTCTAATCTCAGGTTCTTTTCCCATCCTGATGCGCTAAGGATGCTTACAAAGAGGATAAGAAATTGATGTCCTCTCTCTGCTTGTTTGTTCTTAACCTCAAATATTTGGAGGTAGGCATAGCTGAACAAGAAGGTTCCTTATTTACGTGTTGGGGCTCATGGCCTCTCATCTGTGAACTGTTGCTTGAGCTGTGGCTGGCTGACAGTTAGACCCTAGGGTCTCTTTCAGTGGGTAATGCTTGGTTGGGAAAAGAAAACAGTCCTTCGGGTGAGCTCCTGTGAGTTGAGTCTGCATTTTGCTTTTGTACTACTGGAAGGCACCAAGGTGAAGAGAGCAGTTGTGAAATAAGCTTGGAACAGCGGCGGGATTGGAACTCGGAGCTCATTTCCAGACTATCTACCAAACCACACTGACTCTGAGTAAAAATGGCACTCTGCAGATCTGCTTCATTTGCATAGTCTTCACATTTGAGTTGAATGTAGTAGTCTTCTTTGCCCCCCCCCAAAAAAAACACACACACCTCTCCAGATGCCTTGCTAATTTATCAAAGTGCTTGCACCTTTTAAATCTCAAAGCAGTTGCCAAAAAAGGATGCAGGTGCAAGGAGAGAAGAAATTTTCAAAGAGGACAATGCATTCATGAAGATTACTCCCCCTCCCCAATAAAGTATTTTTGGCTCAGGACTGCTTTTAGGATGTGTGAAACATGCCCTCTCTCAGAAGAACTTCTCTTCAGTGCTTCTGCACAAGTTGCGGCTGAAGGTTCCTCCTGTTGGAGAGGAGACGCACCGCAGAGTCGCAGTAAGACAGTCTCTTACTGTCGGCGGGAGACGGGCAGTTCCACTGCATTTTCCCATCAGGACTGCTGAGATGATCCAGTATAGAGAGATGGCAGTGTTACTTGCTGCAGGGAGGGGTGATTGGAAGGAGGCCAGGCCAGAGCTGTGCATCATTCGGAGGTGGAAACAGGCAACCTCTTCTGTCGATGGCTGCTCTGGGCTCACCGTACATCTAGGGCACTCCTGTTGAGTAAATACAAGCATAGAGTGTGCACGATCTCTCTCTCTCTCTCTCTCTCTCTCTCTCTCTCTCTCTCTGCTGGGACCTTCACAAGCACAGTACCAGAAAAACTTAATACAGGAGGGAGGGGGAGTCCTGCCTGCATCAAACTCGGTGCGATTTTAGCGCTGTGATGCAAATCCAGCTCTGCTGTGCTGACAGTCCCTACCGTTTCTTGAGCATGTTCTACTTCGAAAAGGCTGGATTGGATTAAATTAGCTTCTTCAAGCTCTACGGGGGAGAATGTGGGTCAGAGCTGCTCTACCCCCCCAGTGGAGAGGCAGTCTCCGAAGAACAACTCTTTCCAGCTCAGTGCACGCTTTTGGATTGCAGTGGGAAAATTCCATGAAATTGAGCAACAGTTCATCGAGGTCCTGGTGTCTCCCCCCCACCCCCAAATTGCTTGCTGCGAGCTTTGGTCAGGCCAATCTGAGATCTATAATGATCTCCATTGACAGAGTGCTATGGAAACACACACTCAAGTAGAACAGGTAATAGAGGGAAGACCAGATGTGATCTAGACTAAACCCACTCTTGCTCTGAGCCACATTCCACTCCAGCCACCTGCTCTCAAGATCCATGCAAATGCTGTCCAGACTCTGCTTAGCTCGAGGCAGAGAGCACACAACCTGAGCCATATCAAAGATGGCTTCAGTCTAGTGAGGCATTAGATTCCGATCATTGGCTCAAGCAAGCGATGCTGGTGATGCTGGAGTGCCCTCTTTGTGCTTTGGTTGGAACCTTCTGAATGGTTTGTGACTGAGGGCATGAATGAGTCGAGAGTCCTAGAATGTGGAAGGGACCTATGAGGCCATCTAGTCCAGCCCCGTGCTCAGTGCAGGCAACTGCTACAGCATCCCTGACAGGTGGACGCCCAACCTGTCTTGGAAACTTCCAACAAGGGAGAGCCTGTGACTGCATGTGGCAGGCTGTTCCAGTGCCAGACAGCTCTTGTAGTGAGGGAATCCTTCCTCATGCCTAGCCTCAACCTCCTACCCTGCAGTTTCCAGTCCTGCCCTCAGGAGCTGCAGAGAGCAGGTACTCCATAGCAGCAGCAGCAGGTAAATCGGTTTTTCAGCAAATGCTTTTGGAGGACGGCAATCGATGCATCTGGCGAAGTGGTCTCTCATCCGCCAATGAATTGGTTCACCCAGGATTGTTTTGCTTGGCTGGCAACCAAAAAAAGGAGGCAGAGCTGTCCAAAAGGGAGACCTGAAATGAAGGAATTTATTGGGAAATAGAATATATCCACTGTGTTGGCATTTTGCCTTCTGCAGAGGTGAAAAAGGTTTTGTGGAAATCCATTCAGAGCATCTTGCGTTGCCTCTGAGGAAGGGCATCAGGCTTATGATGCTTCCCAATAAATCTCTCCCATTCAAGCGTCACTTTGAGGCTTTGTCTGCTCTCCCCTCTGCCCCGCTTCCTCTTGTTTTTCAAACCTGGCTGGCTGCAGCATTTCCAGAACAAGGATCAGAGCACGTGTAGCCTGGTGGTTGTCGACTTGTCAGAGCCGGGACCCACCTCAGGCTGCAGCTTGGGACCCACCATCAAGAGCCTGCCTGGCCAGCCAGAGAGAGGGAAGGCATGGGAGCAGTCATACTGCTGCCATAGATTGCTCCTCTACCTACCTGGTAGTGGCCAATTGGTGGGCCCTGCTTCTGTTTTGTCCTGCCCCTTCTTTCCTTCCAGACCAATTGGGAGGATTCATGTTATGCACTCGAGTTCAAAGTAACTTGGTGCAGTGGATCTACCCTGTTGCCTGCTGGGCATCTCTCCCGGAGCTCTGCCAGCCTTGTAGTCCATTCTGTGCTTCCTGCCTGAAAGAGATTCAGTGTCATTTGGCAGGTTGTGGCCTGTCAACACTTGCTCTTATCTGAGTGGCTTTCCATTATTCACACTTTCTGGGACTTTGTTCTCAAGTGGAGCTGCCCTTGTGTCAGGGTGTTTTGTTTTGTTTTTAAAATTTGCCTTTTGAACTGATCTTCTGACCAGACCTAAATTCAGGATCTGCACTGCCATGTGCTGTTTCTGCCTTCCCATTGCTCTGCATTGTGATCTGCAGCAGAAAAACCCAAAGAGACATCCAGCTGGGCCACGAAGGGTAGGAGAAAAGCACTCGAGGGCAAACTTTGAAGATCAATGTGTCGGAATAGGAAAGCAAAACGCACCCTGACGGCTGGAAGAGGCGGGGGGTGGGGAGGAGGAGCAGAAGCTTGTATGAGGAAGGGGGTTCCCATCCTCACAGTTGCTTGTACTGCTAGTCAGCACAGAGTGGAGAATGTCAAGGTGGCGCCCTGCTGGTTTGGGCTAAGGATGGCTGAGTTTCAGAGCTTGAGGGGCAAGGGTAGCTTCCTCTTAGCCAAGAAGAGATCGTGCCCCTTCTGAGGTTCACCATCTGTTGCAGAAAGATTAGATCAGGGCAGTCCTGCCTTTTCAGGGCATGTACAGATCGTTGTTCTTCTGTTCGCCCAAGTAGTAAGAAGGTCTGCAGTTGGTGACCCCTGGCCCACCTTGGATCCTTAAAGCAGAGCTCTGCAATAGATGGCCCACCAAGAGGTGGGCCGTGGGTTATGGCACTGTGGCTGCTGTTGCCATTTGGCTTTGAGGCTCAGACCTAAGTGGCAGCCAGGAGCCAGGAGTCCCGGAGGCGAGGTCCCACTTGCTTTGGCCAAGCATGTAGTCCTTTAATGGGCCCTGTTGTTCTCCCATCCTACTGAGCCTCCCAGCATTACCTGGATGCTGCTGCCGGGTCTCCCTCTGTTCCTCCTCCAGTGGCATGCCAAAGTCATTTGGCACTGGGGACCTATCCATTTTTGGCACCCCCCTGCAATTAAAAATGGATGATGGACCACCTACCACTGCCTAGATTGGAGAAGAGTGACAAAAACAAAACCAGAGAGGACTTGTGGAGGATCATGGGCTGGAGAGTCTGAGATGCTTCTCTCCTTTGTGCTTTCTCCTCCACTCTTCTTTGGGAGCCAAGAAAGGAGAGGCAGAAGGGGCGTATGCTCTCCTCCCGGCCATCTGTAAGCCCTGGCTGTGTTTGACCTTGCTTCAAGTTAATGTGAAACACTCTGAAATGGAAATGGGGATTCCATTTCCACTGTGATAAAGGGGTGCTGCTCTGCAGGGTTGGTGTTTGGAGCTATTGCAGATGCTGCATGTTGATTCCTGTGGCAATACCTTTCAGGGAGCCGCACAGGTGTGCCTTCATTTCATGTCATAACTATTACTGAAAATAATAGTTGCTTTCAGAGCAACCTCCTAATTGCTCTGAAAGGAAAGGAGGAGAATAACTCAGGTAACAGCATGTGCTGATATAAGTTTGGGGTATCTGGAACTTCAGCAGTAGGGCCTCTTGATTGCTCACCTCTCGCACCTGCTGGCCAGCCAGTGAGGCTCTCGATGGTAGTCCCATGTGGCAGACTGAAACTTGAGTGTTAAACGCCATGTTGAAGGATGGCAACTTTCCCCTTTCCAGCCAGAAGCATATGGTAAGGGTTGGTGCAGCACTCCAGTCTCCTGAGCAGAGAGACAGGCCGCCATTTCCCCCATCCTGTTAGATCTATGTGATGTTCCCGTATGATTTACATGGGGGTGGCTTTTCAACCAACTTGAAAACTACAGTTTTCAAGGGTCACTCTGAAGGCATCTTACCCCTGTAGAAACACCTCCTGAGCCTTACAATCCATTGACCCCCCCTCCATTGACCTTACAATTCTCTGGGGAACTTGCTGTCTTAAGAGCAGTCTGCTCTTGAGTGAACCTCCTGGCTCAGAGATTATCTTTGGAGGCTGTTGTCCAGCTTCTGCAGGAGGTTTGGTGGCTGGCGACCCTAGGTATGTTTCCCCTTGAATGTTTGGTGCAACTCTGAAGCGGTTTTATTCCCCTGGAGATCAGGCAGTTATTAGGCACAAAAGAGGAGAAAAAGGTTGCCCAGCTAGATTGGTGAATGACACCTGGCTGAGGCATGACCTCTATATTGTGTTAGATACGTAGGATGACTAGGGAAGATGTCCTGCAGTAGGAGCTCTGTCTCTGGCCAATGGTACCCTCCCTAGGCTTTGAATTATTGGGCTCTTTTGAACATCAGAGGAGCCCTGCTGGCTCAGGCCAAGGGCCCATCTCGTCCAGCTTCCTGCATCTCACAGTGGCCCCATGCAAGATGACAAAATCCCTGCATCCTGTTGCCACTCCCTTGCACCTGGCGTTTGCATTGTGCATAGGCAGCCCGGCAGCCCACTTTCATTGCCTGCCCTGCAGGCGGCTTCCCTTAGCCTTGTGGCTCATCTGTTGCAGTACTCATCTGTTGCCTTCTTGTTGGCATGGCCCTGCTCAGGGGTGGGGTGGGGAAGGAGAAGCTGCCTCATGCACCCACTCGCACACCATGGCGCATGGCATGGAATAATTGCCGCTTGTCTGTCCTTTCCCCAGGCGACTCCGTACCCAAAGTGACAGCTCACCAGCTGCGAGGCGCTGGGGTGGAGGCCTTTCACGACTGACGTTAAAATTACATGAACCCTGGGACTTGCTGCCGCCTCCTCTGTCAAGTTTCCTCCCGTAATGATTTTTCCTGCATCGGGCATCTGGGCAGGGGAGGCTGGCTGCAGCCGGCCGGGCAACGGTCCAGAGCTGTGTTTCCATCTTTCCCCCTTGGGTTGTGAAGCTGATGATAAATGTGAGCCGTTCTCTGTTTGGATAAGTCGGGTGTTTGCTACTCGCTGGAAACATCAACTTTGTTCCACGTTCTATACTAACTAATCTGGGTTCTGGGTCAGTCAGGCATCAGTTATGGCATGGGAAGGTGTGGGGGGGGGTATATTCAAGACCTCCAAGCACCTGAGCAGTGGTTAAATTGCTGCCTTCCCTTATCCGATGAGGGACCAGTTTCTTCTTTTCCTACCATTGCCTCGATTGGAAAAGAAAGACAAAAACAAAACTGGACAGGACTTGTGGAGGGTCATGGGCTGGAAAATCCGAGATGCTTCTCTCCTTTGTGCTTTCTCTTCCACTCTTTTTTTGGAGCCAAGAAAGGAGAGGCAGAAGGGGGTGTATGCAGTCCTCCCAGTCATCTGTAAGCCCTAGCTGTGTTTGACCCTGCTTCAAATTAATGTGAAACACTATGAAATGGAATTGGGGATTCCATTTCCATTGTGATAAAGGGGTGCTACTCTTCAGGGTTGGTGTTTGCGGTTGTTGCAGATGCTGCATGTTGATTCCTGTGGCAATACCTTTCAGGGAGCTGCTCCAATGTGTGTCTTGTAAAGCTTTCTGGAGACATACACGTAGACCTGCTGAATCAGACCAAGAGCCCATGTAGTCTAGCTGCCTGTATCTCACGGTGGTCCACCGGACGCCTCAGGGAGCAATTAAGACACCTGCATCTTGTTGCTGCTCCCTGGCATTCAGAGAATACGCTGCTTCTGAAACCCAGGTTGCATGTGGCTTATATGTCCTAGAGGTCATGGCTTATAACCTGTGATGGCCTTTTCCTCCATCAGTCTGTCCAATCTCCTTTTAAAAGCATCTCGACCTTTGTAGTGCAATTCTCAGTTCTGTTTTTTGGAGTGTACCTCCCCTTCCCCATTGCATAACAGAAGATGAAGATTAGGTGGAATAAATATTAATGTATGTAATTTGCTTCTGTTGGGGGTCACTTATGACTGCAAATGCATAGTGGGCTTTCACACTGACCACTGTTGGTAGCTTTAGCTATTTCTACTCTTCATTTTTGTGTCAGTTTGCACCTGGTAGTAACGGCAACATTTATGAGCTGGAGAGGTCTTCCTTGTGTCAGCGCCCAGACTGTATGCCCCTCTGGGCAGGGACCTGTCTCTTTCACTAAACTTTCATGCACAGTGATGTCCTATATAAATTAAAGCTCGTACAATGAACTTCAGTGTAACCTTTTCCACATGTCCCCCGGAAATGGGGAGGGGGATAAAAATATTTTTTTTCTGAAGTCTGTTCCTTAGGGCTGAAGGAAGATGTTAACACGAGGAGATTGCTAGAACCCCCCTTAAGGGTGTGTTTGATCTTGCCTTTGCCTTTCCTTTCCAACCTTTTCAAATGGAGATAAACTGGAGGCATCAAAATATTGAAAAAGAGGTAGCCGAGGGACCCAGTACAGGTTCTGTGTTAACCAGGTAACCTCTGATACGTCTGTATGGGATCCTGTTCATGGTTCTGGTTTCCCAGCCTCAGAAAGGATATCATAGAGCTGACAAAGGTGCAGAAGAGGTCATCACAATGATCGAAGGATTGGAGCAATTTCCTTCTGAGAAAAGGCTGCATCATGTGGGCCTTTTTCATTTGGAGTAGGGATTCTTAACTGCGGTGGGTGGGTGCAGTATCCATGTCCCTTGAAGGTATGGGATTTTATCTCTGAACAATTGTTCAGAGATTAACTATATCACTATTATCAATTCAGATTAAGTCCTTCTGTTCCTAGCTATCCATATATGATGTAAAACCAAGCTGTTGACCTCTTTTGAAGCCATACTGGTACTTGACAGGAGTGATTATGATAATTTCGATGGTCTGGCAAAGGGGGTATGGGGACATATTGGGCAATCTGTTGGGAGTCTATAAAATCATTTAGAGCATGCGTCGTGTACCCCTTTGATGGAAGTATGAACCCCCTCCCCAGAAAAATTCATGTAAATACACGTGTTCAACTGTGTTTGCACCTGGTTTATGGACCCCAGGTTAAGAACCCAGGATGTGGAGCAAATATCACTAAGGGGATTTGATGAGAATTTTTTAAGCTTGTTGCATGGAAAGAGCAGATATAGAGAAGACTATCTCCCTCCCACAACATTGTAGCCTTTCCTCATAAGGAAGCCCCCTGATCATCTGGGGAGCTGAAGAGGTACTCTTTGCCAGGTAAGGCAAAGTTCAATTTACAAGGGAGGGAGGCTTCTTAATTTAAGGAAAAGTGATTGGGACTTGTGAGGTCATGCATGATGTGGAGAACTTCTGTGCTCCTCTGAGAATAGAACTTTTGTTTTTTTTCCTTCCTCTTGCTGTAGAATCGGGCTGGGTTAAGCAGTGAAATGGATTGGTGGAAAATTTAGGACTGACAAAAGGATATGGTGCTTTGCACAGTGCATCGTTAGCCTGTGGAATTCATTGCCACTGAATGTGGCAATGGCTATTAGCTTAGATGGCTTGAAAAGATCGGGATTGG
This sequence comes from Lerista edwardsae, assembly GCA_029204185.1. Classification (NCBI taxonomy): domain Eukaryota; kingdom Metazoa; phylum Chordata; class Lepidosauria; order Squamata; family Scincidae; genus Lerista; species Lerista edwardsae. Next base: position 21,455,646 of record JAJKFI010000011.1, read on the forward strand.
GTGAATTCACAGAGGTCTGTTGATGGCGTAGGCACTTCATATGTCTCTGAATTACCAGCTGCAAGGGAGCAATAGCGGGAGAGGAGGGTACCTCCAGCTCCTCTTTGTAAGCTTCCTGGTGGCAGGTGGTTTGCTTGGACACAAGATGCTGGACTTGGTTGGACCTTTGCTCTGATGAGTCAGATCATGCTGTTATATCTAGCCCTGTTGCTGTCACTGTCTCTGTTCTTTCCTCATTTGCTGCTGTCACTAATTAAGATGGCTGTCCACCAATTTAAGAGTTTTTTTTTTAACCAAATCACCAGTTAATTAACTGTAATTCAATTTCCGCCTGCTCCAAATCTCCAGGGGCCAGGCGTGGAAACTGCCGCCCACCTGGTCACTTGCATCCATTGTACATCATTTCTGGAGGATGGGGAAAGGAAAACTTTAGAAAAGGTTGTGGGGTTCTTCCCCTCAGCACCCTTTTAGGCCCTTGGACACACACACAGTCTGTGTCGGTAGATAAGCAATTCAAAATAGCTGTAGATTTTTTTTCTTTATCCATGGATCTATCTAATAATGGCTTGCCATTGTATTACGGCTGGGCCATCACAAGGAGAATTTGGGGCCAGTATTCAAAGTCCCATTGTGTTCACACCACCGGCCCCAAATGGTATTTGGTGGAGTCGTTTCCCACTTTGATCTGCTAGTTATGTACACATGTGTGGACCGGGCCCTGTCCTGGCTGTGGCATCAAGTTACCTGTATCCCAATCCAGGTATTCTCCAGTCAGAATCCCTCTCCGGAAAACAGAACCAGCCAGTGAATCAGGCAGAAGGAAGGTTATATGTGCACAGTGCTGCCACAAGGTGTGATGGTGGCTGCCAGTAGCAGATATTAGTCAGGATGGCTACATGCCAATTCCAGAGTCTTTGGCATCTGCCTCTGGATAAGACTCATCAGGAAGCAGCTGCGGGAAGAGGGGTAGATGCCGTCCTCTCCTGCTCATTGGCCAATATGGGAAACGGGGGGCTTGGCTTGGTGGGCTGGTGGTGCTACCCACCAGGGCTCTTCTTGCATCCTGACTCGCTTTGTGTCTTTGCTTCAGCATCCTCCGGCGCACGCAGCTGGAATCCTGCCTTTATGGGGTCTGGCGCTGGCTGCGTTCTTCCTTCTTGTCATGATGTCGGGGAGAGCTCTTTATTCTGAGGCGAAGCCGTCTTTGCTTTCTGTGCCTAGGAATCAATTTCCCTTCCTTCTCGACACAAAAGAGGCTTGAAATTATAGATAATAGCATCGCTTAGCTGACGGAACCTGCTGTTTCTCCTCCAAATGTCAAAACTGATTAGGTGCTCTCATTCCATCGCAGACATGTGGAAAAATCCTCTGACTCTGCGCTTCCTCCCTCTCCCCCACTCTGTTTTAATTGATGGTCATGTGCTGATGTTCTGTGTGGGCTTTCTTGTTTTCTTTTTTCCTTTCCTGCTTAAAATTGTGGGCTGGGCCATTCTGCACATGGATAAACCGGAGCAGATCCAGGATGTCAACTTTTTTAAAAAGTGAGGATGGGGAGAAGCTGCACAAATCCCCAACCCACGTTTAATTATTAAAAAAAACATGTGATGTATTTGCAAGCCTGTTGGGAACCTGGAAAGGGGTGGTGAGCATCACAGAACAGGAGCTCCTGTGCAGAGGCCAAATAACCCCCAGATTTTGACGCGTGTGTTTGTTGTGGCATGCCACAGTCATTCAGGTGTGCCTGCTATATTGATGTCTCTTTTGCTACTTCCCAATAGTGCATAATGTGCATGGAACTTAATTTATGTCAGGATGGGTTGATGGACCTGGAATGCAGGTCATCTATCTCATCCTGCAGGCCTGGAATACACCATGTATAATGAAAGGTTTTTTGTTTTTTGTTTTTTTTGCTCTGGATTTGTGCTCTTGTCATCTCTTCCTTTCAGCAACAGAAGGAGGTGGTTGAGACCAAGATTAAGTGGCATAAGTGAGCGTAGCCCCCAAGCAGAGATTGCAGAGGGTCTCTTTGCTGTGTCTCTTGCTCTGCAGAGAGAGTAATGGCCCTCCTGACTAAGGTTCGGAGGGCTCTCTTGCCTGGCAGAAAGAAACCTAGAAGAGGCACCTAGAGGAGATAAGTGTTATGGTCATACTTGACTTCAACTACTCACCCATGGACTCAGTAGACTCATGTTCAGGCCATAGCAAAGAGAAAATGGTTTACATACGCTAAGAGCGCAATCCTAACCAACTTTCCAGCACCGCAGTAAGGGCAGTGCAGCTCTAAGGTAAGGGAACAAACATTCCCTTAACTTGAGGAGGCCTGCATGACTGCCCCCAACTGTAGGATGCAGCACATGCCCCATTGGCATAATTGGTTAGGATTTCAGCCTAAATGTCTGTGCCCTAGAACTGTTGGTCTTGAAACTGACCCAAAGGGAGGTCAGCCTAGGCTTGATCCTGCGTGGCATCTAGCGCAAGACGCAAGTGCTGTTGAACTGCTAGGGCGTCATGACCATAGTGCAGTCTGGTTCAATGCATATACAATTGGAAATGTCCCAAGGAAGTCCAATGGATGCACTTGTCTTCTCAAAAAGAGGGACTAATTAAAAAGGAGCTGAAGGGTGAAGGTGGGAGGGACCGATCTCTCCAGAATACAGAAAGGTACTTAAAAAGCACAATAGCCCGCCTAGGATTTGTGCCACGAAGTAAGAAAGGCGCCATCCAGTCCAGGAGGAGTACAAGGAAGTTATAAAAGGCAGGAAGGGCTCCTTCAGAAAACAGAAGTCTTGCCCAGGTGAGAACAAAAAGGATGAGAACAAACTCCTGCAAAAAAATGGAAGCTGATAATAAGGGATGAGAGAAAAACGAGTATGAGACATGCATGGCTTTTTAGCTTTACAGCCAACAATCAAACAAGCTTACTTAAATCCATCAGAAGCAGAGAAGCTGCCAGGGAGGTGGTTGCACCATTAGGAATAAAAGGGAAGCTTAAAGAGGATGGCGAGATGCCAGAGATGCCAAATGAATTCTTTGCACCTGTCTCCACTGCAGAAGTCGCAGGGGAGATGCTGAGGCCTGAGCTGACCTTTTAAGGGAGAGAGTCTGACAAATGGAGTCAAAGATGAGGGATGAGCTTCTAGAGCATACCAACCAATTAAACATTAGCAAATCAGTGGCTCCAGCTGGCATTCACCCAAGAGTTCTCCTAAGGAACTTGGATGTGAAATTGCTGATCTTCTAACAAAAATACATAACTTGTCTTTTTGAATCTGCCTCCATGCCAGAGGACTGGGAGGCAGCCAAATGTAACACTGATATTTTAAAAGGGGTTTTTTTTTGGGGGGGGGGAACAGGCTGGTGTTTTGGGTTAACTTGTTGATGGAGAACCAGCACTTTCTGCAGGGGTTAATCCTGCCTCATCAACCTTCTGGAGTTCTCTGACAGTGTCAACAGGCATGTGGATAGAGGTAACCCAGTTGGCACAGTATGCCTGGATTTCCAAAAAGCCTTTGACCAAAGGTTTGGTGCAATATTGGGATGCTTTGCCTTGGTGCTTATAAAGGGGGTCTGAGCTGTTGGTGATGAACCAGGAAAGAGATTTTGGGGTCATGGTTAAGAATTGTTCAATGAAAACAACCTGGCATGTGGCAGTGATGAATGCGGCAAAGTCAGTGCTGGAATCGTTAGGAAAAATGGAGAATAAGTTCTGATCTATTACCCCCACAGTGTAAATCTGTGATGTGGCCACATCTGGGTTACTGTGTGCAGTTCTGGTTGCTGCATCTCAAGAAGGATCTCATAGAGCTGGAAAAAGTGCAAAAGAGGGCAGCCCAAATTGTCAGAGGCTGGAGTACCTTCCTTACAAAGAAAGGCTGCAAGTTTTTTTTGGGGGGGGGGGGTTAGCTTTGGGGAAAAAAGGCAATTTTAGCTTGAGGGAAAAGGGCAAAAAAGGGGGGACATGATTGGGACATGAAATGATGTGTAGTGTGGAAAGAGAGCCGTCTATTTCTTCCTTACCTGCAACATTAGACCCAGGGATTGTCCAGCAAAATTAACTGGAGGAAGATTTCAGGTGGGACAGCTTCACAGAGGACACAATCGGACTGTGGAGTTTGCTGCCAGTCTGCTGGGATGCCTTAAAAGGGGATTGGGCAAGGGGGGCGGGGCCAAGTTTAGAACGGGGTGCCATGATTCTCTCTCTTGCCAGAGAGATCTGGCACGAAGCCTTCTTTTGGGGGGGATCTACTGGTGGCGCGGATTAATCCGCTGCTGCTGGGCATTCTGACCGGAAGGTTGGGAGTTCAAGACTGCGCAACAGAGTGAGCTCCCGTTGCTTGTCCCAGCTCCTGCCAACCTAGCAGTTCGAAAGCTCCTAAAAATGCAAATAGATAAATAGGGGCCACTTTGGTGGGAAGGTTCCGTGCGCTACGACGTATAGTCATGCCGGCCACATGACCACGGAAGCTTGTTCTTGGACAAAACGCCGGCTCTACAGGCTTAGAAACGGAGATGAGCACCACCCCCTACAGTCGGTCATGACTAGACCATTCGGTCATGGGGAAACCTTTGCCTTTTACTCTTGAGTAGTACTCCACTCTAGAACCTAGGAATAGGTCGAGCTTAAGCACCCCTTGAACCTGAAGAGCAGCATAAACTGCTGTTTTGGAAGGCTCAAGGCTGCTGTTTTGAGGAGGAGTGCTTTCTTCGGACGCCATAGGCGACCTCCGAATCAGTTCTTTTCTCATGCTTCCCCACACGATTGCAGCTACAGAAGTTTTGGAAAGAAGTGTTCGAAAGAAATTGCAACTTAAATTGAAGAACTACAACCTAAGATCTACAAAATAACAAAACTAAACTGAGGTAAGATGTATGTGATTCTACTATCCGAAAGAATAAAGATATCAGACTGTCTAGTTTCAAAGTGACGAGATGAGAGGGAGAAGAGAGGAGGATCCCTCCCATTACGCTCAGAGCTCTTCGAAGGATTTGAAAACACACTTGGGACTATATCTTAACATTAATTAACTCTCTGTAAAACATTCCGGGACTTTATTATTTGAAATAGTTGAAGATAAAAGAACAAAGATTTAAGACTGGGGCCATGATGGAGAAATAAAAGATAAATTGGGAGTGAATACAGCCGATTCTCCCAGCCTTTCTTTTACAACGATTTTGGATGTATTTGGGTGAGTTGGTTTGTTTGCCTGCTTCGATTTATGGATTACATCAGGAAAGGAAGACAGCTGTGGCAGATTTATGACTGAGTCGGACCGAGGAATGTGAGAGGGAGAGATTGCTGACACTAACCAAATGTACAATGAGACTCTAATTTGGTAGTCATACCTAAATTGTAATTAAGTAAAATTGACTGAATTCATAAACGTGATTGAATTATAAGTGGGTCGTTTGAAGGAGAATATGGCGCATTAAAGAACTGGGTGGACAGAAGAACAAAGGCTAAATTACTTTCACTTTTGGTGACTGAACTGGTTATAGATAAAAAGCAGTGTTGTGTCTAGACATTTAAAGAGATATATGTCTGTGAAACAGAATATATAAGCACAGATGTTTGGCTGAAGTGATTGCTGTCTATAACTATTTATTGTCATTGCATAATTCTTTTGTTGGGTATCCATTTCTGGGACAGAAAAGCAAGGAAAAAATATGTTTATTCATAGACATAAGTTTGTGTAGCTTCATACACCTTGAGGCTAAAATACGTCAAGACGAGAGGCAAGAGGGAATGTGAGAATTTTTAAGACAGGATAATACCAGCCAGTCTGTACAGATTTTATTAAATAAATTACTTTCAGAAGTCCAGCAGGAAGTGGTAATTATTAAGAATATTGGAGAGAAAGTCTTGCAGGACTTGGAGACTCTATCAGAAGTAGTTAGCTATCTTGATAAATCTATGAATGAAACTGAAACTGGAAAGGCAGACAAGACAATGGACCGAATAGAGATAAATTTTTTGAAGCTGAAGACGAAGAAGAATCTCTGACTGAAAGATACTCAGAATTTGATGACTGAATAAGGGAAGATACTAATCAATGAGAAAAAGATAATACTTAAATAAGGGAGACTATGATGAAACTGTGAATTAAAATACTTTTACTAAACCTGATCTTCCCCTCAAAACTAAAAACAATTCAAAAGAACTTACTCTTCTTTTTCTTTTTGCTATCCTTGTGTAATAACTAGAGAAATTGAAAGTAGTAATTATATGCATGTTTCAGAGATACTTAAGAAGATGATTGAACAATGTTTATGTTAAATGTTTAATGCTTTTAACTACTGTTCTTAATTTGTTTTCTTATTGGGGTTACATTGTGGTAAATTTATGGAGGGATAGTAGAATAAATATTATAAGTTAATCTATTATGATATAGAAATGTTCGGTTAGAGTTAATTAGATAATTCTAAATGGAAAATAAGAGTAAGTTTTGTATACAGGACAATTAAGCAAAGTTATGATATAAATGTATACAAACATTAATATAGGTAAGATAACTAAGCTGTAATCAGTGTGGACCTTTTGTGTGAACCTTTGTATCCCCTTCCTATGTATTAGCTCCTCCATTCCCCCATACCTATATATACAAATAAAAAATCTTTTCAAAAAAAAGGGGGGGATTGGGCAAATTACTGAAGGACAGGTAATCTTTTATCACTCTTGTGTCAAACTACGGGAGTGTTCTTGAAAAAGATGGTGGGGGGGGGGAGGCTCCCAACCACACTTTCCCTTCCATCCAGGCACCTGATCATCCGGCTCCTCTCTGTCCCGCAGGCAGCGTGATCACCATCTCCGGGCGCATGACCTTCACGAGCAACAAGTCCATGGAGATTGAGGTCTTTGTGGATGCCGACCCCTTCGTGGATGAGCCTCAGGAGCGATACCGTGCTGTCAGCGCCTTCTTCACCTACGTGTCCCTGAGCAAGGAAGGGAGGCCGCTCCCCGTCCCGCAGCTGGTGGTAAGCCTTTGTCGTCATTTCCATCTTGTGGCTCTGCAGGAGACGAGCAGATGGGTGTTTTTCTTCTTTCCCTTTGGCTCACATTTCCAGATGACTCCAGAGGTCCAAGTGTTACGGGGAGAGTCTGGTGAGAGGGGTGTGTGTTTGTGTTTCCAGCAAATGTGCAGCCCCTGCCTAGCTTTTCCAGCTGCATTGAAATGTATTGTTTAAACAAGGCGCAGCAGATTGTGAACACCCTCCGGGTTGTGTTTTTCTTCTCTGCTTCCTGGGTGGAAAGGTCGCATGAATCGAATTTCTTGTTGATGAAAGACGGAATATCTTGCGCAGTTCAGCTTGTGATGCGGTGCTCCCCCTGCCCGGGGCATCTTTGTGAACTGTCCAGCAAAATCCTGCTCTCTAAATTCAGTAGGAAGAAAGAGACACCTTGTGAACTAAGCAGTGTCGTGTGCACATGTGTCTTTCCTTGAGACTTGAAAGAGGGAGCCCAGAGAAAAGCACACATGGTGGGAGGCGCATGTTCTGCTTTTCGCCTCCGCTCAGTCCGGTTCATCAGGTTGTATGGAAAACCTGCCAAATCCATTTGACTAGGATGGACCTGGGGAGAAAACAAGTGCCAACTTCCGTACGCCTCCAGTCTTGCGCAACAGCAACGCATTTTCTTGGCAGAGCATAATCCTAACCTGGCATTGTGCTGTTGCAGCACTCATGCGCCAGACCAGCGCAGTCACAAACAGTAAAATGCATCTGCGCTGTGAATGTGGTTGCTGGGCCAGTGCAGGCAGCAGTGCCTGCGCATGTGTGCCACACAGCCCGCCAGCTGCACTGACTTAGTTCTGCCGGTGCAGGCCTGTGCCGAGGTTGTGCTGGAGGCGGGCGGGAAGTGTAACAAGGAGGAGGGAGGGCAGACCCATGGGTGGAGATGGGACATGGCCATTAGACGACATCCAATCCAGTCTGGGCAGCCCCAATTCAGCCCCTCCTGGCTGCTTGGACTTGCGCCTGCTATTTTGCTGGGGCGGATCCGAGTAGCCCTGTTGGGCTGTGTGGGGCTCACTGCGGGGCCATTTCTCCCCTTGCCCCACACTAAGCTGCTGCTGCCTTTTAACATGGGTAGAATACAGTGCTGGTCAGTCATCCTGCCTGTTCCAGTGCAGGTTAGGATTGTGCCCACAACTCACCCCGACTTGTGTTGAGCTAACACAAAATGCAGGACAGAAGGGGCATTTCTAGGAAGGGGGGGGCTAACCCTTCCATGCCTGCCAGGCCTCCCCTACAGATGTCACCCCTCCCTATCTGGCCATTCTCCCCCCACTCACATTTGGAGGGGGAGCACACATGGGCAATGGCAGTTGAAGCACCCCCTCTTCTCACCTGCCGGCAAGAGTGCATATTCGGCACAGGACCCTGCGTATCTCCTTGCAACATACACCTCTGCTCAGAGCATCTCTGAAAGCTGTCTGGTTGAAAAATTAAATTCAAATGCCTGCCCAGAATGTGCTTTTCATGCTCTGCCTCTTGCATATTTCAAATGTATAAGATCTAAGGTGGGAGTGACCAAAGTCTTGAAGCCAGCAGGTCTCCTGGCATGTATCAGTCGTGTGTGTGGCTCCCCCCCTCCAGCCCCCGACCCTCTTCTCCGGCTCGCTCTTCCTACCTGCTACTGCCAATTTTGCTTCCCTTTCTTGTCTATTTTTAGCTGTCTTTGCCCAGGCCGGGTCTTTTGCTGAGCGAAACAGCAAGGGAGGAAAGGGGCGGGGAGTTGTTCCTCGATTAGTATGTTGTGCCTTGTCAATTCCCTGCTGCATTCATCCCCCACCCCCTGTGTTTCAAAACGTTTAGTCAGTTTGGTGCGATTTTGCCATTGGAACAGCATTTTCTATCATTCGTTGGTCTTGCGTTTGCAAGAAAGCCAGCCAGCCAAAACCTCTCGCTTAAATTCCCTGGTACCACCAAGTGCTGTTGGTGGGTGTTCATGTTCTGCTTTCCGCCCACCTTGCTGAAAAGAGAGCCTCAGGTCTTAACACGGAAACTGCAGGGCCAGCCTGAGACCTCCCACCCTGAGACATGAGCTGCCCCCCTGTGCTGCGCCCCTTCCTTCTCCCACTCCCAGGTTTTAAAAAAGAGGAAGTGCAGAGGAGACTAGAGCACATATACTGCGCCACTGTCATAAATGCAGATATTTCCATTGGCAGGGGCATGCTAGAGAAGCTGTGTCTTGTGTGGGGTGGATAGGTCCATATGTTCCCATGTTGTGGGGGTGCCCCAAATGGAGAACTGATTGGCAGGAGATTTCCCAAGTTCAAACGCTTCATATTAGTGACAATTGACCAGAAATCTTCCTCTTAAAAATCCTTCCACCCTTCGCTTTTTCAGCATCACAATGGAAACTTGGTAACGTACAGGGAACTGCAAGGATCTGTTTGGCACAAGGGCGGAAAGATTTGAATGTCCTGACTGTGGAAGAGTGTTTATCTAAGATGTGGGATGTTGCAGTAATGGAAAAACACAAGTCACACGGGTGACTTCATGTGCTAAAGAGGAGAGTGGGGGCAGAGAGTGAAACAGTCGGGGCTGGTTTTGTTTTTCCAAAAATTCAAACACTCGACGCCCATCTCTGCATGGATTTGAAAGAGAATTGGATCTGTTTTTGTCTGAGATAATCTTAAAAGTTAATTGATGTAAAAAAGCGGTGGGGGTGGGAGCAAACATGCAGATCTTTTTGGTTGGGTAGAAACCCCATTGAGTGATGGAGTCCCAAGCACAGCAGTTTGCTGGCCGACAGGGTGCAGGAGGGGTGGGAGGGATTTTCAACTTGGAGGGTTCAACTCTCAACACAGCCTGATCCACCAGGATGTAAGAATATCCTGCTATTTAAGACTACATGTCTGTCGAAGAACAGAGCTTTGTTTCCTGCAGTGGCAAAGCAGATGTAAGCCATAGCCCCTGCCCTCCCCGGACTGTCTGTCCCAGGGGTTGAGATAGCTTGGCCCTCTGATCATGGAGGTTCTTTATGGTTCTTTATATATGATGTCAGCTCTGAAATGGATTCTTACAGGTTGTTTAGTCCAACCCCCTGCTCAGCGCAGGCTACTGATACAGCATCCCTGACAGCCTCTGTTCGGGAGCCTCCAACCATCATGATTCCACCACTGCACGAGGCAGGCTGTTCTAGCACTGGACAGCTCTGAACATCAGGGAGCCTTTTCTCCTGTCCAGCCTCAACCTGCTTCCCTGTAGTTTCTACCCACTGGTTCTAGTTCTGCCCTCAGGAGCCACAGAGAGCATGCCCAGAGCATGCCCAGAGAGCATTCTTCTGCCTGATGGCCCTTCAGACACTTGAAGCAGGTTCCCATAAGTCGGCTCATGGCTGACCATACTAAGCTCTTTTGGCTGTTCCTCATAGGTCTCGGTTTTACTTATTTTCCATATTACACTGTCCTTCCTCCAAGGAGCTCAGGGTGGTGTTCATGGTTCCTCCCTTCCTTTTGTATTCACAGCTGCCCTGAGAGGTAGGTGAGGCTGAGAGGAAGTGCCTGGCCCAAGGTGACTTGGGAAGCTTCTTGTCTGAGCGGGGATTTGAGCCTGGACCTTCAGGTCTAACTCTTGAACCATTACACCAGTTGTCCCCAAACTTTCTTGACTGGTGGCTGCCTTGACCTACTGGGCCATTGGCCACAGCTCCTCATTAGGGCTACAATCTTAGACGTTGTAAACGGCGGCAGGTTTTTAGCAAGGATTCCCTGGCTGGTTTCTACGGCTCTCTGGGGAGCCGTGGCTCACAGTTTGGGAACCACTGCGCTACACCATTCTGGACCTCTTCCCCAGACCCCTTGCCGTCTTTGTTGCCCTCCTGTTCCGAGCAGGAGCCGGCATCCTTCGGCAAGATGCTGCTGCTCACCTGCCCCTTGCTGTGGTGACAGGCGTTGTAGATGGCTCTCAAAGTGCAACCCCATGTTGCTGTTTCTGAAGTAGCTGTGGAGCACAGAGTGGTTTAGAGAAAGGCTCCGCTGAACCAACCCTGGGCTTGGTGATCGGAAGAAAGACGTAGTAAAGGAACGTTGTCAAGGAAGTTGTGTCCTGAACTTTGGGGTGGGAAGTGTCAGACATGGACCTCGTGAGTCCCCTCTCTACCCTCCATGCCCCCCAGATCAACCCCATCTCTCTCCAGTGAAAACAGTCCGTATGACCTCCAGGCGTAGTGTTTTTTCAGAGGTCTGCTCCAATCCCAGGAGTTCTGAAATTCCTGGCAGACACTCTTTCCATCCCATGCTGAGAAACGCAGGGTGTGACTGCTCCAGGAATGCGATGTTCCAACATCCCCGAAGCGAGCATGTTTGTCTTTGGGGCTGGTACGCGGTTCGGTGTATACCCCGTGCTCTCCGGAATGGCATCTGTGGGCTGGGTTGGGGGCCCCTTGGGCTGGGGCTGACGAGCTCGCTTTGGCTCATCTGGTCCATCGCTCGGCAATTGCGCAAATTTTGATCGCACAAGGAGGGCCTGTCCTTGATCAAGATGGTGTTTTTCCATCTCTAAACTGACCTCCTAGTAGTTGTAATGTGCTGTGCCCAGCACACAGCCAGCCAGCCTCCTTTGGGGGAGGAGAAGGGACTGAATGGGAGTCCTGAGATTTTTGAGCCATAAAGGGCCACGTAGTTTAACTCCCATCTCCTCCAAAGATGCAAAAAGTTGCAGTACAGCAGTGGCTGAGAAACTGACCTACTAGCCAAGGAGGCCTCCTGTGAGCTTCCACTTACCCAACTTCAGCCCCCCCCACACACACACACCAGCATCAGTTTGTTTATATAGATCGCTTCCTTCTCCAGAGCCCAACCTCGGCCCATCTCTCCAAGCATTGTGGGCACCACCTGGCAGCAGATAATATGACTTTGGAGCTGAATAAAAAGCTTCCAAATGCCTCGTGCACCAGCCTGGTGTTCAGCACCTAAGTGATCGTGTGCTCTTCTAGTCCTGGGGCCACGGATGTTCCATGTTTTCTTGCGGGCACGTTTTGCAAGCCCTGGGTGCAGCACCCTGAAAAATCTCTTGGTGTGTTTTTAAAGCATGTTTCCAGCCCTTGTGGCCGTGGAGGTGAGCCAGAGCGGGCTGGGCACGGCTTGGGGTAGTCTCGAGAGTAGTGATTTGTTCTGCTTTTGCAAAGGAAGCATAGTCCTCTTTGCATGGATTGATCCCGACTGCATGCCTTTTCCTTCAGGCCTTTGCCGTTTTGAAGTCACCCAAAGAAAGGAACAGAGGTCAACTAGCTGTTCTAACTGGCAGCATTTGATTTAGTCAGAAATATTATTAAAATTGATTCACCTGACGAAACAGCTGAACAGTGCCCCCGATGGACAGCAGGTTTCAGTGGTTCATAAGGGACCTTGTCAATCAGATAAAGCTTTAGTAAAAGGCGAAAGATTTATACGATCTGAAGAGAAACCAGATAAATCTTGGTTAATTGGGTGTCTGCCCTAATTCCAACCCCCTGAACAGGGAGAAGAGTCAATTTCACATCCTTGCTGGTCGTAGCTTTCCATCACTTTTGGCACACAGGGGGATTGTGTAAAATCCTGCTCTTCTGGCAGCTCCTTGGAATCCCCTGTGAAGGCTGTTGAATGTCCAAAGTCATAATTTCCTGTGGACATTTCGTGCCAGTTCTGGAGGGTAACACTGCAGGGGGGGCTTCTGGAACCTTGATTCTGCATCCAGGCTGCTTTCCTCCTCCTCCTCCTCACACCCTCCAGGTGGCCATAGATTGTCTGAGCCGCACAACCGGACATGGTTCATTTCTGCTGTCGTAGACAGGGCCTTGTGAATGCTGTTGAATGAATGCTGCATCTCTCTGAGAATCCGTGTGTTCCTTTAAAACACAGATCAAGTTCCTAGCCCTCATGGCTACGTAGGCCTGAAAGTAGATAGGATATGGCAGGTGGGTTTTGCAAAATCAGGGGTGGTTTGTCTGGATGAAAGCCCAGTTTTTGCCACCCGTGGCCTTTGCCCGGGGGGGGCGCAACCTTTTCCTGGATTTTCCTGAAACGGGGGGAACACCCGTTTAGGCTGCTGTGGGATCCCTTTTGCTTTGTGTTCTTGGTACTGCCACTGCGGGCTGTAGCTCAGTGGTTGAGCGCCTCCTTTGGGTGCAGAAAAGATCCTGCTGGTCAGTGTTGACAAAGCTCAGCTAGATACCGCAAGGATTGGACTCGGTAGACGGCTAGTAGCAACCTGGGCTCCATGTGCAGAGGGGGTTGTCCAGCCATTCCCAATATTGGATCTTCCTTTCCAGCCACAAGATGAATTGAGCTGGCAGGTGGCTGCATAACGGCCATCGTGAGCCGGGAGCGCTCCCTGGTTGCTTCCTATCAATTATTTATTTATTTATTAGATCAAGCCTGTGTCTTTGCAAATGATCAGTGACTGGGCAGGCTGTGGCCCACTCCGCATGCAAAACACGCCTCTGTGTTTGGGGTTGGGATCATCCATGCTGCCAGGCAGGTACACCGAACGCAGGGCGCGTTTGTCCTTGTCTGGGACACAAAGGCGAATCTGGCAAAGAAGAGGGAGGGGCACAGGAGCAGCTTAGAGCCAAGGCCTGGCACACGCAGTTCTTGCAGGCAGGCTCTTGCCTTTGCACCCTTCCTTCCAAAAAGAAATCCAAATGTGGTACAGGCTCCCATAAAATATGAGAGGATGATCTTTAGCTCAGAGGTCTGTTTCTTGATGCCTCTCTGTCTTGGATCCACAGATTGAAACGGACGATGAACGGAGACGCTTTGAGGACGGGAAAGGCCGCTACCTCCAGACCAAAGCCAAGCGCCAGGCACAGACCCAGCCGCTGACGCAGCAATGACCTGTGTGCAACGGGTGGAGCTTCAGGAGAGAACTGCGATCGGCACGTCCACTTAGAGATCTTCACTCGGGGCAAGCGCATTGCCAGCCTGGCTGGTGGTGTGCAGGGCCCTCCAATGCCACCTCCCTGCCCCCCCTCCACCGCCCTACAATTCCTCCTTCAACATTTAAAATTTTCACTGTCCTCAAACCTGGGAACTTTTCCTCCGTGCCTAACAGGCTGGGTGGTGGTGGGGGCTGCTCTTCAGACGAAGGAGCTGCAGTGGTGGATAGAAGAGGAGGATTGGCCTCTGGAGAGTGGGGAGGGAAGCAAGCAGGCACAGAATTGGCACATGGGGGGCACCCACGTCTGCCTGCCTCTATTGCTGCTGCTCCTTCTCCTTCCGCCCCCTGCAAAGGAAGAGGGAGGCGGAATGGGAGAGGGGGGGTGGGGGAGAGGAATGGGGTGTGCTAGAGCATTCCTTAATCTCCTCTTCTCTTATCTGTCTTTGTTCAAGCCAAGGAATGGGAGGAACAGAGCCTGGCACACATCACCAGGTAAGGGGGACAGCATTTGACACACCCATCTTAGACTGCAGAAAGTCTTGGCTGGTCTGGCTAGCTGTTGTAATTTTTGGGTGTCTCCAAATCTTCCTCCTCCTATCCCCCCCCTTCCGCCACCCCGTCAGAGTTCTCTGCCGAGAATGGAGGAGGAGCTTTTAGCTCCAGATCTTCTGGGGGCTTTGCGCCTTTTGTAATGCCGCTACTTCATTGCCATTCCGTCCTGCCAGTAAATTACACCAAAAAGCCACCAAAAGCTGCTTCGTGGTAGTCACAGGCCTGACTCGTACACTGTCAGGCAGCCTCTCTTCGTTCCATTCCACCCTTTTAGGAAAATATATATATATATAAATATATATATAATCTGTCTAATTTATTTAATGAATATTGTGAATAAAGGCTGTTTGCCTTTTAAAGGAGACCAAAGTGGCTGTTGTTTTATTAACTTGCAAAAACCTATTGGGCTGGAAACATCTGGCCAGTTGGGGCCAATCAAGGCAGCTCTGCAAAAGGGCCTGGGGGCCTCGGCCCCCCCTGACTTCTGCGCTTACAGGGCACATCCTCTCAGCCCAGCCCTAAGCCGGGATTTGGCCTTGAGCTGCTTAGACAGGCAAATCCCCAAATATCATGAGCAGAAGCTCCTGTGCAAACAATGGTCTGCCACTTTTTCCCGCGGGGGATTAGCAAGATCAGTGGCTGCACAACGTAGCCAGCTCCAGCAGAGCCCCTTGGTTGCAGACATCTCCCAGATTAGGCAATAAAGAGGACGTGCAAAGAGTTCACACAGCCCAGAGTGTCTTCTCTGTCCTGAAATCATGGGGCAACATAAAAAAAAGACGCTCAAAACCATCTCTCTATGGTAGGTCATCTTTCCTGTTACTTTCCTTGCATCACCAG
Organism: Lerista edwardsae; assembly: GCA_029204185.1. Taxonomy (NCBI): domain Eukaryota; kingdom Metazoa; phylum Chordata; class Lepidosauria; order Squamata; family Scincidae; genus Lerista; species Lerista edwardsae. The sequence goes on from JAJKFI010000011.1 coordinate 21,470,898, forward strand.
TGGTGAAAAGACCGTCCCCTGCCCTGAATGTCTTACAATCTAGATACTGAGACCATGCAGGGATGGAGGCAAAGGGAAGCCGAAAAGGGGCAGCATGAAGCAGAGTCAGCAGAGGAAGCCAAGCTCAGACTTCATGGGAAAAGCAGGGCTTTAGGAAGGGATTTTAGGGGACGTCTCACCAGGGGGGTTGGGATGCCATCCCAGTGGAAAGGAAGAAAGAGCAGGATTAATTGAGGGAGCAGAGGACCTTCCGCTGGGATGTTACTGGCGAAGGCGTAGCAGGGAGGATAAGAAAGACTTTGGAGGGGAGGACATGGAGCTTCTCCTGGGTCTGGGAACTGATAGGTGAATGAATTGAAGAAGGGGCGTGGCATGGTCAGGGCAAAGAGAGGAGGATTTGGGCAGCAGAGTGTTGGGTGGCAGCGAAGGGACCAGGATGAGCCGATGGAAGGCCGGGGGGAGGAGACAACATCAGTCAGAGTGATTTTGCAGGGAGGGGGCAGAATGGAAGGGTTGTGCTTCCTTAGGAACAGTTGTTGTGCAGTTCACCAAAGGCCACTGGTAAGGCAGGATTTGAACTCCGTATCCCAGACCAAGGGGCTTTATTCCTGACAGTGCCAAAATATCACTTTGCACCAAACTCTGAGGTTTTAGCTCAATACCTGCCCTCCTTTTCTCCCTGCCCCAGTCCCTAGAACTTGGGAGCTGCGATAGCACATGGAAAGGCAAGCAGGCCATAGCCATGGAAACATGTCTTGCTTTTTACTAGTTAGGATTTGGTGTCTGGGGCTGAGCTTTCTTCGTCACTCCTGAAATTGACTTCTCTAGTTGAATGTTGCACTGAGCTGGCTAAAACTGGGCAGAAATGGTAGGGAAGTTTCCCGATGATGTAACCCGGACCAGCTCAAGGGGTAAATTGCCTGCTCAGAGCAGGCCAGCTTTTGCACTTGGGTTTTCTTTGCCAGAGTGAACGAAACTTACAAAGGGCCTGGTGGGCTCTCCAAAAAAGCTCAGGCTCCGGGAAGAGGTTAGCCGGAGGTTTGACATCTTACAAATGCAATGCGCCTCACGGAACGGCGGCACAAACAGCCTTGAGCAAGCTGGGAACGGAAAGTACAATGAACTGGAAAGGAGAAAAATTGTGTTTATGTTGCTTTTGTAATTAAATTGGCTGCTGTCCGCTCTGAGCTGGAGGAAACAGCTGTGGGCAAAAAGGGGGCATGGTTCTGCAGACCTAAAATCTGATATGTTGGAGGGAGGAAGAGGTCACCAGCTAAAGAGTTCCCCCGGGAGCAGCAATATGCTCCTTTTCCTCAGAGCATAAAGTAGGCTGACGAGGCTGCCTTCAGGCTCTGCATGATGTAGTGCTCTGCTTTTGCCTCCTTCAAATCAGCCTCTCCTTGTCACCTGTCATTTTGTCACATCACCGCATGAGACACCATTGGACCATTCAAGTCATTCCTGCTGCAGAATTAGAATTACTCCCAAAAGCATTTGCCTGTTGTGTCTCTGTACGAGTCACAGGTGGAAGACTTCTCTGATGATCAGGAAAAGTTTCCCTTTGGGGATGTAATAGTGAAGCTTGTCTCCATTTTTTTTTAACTTGGAAAGGTGCATCAGCTATTGGTCATCTGGGCAGTTCTGTCTTGCAGCAAAGACAGTGGCTGAGAACTGGCAGGGCTGGGGTGGACCCATAGCTTTTCCCACCATCCCAGAAGTTCCCAGGCTGGTTGGGAAGGCAAGCTCAACAGCCCTGAGATGGTTTTTCTTTGGAATTGGCTTATTTTTTTCCCCCGTGAGTTATGTGGGAGAAGGTTGACCTGGCCCCACTGCATGGAGCTGGCTGATCATTAGAGAGTCGGCAATTAGGCTGGGTATAAATAGCTACAGACCGAGTGGGTAGCCATGTGGCTATATTCATGGAAATGGATGGCATTTTGAAGTAAAACAGCCTTTTAAGCTCGCTCTTCCTCTTCTGCTTCCCTTCTTCTTCCCCTTGTCCCCTGCCCGTGTCCCATGAGTCATAACACAGCCAGGCAGATAGAAGGGGAAGGTGGGGGGAAAGGCACCCATGCTCACGTACAGAGTGTATTGTGGGGTCCGTGTGACCAAACATGGGCTTCTACTGGCCTTCTGTTGCCCAGTACATTGTAAAGAGGGATGCAAGCGTGGTGCCTGGCCTGTAACCAGTGCACCTCATGCCTTGGGCATTAGGGCTCTACTGGTGCCTTCAGACAAAATTAATTGCTCTGGAGCATAGAGGCTTTTCCAGGTTCTTTAACAGGTTTCTCCCTACTTCAGGAGGGAGCAAGAGGAAGTAGCTGCAGTTGGGAAGGGGAAGGGACCATGCACTCTCACCCGCCTCTGCTCTGATGCCTCTTAGATCCTGATCCTCTTAGCAACCACCTGTGCTGTCTCCTAGGTTGGGCCAGACCTGCACTCCAATGCATACAGCGGCTCAACGCCCCTGTTGCATCAGGTCAAATGCCTGTCTTAGTGCACAGTGGGCAACCCGATGCCTCAGAGAAGCCCATGCTCAGGAGGCAAAGCTGTCTCTTGCAGTTGTTTCCCTGAAGCCGATATTCAGGGGTAGACTATCTCTGAGCCTGGAGGTTCTATATGCAGTCATCTCGCCACCAGCCTGGCAGTACCCTTGCAAAACAGCTTAGCAGCATATCATTGTCGGCCAACTGATAAGCAGTTAATGCTGCCTGTATATGTCTGCTGAACAGAGCAGAGCATTGAGTCCAGACATAGGACTCATGTCCTATGAACAGAGCATTCAGTCCAGACATAGGGCTGGCATTGGACGTGGATATATATTGTGCCTCTGGAAGAATCACTGTGCTAGACGTGCCTAAGCAGGCCCCATGTCTAGGCTAGTCGTGCAGAATACAGGAGGCGAGAGTTTTGTTTTTCTGAGAGCAAGTCATCCTTACATCATGTGAAATTGTGGTACGGCTGTATACAATGTGGTTACAATTTCTCAATTGAAAGTGATTTGGCCAGGCTCCCAGCGTGGGATATCCACCCAGCCCCTCTTGGAGCCAAGTCTGTGCCAACATTAGCCAGACCCAGTGGACCGCACAAGAACGCATACTGTGGGGAGAGGGTGCACCAGAAGCCCCTGGCCAATCTTTAGACCACCGGCCCCTGGGAGTTGGACATGAAACCGCTTCTTCAGCAACACGGCAGCCCACCTGTGCCGCCCTCAGCCAAATGCCAGCATGGCACGACAGCAAGGGCACACGTGCCTGGCAGCATGGCCCAGCCCGGCTGGTTGCTGGCTTTTCACTTCCAATTAACCTCCAAGATGCTTTTGAAGGAATGAGTCAGGGCTGCCCTTCGTGAAAAGGAACACTAGAACAGAGAGTGGCTTAGGGTTGGTCACAGGCATCTCCTGTGATGTGGACCAGTGCAGATGCACCAGGGAGAAAGGGACAACACCCCTCCCCTGGGGCAATTCTGGAGGCTGCTGTGCTGAGAAGATGCTGTTGTGGGATTGGCTTGGAGCACATTCCGTGTCCCTAGAACTGGCAGTTCACGAAGGGCTCAGTTTTTGCGAGCTGTTTTCTCTCCTTGGCTTGGCTTCAGCTCATTCTCCCTGCTCATCCCAAGCTGCTGCTTACCGAATCAGACTCTTGGTTCCCTAGTTCCATAGTGTCTGGTTGGCAGCATCTCTCCAGGATTTGGGGCAGAGGACAGGCTTTCTGTTCTGTTTCAGGATGTGGTCAAGGTCTGAACCTGGGTCCTCCTCGAGAGAAGCAAGACCCCTTCCCAGCTACTGCTGAGAGCCAATTGGTCAAATCCCCACCTCTTCCTTCAAGAGCCCTGTTACTGTGGCTGCGTGCCTCTGCCTTGGAAGAAGAGGGACACCTTGCTTGAGAAGGGGTCACATTTTCGCCAGGGCTGCCAGCTGCTGACCACTCACTGGGCTTAAAGAGTTGTGCCAACTGGCAATCGGGGTCTTCTGCGTTGTCCAGACCAGGCTGGGGCAGAGGGTGATCTTTGATGGGGGGGGGGTGTCTAGCAGGGGCACAAGCCACGGAGGAGGGCAGGTCTTGAGAGGCTGTTCATTTGAGCATGTGGAGAGCTGGATCCTATGCCTAAAGTGCACGGAAGTCCCCTTGAACTTAATGGGGCTGGTTTCGACTCTGTCTGCTTGCTCAGAACTGCCTTAGGCGGGGCTCATCGGAGGGTAGCCCCTCTTGGCTTATCCCTAGAGGGCTGTGCAGCTTTGGAGGGCCTGTTACCTAAAGCTGAGAGTCCCCCTTGCTCTCATCTGGGGCAAGCGTTGCAACCGCCGCCCCCCCCCACCTCCCTGCAGAGCTGACTTGTCGATTCCCCGCGCCAGAGACCTGGGAGAGGCGGCTGCTCACATCAAGCAGGCGCTCTGCAGATGCTCAGGGGTGCTCTGCATCTCACGCGTCCTGGACGGGGCTGTGGCCAGGAACATCCTCCTCCTCGTCCGCACCTCCAACCCCCCCCCCCCACTCCGATGATTGATGGCGGCTGCAGTGGGGGGCCGACCCTCCTCCTCCTCCCGGTGCGGCAACGCCATCTTCCGAGGAGCGCAACCGGGTGGGAGCCCCCTCGGCTGGGAGCCCCCCTCCCCCCAAAAAGCGAGATCGTGCAGGCAGCAGCCCAAGAAGGGAGGCAGCAGAAATCCATCGCGCCCCCGTGCCACTCCAAAGCGCTTTGGAGAGAGGCAGGGGGACGGTGACCCTCCCCACGAGGGTGTCCCGGCGTCAGAGGGCACCGATCCTCGTCAGTGGGGCGGGGGGAGGAGGAGGAGGAGGAAAGCGAGGAACCGCAAGCAGCATGCGCTTGCCCGCCCCATCCCCGCCCCGCCCAGTCCGGGCGAGCAGCGAGGAGCGCAAGTGAAGAGCTGGCAGCCGGCGGCAGCGGCAGCAGCAGGGCGCCCCGATCCAGCGCCAGGCTTGCCCCCCTGGTAAGAAAGACTTCTCCTCCTCCCTTGCACCCATGACCCGGCTGGAGAGAACCCCGCGGGCGCGTTCCGGCTCCGTAGCGCGCCACGCGAGGCGCAGGGAAAACTGCAGCGACTGAGCGTAGCGGGAATGTAGCAGGAGGATCGGGGGTTGGACGGATCGCGACCGCTCCTTTGGTTCTTCTCCCCTTCACGGAGACTATTCCGTGCTACATGGGGGGGGGGGGTAGTCGCCACGGGCAGCCCTTCTGCGCGCAGCCAAATGCGCTCCTATCGTCGCCTCTTCTTGGCGCGGGAGGGTGGGGTCTCTCGGGGCGGGGGCTCGTCCTCTTTCTGCCCAGGCACTCATCTAAGGCTGCAGCCCACGAACCTCCCCTCCCTCTCTCAAATCGCAAGTTTTGCAACCTTGATTTTGCCGGGGGTGGGGGGGGGAGAGCTGGTGGTTCCCCCCCACACCACACACGCGCAGCAGGCAACCATCTCCAATGAGATGCACTTGCTGCCACAGGGTCCTTGCACCCCCTGATTAATTTTTTTATATTAATACATATTGCTGCAACCCTACCTATTGATAGACGCTTGACGTGGTTTGCATTGAGCTTGCACCCTCCTCGCTCTGCTCCCGTCCAGCCCGTTCCTTTGCCGACGCGGCGTGGGCACTCCAGGTAAAAAGAGAGGGGTGTGGACTTCGAGGCGGCAGGGCAGGGGTTAAAACAGCCTTTGCTCGCTCTCCTCCGGCCTGCTGGCTTGGCAGTATTCAGTGTCACGCTGAGTTTCTCTGTGCATGCTTTTTTGCAACGGTCCATCTGTTTGTATAATGGGTCCTGCACGCAAAAGTCCAAAACTGGGGAATCTGCAACTTCCGGACATCTGAAGTGTCTCAGCGACACCCATATCTTGGTCTGCGTGAGATAGTTGGGGTTTGTAGTGTGTGTTCCACATGCTGCCGTATAGTGTACGCACCAGCATATAGTGCATACCCATGAGTCTAGCAAGCATTTGATATACTAATGCACGTAATTGACTGAAAACTTCTGATTGCCTAAAAAGGGGTCCATAATGAACTGCAGAATGTGTATATAATTTGCCATGCAAGTCTTTACAGAAGGTGCCCAAGGACGGCCCACACATGAGGTCGGTTGAGACAGTTGCCTCAGGTGGCTTGGTGTTAGACACCTGTTTCGGACTGCGCAGCACACCTGCTTCCCTGGATTTGAAAAAAAGCCTGATCTCTATCCCACCATTCCCTTCTCCTCCACACGTCGTCTTCCACGTGTTCCTTTTTCAGGTCAGGGGACCAGGAGTCAGAGAGGCTGGTCTTTGATCCTGCCAGCATCTCTTAGAAAAGGCACACACCCCTCTTTGAAGCAAAGGGGAATGGCTCTTCTAAGCTAATGCCTTCTGCAGCGGGCACATGAGTTGCTTTGGGACTTGTGTTCCCCCTCCCCATGTGCCGATCTGATGGATTACTCAGTAGAACTTGGATGACTAATAAGCCAAGATTCCTGTAAATAGTCACAGCTCTGGTAATACCCGTAAATTTGTCTGGGATCATCAATACTCCAGTGCAGATGCTGATTGTGTCCATGGTTGGGGATTCACTGTACTGTTCTGGTGGCAGTGCTAGCCACTTCCTGGATTCAAAAAAGAGTTTGCAATCTTTTAGCCTGGAAAAGGTGACAGCAGTGGTCCAGGGCTGGCCGACAACCTCCTTGTGCCTGAGGTTAAATTGCTGCCCTCTTACCTGGTGATATGCCAGCCTCTGTTCCTCCTGCTCACTGATTGCAAAAGGGAGTGGGAGCTGAAGAGGAGAGGAGAGTGGTGGGCTAGAGTGTCAGAGACTTCCACCTCCACACTTCCTCCTGTGATCACGCCTCTCTTCCTTCTCCAATTCAGGGGAAGGGTTGGAAGAGAAAAAGAATACTGGAGAGGGGCCCTACTGATCTGCTGTTGAGGTACATGGGTAGGCCAACTTTTAGTGGGTCCCCGAGCAAGAGGGCAAGCCTCTCTGCGGTGCAGTGCAGATTTGGACACAGTCAGGGGCTCAGCGGTTGAACTTCCAGTACTGTCTTAGATGGTTTGTCACTGGGTTGATCTTGATTTCCTGGCCTCAGTTTGCTGTATCTGGGAAATGGGGATGAAAGACGATGCATCTCCGGGCTGTCGAGAGAGATCAGTGGTCAGCTGCTTTAAGATGTGGTGCTTTGCAATGGGTGTGGAATTGGAGGTGTGCTATTAGGAAGGGTGCATGTGTGTGTGTGTTTGTATGCGCGCGTGCTTTAATGCTTTATGATGAGACTATTCTTCAGAAGTGCTGACACCGTTGGACAGCTGCCCGGTTTGGCATGCTGAGTGACTATGGGGATATTAAATGAACTGGGCCTGTGAACCAGGCATGCCTGCCAAAACCACAAAGACCTTTCCTCTAGGGCTGCCTTATTAATCAGTCATCAGGGCGCACAGCATTCAACAATGGCAGAGAAGGCAGGTCTCTTAGCCCTGAGGGGCTCACAACTAAAAAGCAGGCACTAGGGCGTGATAGAGGGGAGCGATGATGCCAGAGGAGAATATTCAATTACAGAATCTTAAATGGCAAATGGGAAAGGGTCTCTGGGGCCAGTGCCACAGCCTTTAGGGAAATGGGGATTTTTGGAATCATTGTAGGTGCATTAGAAGTAAAATAAAACCCACAATCTGAGGTCTAGTGATGCCTCTATTACAATGGTCAGGACCCACCAGTGGGTCATGAGCCAATTTCAGATGGGTCATGAAGCATCTAGAGCAGCCATCTTGAAAATATGGGAAGATGGGATGCTGGAAAGGGGAGAGGTATGTGGTTGTTTTGCTTGACCAAGGTTGTAAATAGGCTTTTTTTCCCCTTTCTGATTCACATTGCTACTGGAAGATGGATGAGAAATAAACAACTTACTGCTGCATTCTCAGAAATCAGCAGGCTCTGGAATCACAATGATGGCACTTCTGGCTATGTTATCACTTCTGGTGGGTCCCAGACAGATTGTCATTCTAAAAAGTGGGTCCTAATGCTAAAACATTTGAGAACCACTGCTCTATTAACCCCCCCCCCCAAAGTCACAGAACAGGAAAAGCAAGTTTCTGAGTCCCACAGAACGCTTCAACAAGCTGATGGCCAGCGAAAGGACAGAGGGGGAATGTTTTTTTGTAGCCCCAAGAAGTTGTAGCTTGTGACATCCAAAGATGGAGCATAGGGGTCTCTAACTGGGCAAGAGGCACTTTTTCAAGTGGTGTCCTCTTATATTTAGCAGGGGGAGAGCAATTATCCCTCTTCACCCCAGCGCAGTGTCTTTCTCGTGGCTGTTGCTGGTGGTGTTCTCCATTCCTTTAGATTGTGAGCCCTTTTGGGACAGGGAGCCATTTAACTTTAATGTTATTATTTGCCTGTAAACCGCTTTGTGAACTTTATGTTGAAAAGCAGTATATAAATACTAGTGATTGATTGATTGATTGATTGATTGATTGTGTTGCAGGCTTGAGGTAGCCTCTGGGTTGATGGTTTCAGTCACTCACACAGGACTGCTTAGACAATGGAATTGTTGTTGTGTGTCCTGGAGAAGCACATTCCCAGCATCCTGTCACATTCTGGTGTGAGCCAGGATAGTGTCCATGCAGATCAGTGTGGGCGGGGTGAGTTCAGATCAGAGCCAGCTCAGTTCTCAGTGGCTGGGGGTCTGCAGAGAGTTTTACTCCCCACCTTTCCTTTAGTAGAGCCCTTTCCTTTCCCTTTTACAAGCAGATAGCTAAACTCAGGAAGCTGATTCTTGCTGAGCCAAGTTATCATCCCATAAGGGAGAATCCAGTAACAGCTCCTGGAAAAGATGCTACACTGGGGGGAAGAGGGACAGTGGCTCTGTGTTCCCCCTTTCTGTATCTTTCTCTCCCTCTTTCCAACAAAAATGAGAGAATTGCCACTTTATGAAATTAGCAGGGGCATATTATGACATTGTTCCCATCTGCATTTTTGTGGCGGTGGAAGGATTTGAACCAGGGACAGGCAGGTTTACGATCTTGGCTATGTCCACTCTTGAAACGCCGGGTAACTATTGAGCAAAGCAGGTGGAAGGGCCTGACCCGTACTATAGCTCCCCACCCCAGGAAGCATCCCTTTGGGACAATAACCCCTCCACACAGACACAACCTGCCCTAACTGTTCAGGTCCTCCCCATGCTCCAAACCAGTGATGGGGGTGGGAATGGACAGGGACAGTATTTCACTGGGGTATTCTTTTCTCTGTGGACCGTGATCCCTTTCTAAAATGGCATTGTTTCATTCAGTTAATTGGAAACGTACCACAAGGATGTGACCTCCATCAAATTGGACCATTTCAAAGTGGCGATCCGCTTTTCCTTTCTGGAGGGTTAACCCTGTCCAGGGCTGCCTTCTTTTCGTTCGTCCGATTTGTGCAACGCAAGGAAAGTGTGTGCTCTCGAATGACCACTCCTCGAAATATCTACGAGGAGAGCCCTAAAGTAACCAATAAGTCATTTATAATTTACCAAACCACTTAAAGTGATTCCCCAAGAAAGCTTTGAATGTGATGTTTTCAACTGCATTAAATGTTCATGAACTGATTTTTTTCCTAATCAAATTTGTCAGTTCAAATGACCAAATACTCTCTCTCTCTCTCTCTCTTCCCCCCCCCTGCTTATTTCTAGCCATGTAAGATTAACACAAAGCACTGAGCTTCCAAGCAGGTATAGCTGTATGTCTGGGCTAAGTCTGCATCTCACAGGTAGACAGATCAGCACTAGGATGGCTCCTGGATGTCACCTGCCCTCCTGGGAGGTAGGAGCTCAAATACCCCTACACAGCTCTTTGTTCAGAGTAGGCCGGAGTGTGTAGCATTGGCTTCTTGCAGTAGCCAAATCAAGTCTGTGTGCACAGTGGTTTACAAATACAAAACAGCAGATCTCTGCCCCAAGGAGCAAGCAATCTAAATTCATCACAGCGTGGCAAGGCTTCTTGCAGTAGCCAAGCCAAGTGAAGAAGGAATGGGAATCTTCTTCCTTGCCCTTCCCACCACAATACAAGCTTGCTCTGTCTGTCTGTCTGTCTATCTGTGTGCACAGTGGTTTACAAATACAAGACAGCAGATCTCTGCCCCAAGGAGCAAGCAGTCTAAATTCATCACAGAGTGGCAAGGAGAATACATGGAGAAGCAACAAGAATAAAACAAGACGAGTTCTTTAGCGCATTTATCCATCCATCCATTTATCCATCATAGAGCCAACTAGCTTTATATATGAAATATTCTTAATAACTACAGCTTACTTCTGCGGTGTAACTTGACTTCCCGACTCATGACAACTGTGTGGAACTTACGACTCCAAAAGCAGGTTTATACCTCTGACAGGCAGTTTGCCAGAGGCAAGGAGAAAAGCAACCAAAAGGCGGGGGGTTGGAACTTGGCTCCCAGACTTCTGCCAAGAGAGGTGGAGGGCAGCAGGGCTGAAATTCAGAGAGGAGCTGCCAAGGTTCTGGATTGTGTTGGAGCTGAACCCTGCAAGGACATCTCATTTCTTAATTCGTTGGTTCTGAGGCACTCTGTCAGTGCTCAGAGATTGTCTTCTGATGGAATCTTACCATATTCTTGAGAGAAGAAGGGGGCAATGAATGCTGAAGGAGTGTGAGAACTACCAGGCTAACAGGGGCAGTGAAGGGGGGGGGCTACAAGACCATGATGTGTCCCTGCAAGCCTCCTTGTAGTACTGGACTGGGTGGATTCGGGGCCATGACCAGGGATGGCTGGGAGGGACCTCCCTGTATGTCGAAAATAGGAAGGTGCTCCCTACTGAGTCAGACCCATTGATCTGCACTCACTGGCAGCAACTCCCCCAAGATTCATGGGTATGGGCTCATGCAGTCAATCCTCATTATCCGCTGGGGTTAGGTCCCTGGAAATCCTTGGGGATAGCAAATTTGCAATAACAAACCATTCATTCTGTGGGATCAGTGGGGTTAGGTGCAAGGGGTACCTTCTCTGCCATCAGAAGAATCCAGCAGAGGAAGCCAGCAGAGTGCAGCAGGCAGTGCCAAAGGATCTCCAAATGTTGCAGGCGCCTTCCAGAGGCTGCAGGGATCTTCAGAATGGCACCTGCAACCAGCATGGACCCCTTAAACACAGCTGACAGATGCTTCTGCCAGCCGGTTTAAAGGGGTCAGTGCTGGTCTCAGGTGCCATTCTGAAGGTCTCTGCAGGGTCTACATAGGGGATGACGAGGACAGAGGAGCAGGTAACGAGGAAAGTAGCAATTTGCAGATAACAATAACGAGGTCACAGATAGAGAGGACTGAGTGTATTTTCCCAGCCCTGCTTGGAGATGCTGCTGGGGTTCAGCCCTCGATCTTCAGCCTGCAAAGCAAGGGCTATACCACTATGCTACAGTCCCTTCCCCAGCTGGTATTTAAGCCATTCCTCTGCATTTTTGGCTTTGATTTCTATATGTTTCCCCCCCCCTCTCCAAAAAGGAATCTTCTGGCCGTAATTTTATTGACCAAGATCCACAGGAGAATACTTTGGCAAAGGTCTGCGCAGTTATTGAATGAATAAGCCTCCTCCATCCATCTGACATTCTGCCCAGCAAACACAAAAGCCCTGGACCGAGTGGCGAGCTCCAACCGGTGATTTATTTTCATGGAATCTAATTTTCGGTGAAGTTACTTAGCCAATAATTTAAACAAAAATTGAGCAGAGCAGGCTAGTGAGGTGATGGGCAGACTCTTTTCCCCCTCCCTGCTTGATTTGAAATTGAGTGAGCATCAGGAGAATGCTAGACTGTAATCTCCCACCTCCCCCTGCACACCCCAAGTCTTAATCCGGCTAGTGCTGGAGAATCTCCCACCAATGGGAGAGAGAAGTCTCTCTCTCTTCTCCATGGCAGCTGCAATTCTGCGATTGCAACATCCTCTGTATAGGGGACGGAGAAAGCAATTGCCCCCCCCCCAATACTAGACAGGAATGGAAAAAAAAAAACCATAAGAAGAGCCCCGCTGGATCAGGCCAAAGGCCCATTACATCTAGTCCAGCTTCCTGTATCTCACAGTGATACAGTGATAATAGGTAGGGGTATGTTTTTGGGGGTGATATTTTTTCCCCAAAATGTCTTGATTAAAATAGCAATTTGCGGTGTTATATGTTTTTATTCTACATTCTCATTCCAAGGTCTCATTCTTATTCATTTTAAATGATTTAAAATGCTATATCATGTACTTGGTCGACGGTATAGGTGATATAGTATCAGCAGATGCAGCCACAGTATTATTTCTAACTGAAGAAGTAGTCTGTTTTAATTTCTGGAAAATATCTTAGACGCCAAAATGCGGCGTTTGGTGTTTTTATTCAGAGATTTTAACTGCCAAAAGGCAAAACAACCGTTAATGCCCCAAAAGCGGTTTAAAAAAAAACAAACAATTACCCCTAGGCAGGGTTGGCTCTAGCAGCAAAGGGGCCCAATGTGGGGCATTCCTGTGGGGCCCCCAACCCTCCACTCACCAATCAATCAATCAATCAATCAATCAATCAATCAGTCAATCACTAGTATTTATATACCGCTTTTAAACACAAAGTTCACAAAGCGGTTTACAGGAAAATAATAACATTACAGTTAACTGGCTCCCTGTCCCAAAAGGGCTCACAATCTAAAAGAATGGAGAACACCACCAGCAACAGCCACGAGAAAGACACTGCGCTGGGGTGATGAGGGACAATTGCTCTCCCCCTGCTAAATATAAGAGGACACCACTTGAAAAAGTGCCTCTTGCCCAGTTAGCAGGGGTTTAGAAGTTTAGAAGGGGGTTAGAAGAGTTCTGTTCATGCCACGTGCAAAGCATGGCATGTGGAAGTAGTTGGTGGTGATAGCATAACATCCCCACTAATGGCTTCCAGGTGGCCCATTTTGGGCTGTTCAGAGGCAGAGGCAGGTGGGAGAGACGAAGGTAAAGCTGCTCTGCTCGCCCCACTGACCTACAGCCCATAGAGATCCCAGCTGCAGCCACAGGCAATACGCTCACCCTGCTAGTGCGGGGCCTGATGTGACGACATTGGTCACGTTGGCTTAAAGCCGGCCCTGCCCCTAGGAATAGGACAACCTGCCCAGGGACCTGGGGTAGACAGCTGTGGTTAAAGCAATTGTATCTGTCACGGGAGGTTCTGCCCAAATAAACTGCAGTGGTGCAGAAAGGTCCTGACATTTCCCCCCTGACATTTCCCATTTGGAAGAAATACCCCACATTGGGGTGCAGATTTTGTGTGCTGTGTTTCTGGGAGGGTGCCGACAGCCTGAAGCTGATTCAGGACAGCGTCACTGGAAGGCAAGTCATCTGCTCACAGTATGGTTTCAGTCCAAGCCGGAGGAGGAGTCAGCAACGGGCAGCCTGAGCCCAGCCTGCCCTTCAAGGGCTTTCCGCCTGCCTTTGTCAGTGCAGGTCAGCCTCCAGACCATCACGTTCTGCGACCTGGGGAATCTGGCTGTCAGTCCAAGCAGGCAAGAAGCAGATGCACAATACTAGCAAGGGCCACGATCCAAGCTAAGGGGAGGGGGACAGGCCTGCTGCCAAGCAAGGAGAGTGGTGGCATTTGGTATACCCCCTCAAGTGTAGGGAGGTCTTGGACGGGCCCTGAAAAAGAGGACTGGTGCACCCTATAGCGACCCACTCTCGGGGCCGAACTTGACCCAATAGACATTTGGCACAAGGCAATAGACCAAACGCTGTCTGCATATGTGGTGATGCCCAACCTCGGCTCCTCCCATTTCCTGGCTAGTTAAAGGAAGGGGGGCAGAACAGCAGAGGAAGTGTGGAGGAGAGGAGAGCTGGGGACATTCTAGCCCACGTTTTTCCTCTTCTCCGCAGTTTCTCTTCTGCTCCATCCCTCTCTGCCTATCCAAATCCAAGGGGTGGAAGTTTGAGAACCAGTGGGGATGAGCGGGTCGATGGAGCTGGGAGCTCCCCACGAACTGCTGTCTGAGACCTCTGAGACCACAGTTGGCCTCCTGAGTGGGGCCACCCTGCTCCTTCTCTTTAGGCAGGATTCTTGATGGAGATAAGATAATCTCTCACCCACTCTTGAGCTGAGCCAGACTGTCAATTCCACCCAAGCGTGTGATGAGGTCCTTGAGTCAACGAGGAGCTTGGCTGCGCCCCTGACTGTGCAAAGTAAATCTGCCTCTCGACGCTTGAGAGTCCTCCCTTTCTTCCGTGTCAAGGAAAGGCGGTGGGCTTGTGGCTCTTTCCCATCTCCCAGCAAGGGATGAGAAAGGCTTTTGCGCTGTCGTCCTGGAAACGGCCGTCAGAGGTGGTGGTGGGGAACGACATTTGGTGACAGGTGAGAATGGAGTCAGGTGCCCAAGTTCGCAGGATCTACAGGTGCAAACGACTTGGCTCTGGTGTTTGGGTTCCCCTCCTCCTTGGGGGTGCTTGTCTCCAGCCACATTGATGTGTCAGAAGGAGTCACTGCAGAACATGTGCTGGTGACAGCCCATCAAACTCTAGAAGAGTTTGACCCGCTGTAAGTGCTTGCGGGGGAGGAGAGAAGGCAGCAATGCAACCCCCAGATCAGCTCTGCTGCCTGGGGTGACAGGGGCTTCGATCTACTTACCGATCAAAGCGCTGTCATGCTCGGGGTACGGGGAGCCCTGCGGATTACTCCACAGGGCTCCCCAAGCCTCGGAGACTTGAAAAAGGTGATCGCGACCCATTTCTGGTTTTTGAAGGTGACAGGACCAAAGGTTCTCTGGCTGGGAAGTCGTGACACTCCCGTTGGAAAACCTCTGGCCCAGGGCACTTTTGTCTGTGCACCTGGTGCCCTGCAATGTTGAGCCCTGGCTAGATTCCCAAGCAGCATGCCAGACGCAAGGGAGAGCACAGCCGAGCTCCTGGCACTTGGCGTGAACAGCTAGTGCAAGGGAGACAGACCACTGAGCCCCCCAACCTAGGACTCTCAGTGGCTGTTCTGGGGCAGAGAGGCATCCTTCCCCCCTGAAGAGTCTGGCCTGGGAAGCACCGTCTTCATGTGCTCTACCTTCATGTGCTCTTCCTGGTGCAGCTTTCCTCCCACCCTGCATGGCAAACTGGTTGGGCTGACCTGTGCTCTGAGACCAGTCATCAATTATTTATTTATTTATTTATTTATTAAATTTATACCCCGCCTTTCTGCCCAAAGGCACCCAAGGCGGCATTACAAAGTTAAAACACAATAAAATAATTACATAATAGTTAAAAGGCAATAATTAAAAACAATATTAAAAAAAATAAAATGTAAAACAGCCAATCCCATGGATCATAAAATATACAAAAGTATAAAAAAGGATGCAAAAACCATTCTCTCCTCTGCTTGCCAGAATTATATTGGGTCTCTCCGGTCCTCCATGAAATTGTCCAATCCCCTTTTCAAGCCATCCAAACTAGTGGTCATTGCCACATTTTGTGGCAATGAGTTCCACAGTCTGTCCACTCGCCCTGTGATTTAGCCCTGTCACAGCCCTGTGATTTAGGTTTGGCTGTATGTGTGTGCGGTTGTGATTGTCTTTAGATTGTCCGGTCTGCCGACATCTGTATGTGGGGCTGAATTGCAGGCCTGGAGTTCTACCCCATCACACTACTCCTCAGCTGTGGGATCTGTGGCTTGGCTGAGAACATTCCAGTTCAACACCTCAAAATGTGGGGATTTGACTTAACAATTGGGTGCTGTTTTCAAAGCACAGTATCGGGCAACGACCTTGTTTTCGCCACAGAGAATAATGGCTGAACTTCCCACCTCGAAGGTTTGCTTTTTCCTGTGCTAGAAAATGCAGGTGACTGTGCAGTTTATATAAACAGGCTTTTTGTTTATTTTTTAAAGGAATGTTTCAATGAGCATAATTGTGCAGGATGGTGGGAGCATTGATGTGCAGCAGGGAAAATGCAACAGTCCAGAGACTCAGCTTCAGGGAAGCAAAATACACTTTGATAATGGAAGCCTGTGGATAATGTGGGTTGAAAAACCCAACATTATTTTGCATTACAATTTTTTGTAATGTCTTTTAGGGCGCAATCCTAACCAACCTTCCAGCACCAGGGTAAGGGCAATGCAGCTCAGAGGTAAGGGAACGAACATCCCCTTACCTAGCAGAGGCCTCCGTGACTCACCCCTAATGACAGGATGCAGCACATGCCCCATTGGCACAGCTGTGTCACTGTTGGAAAGTTAAAGATTGAAAGTTAAGGAAGGAAAGTTAGGATTGCACCCTTTTTTTGAAAAAAAAATCCCACTTTGCACTGGATTTTAAGTGCTTTCAGCTGCCTGGTGGATTGTCTTTTGGATGGAAAGGCGTAATGTCAAGGCTTTAACAACATGGGTGAGAAACAAGCCCATCAGCATGCTTTAGCATTTGACAAAAGTCCCTGCCCTGAGGAACCTACAAAGCTGCTGGTGTCTCCCTATAAACTAGTAGTTTTTTTTCATGATGACATTTCTCTTTTAGAATATGGGAAGCCCATCCAGACCACCACCCCAACTTTAAGCATGCCGTCAAACTTTTACATTCTTCAAGGCTCTTATGAGCTGTTACCAAATTGCATGGGTAATGCTACCCAACTGACTTTGATTGACTTTCTGCTTAGTGCATCCTCTGAAATTAATTCCCACTTTTGCTCTTGCAAGGACCACCATGTTTCTCCTTGATCTCTGCATGTTCTCTAACTGAGCAGGGGCCCCCTTCCTTCCTTCCTTCCTTCCTTCCTTCCTTCCTTCCTTCCTTCCTT